>VMKM01000700.1:0-257500 GCA_008360985.2 Macquaria ambigua | reverse complement strand
GTCTATGCAATCATATTTGGATATCAGAAATGTTAGTTGCCCTGTAACCCATCACAAGAAAATTTGCAAATATATGATTCGTCCACTATTTACATGCTCATACTGATTAGTAAAAGCTGTAAGATATAGCCTAGTAAATTATCGATTCTTACTCCTGTGATACAAGATCTATTGGTAGTTGTAGGCAAGCCAAATGATTGTCATTTCAATACAATAGTCCACGGCATTTACAAGCTCAGATTTGAAAGTTTAACTATTCATCTAATTTTACTGAAATCTTATTATAGGCCCACAATTTAACTACACTAATTGGTTTTGCGATTCTAAATCATAACCCTATCAGTAAGAGACATGCAGAATAACATTCATTATAATGAATTTGCTATGAGATTATTAATGTTTATACCATTCCCCCATCTCATTCTATAGGTGGTGGCAAGATGATTTATGAGACGTGATTTAATTGATTTATTGTATGCGCATATTCTCATGTTTTTAACTTCTGTGATGTGAGCCTTTATCTTGTGAATTAATGAGTATTTGCAACAGTCAGATTATATCCAGATAAAACACTATCTTTATCACTGTCCAGATCCTATAGGCCAATATTCATGTTGAAGAAACCCATTTTATTTTTTGCCATGACATGTGCAGAAGTGAATTAGTGCTCAGTGACTCCTGTGCTATATTGACAAATTGCAGCCTTGATGTCTTCTTGGTTTAATTTTTTTCAAAAACATAGAATGTAAATGAAATGCTGTTCAGCAGCTGACTATTTAACTCCCAGATGTCTGAGCTTTTTGATGTAGAAACGCATGAAATAAGCCAGTAATGATGATGATGTTGTTGGTCCGGGTATAATTATAAGTTTGTTGTTTTATTTAGTAAGTAGTCAAATAAAATAGCCAGAAAAGAAGAAAACTTTAGTAATAGCAAATCAATAATTGTTCACCAGTTAGTCGCTAACTTTGTCTGTCTGTGGTTGGTTGTTGGGCAGGTAGTGTACAGTGGGCTGATCAGAACGTTTTGCTTCAAACAAACAGCTGGAAATAAAGCTGAAGTGAGAGGTGAGACTGAACCAAACAGTAAAGTTGTGGACTGTAAAACCAAAACAATGAGCTGGAAGATGCCAAAGCGCTCTATAGATCTGAGGGGAACTGTAGAATCGGGTGACAGTTCATCACTGGGTTCAAACTACGAGCAACCTCTTTCATATTACACAGTCATTTGTTCCATTGTTAATATAAAGATATTTACTAATGTCCCAAACTGCGTCAAATTTGGGTCAAATTTCACCCCGCTGTGTATTTAGGTTTAATATGATGAGTATCCAGAGCTTAGCGTCACACACACTTGAACTAAGATGACCTGACGCTTATGAAACAGGGCAAACATAATTTCTTTGTAAAACACTCTCCAGAAAGCCAGAAAGTATTTGCTCTTTGTCGTTTTTTTAACTTGTGCAGATTAAAGTGATTTATGAATGGTGCAGTTTGAATACCAAACAGGAGTAAGCACACACATCCAGACCACAAAAGGGGGCAGGAGCTGAGCTGAAACAGAGCAAATCACAAAATAAACAAATACATACATGGCTTGCATACTGCAGGACTCCAATAGTCGCTATTTATTACACCAAGGTAACGTTTCGAGCACAGCTGCTCTTCATCAGACTAAAGTGGCAATATATGGCGCCATCTTAAATGTACACATGATACAGTCACATGACGTGATCACATGAGCCAAGTCTCCAGTTTCTTGGAGGAAAACACTCAATAGGATGTCCCTAAACACAGTCAGGCCAGTAGGCCGTCATCAAGTAGAGGAACATACTACAGAGGCACCTCTATTGTTCTATCTAAGGTGCTATGTTTGCAGCCAGATACCAGCAGTACAGAGACCATTAAAACACAGAGACGAGAAGGAGAACATAATGACAAGTTGTACACAGAGGGATATAACTGGCAAATAATGAGTTTGAAAAGTCACAAAAAGGGGCAAATGTCCATTATCTCATTGAGGCACTTGGGTGACGGTGTTTAAAGTGTAAATCCAGAACAGTTCACGTTTCAGCAGAAGAGTATTGATGTCTTCCCCCCTCCGTGGGAGTTCATGTTCAATTCCAATATAGCTAAGAGCAGCAGACAGTGTGGTACATTCGATCAAAGTGACTGGCCACTGGGCTCTTTAGGTCATGGTTTCTAATGGTACTTCTGTGTTCTGAGATTCTGTTTTTGAGAGCTCTGGACATTTTTCCTATGTATGCAATTTGAGCATGTATATCACATTATTCGTTTTACATGAGATGATACCTTTAATAGCAAAAGCTTTCCCTGTGTGTGGATGATAAAATGTTTTAGTTTTATGAGTGAAATTGCACTGTTGACAGTTGTCACATTTATAATTGCCTGGTTCCACAGGGCTTAGAAATGTAGGTGGGATTGGTGGGGGGTCAGGTGGGCAATCTGCCCTCACCAACGTGTTTCTGAGGTTTGGAAACATAATGTGTTCAGGCCAGAACTCTTGTCAAATGTGAAGTTTGGGGCAGATTTGACCATGTACACTTGAGTTACAACAACTTCCTGTTTCATAGGAAACATGGAAATTCAACGCCACACCATGGACACGCCATTCAACGAAATATCAAACTTTTAACAGCTTTACATTGCAAAGGTCTTTAGATTACACTGCCCAAATATGAAGTTGATCTGATTAATTCTCTAGGAGGAGTTTGTTAAAGTAATGCCCTAAAATTGCACAGAAAATTCAAAATGCCTGACTTCCTGTTGGGCTTAGGGTATGGCTCCAAGAGGTTTTTTTAAGTCTAGAGATGATACATCTGCCTCCCAAATTTCTTACATCTACGTCAAATTTAAAGATGGGGGCTTTGATTTTGAAATTTTGTAGGGGGCGCTATCGAG
The DNA here is from genome assembly GCA_008360985.2 of Macquaria ambigua. Classification (NCBI taxonomy): domain Eukaryota; kingdom Metazoa; phylum Chordata; class Actinopteri; order Centrarchiformes; family Percichthyidae; genus Macquaria; species Macquaria ambigua. The sequence goes on along the minus strand of VMKM01000700.1, from coordinate 254,579 downwards.
CCATTTTGTCATACCCATGTCCAACAACCATATCGATGTAAAGTTTCACTACTTCTGACAAATGTGCAGTTTCTTGAGTTTTCAAGCATCCCTAGCCCCTCACAAACACCTTCTTGTTTCTTGGCCAATAATGCATCGACACGGCAACACCGTTTGATGAAAACTCAAAAGCTTTACTATTGAGCATCATCAAGGTCTTAAGACTTTTCTGACCAAATTTGAAGTGGATCTGGTTAACCTGCTAGGAGGAGTACATCAAGGAAGAAAACCTGTCATTTCCTGTTACCAGTAGGGGGCTCTATGACTATGATTCGAAATTAGCCTGTAGATGTCTTCAGGCCATGTTTCTTATCAAACATGGGAGGTTTGGGGCAGATTGGACAAAGTACACTCAAGTTACAACAACTTCCTGTTTCATGGCGAAACGCCACGGATATGCCGTTTCATGAAAACTCAAACTTTTAACAACTTTTCATCACAAAGGTCTTCAGATTGCACTGCCCAAATTTGAAGTTGATCTGATTAACTCTCTAGGAGGAGTATGTACACCGCGTGCAAATGGAAAACAGTGCTCTAAAATTGAATAGTAAATTCAAAATGGCTGACTTCCTGTTGGGTTAAGGGTATTGCTCCAAGAGGCTTTTTTTAAAAGCCTTGGGATGTTACATCTGCCTCCCAGATTTTGTTCGTCTAGGTGAAACGTGCCGCGGGTCCCAGGACTGATATAATGAACTACTGTAACCATGTTTTAGAAGCATTTAGAGATCATGCTAATAATATTACGTTGATGCTAGCACAAAAGCTGACCATTCTTAAGGACAAAGCTGATGGCATATCACTGAAATTTGACTGTGGAAAGAGAAGACAACTTAGAGAAAAAAGGGAAAGACTTATTGTAACTGAAACCAGAATAATTGGTGGATGAGGACGAGGAGCTCCTAGATATTTTCAGCATTAAAAGAGGGCGGAGACTGGACCTAGTGTTATGAGATATGCTGGTTTTTATTATTACTGTGTGTGTGTGTGTGTGTGTGTGTGTGTGTGCGCACGCGCGCCAGTGGTGGGCGCCAGTATCCAAATCCTTTATTTAAGTAAAAGTAGGAGTACCACACAATGTAGAAACGCTTAGTTATAAGTAAAGGTCTTGCATTCAGAACTTTACTTAAGTAGAAGTACAAAAGTATTATGAACTAAATGTCCAGAACCAGCCGACCTGAGAGGTCTGCAAGGTTCATACTGGGTCAGGAGATCTGATAAGTATCTTGGACCTAAACCCTGTCTATGTACCATGTGTAAAATCTTAATCTGAAAATTAACTAGCAGATATAGCTATCAAATAATTGTAATAGAGTAGTTTAAAGTACCTCAATAATAATAATTTAAATTTTAAATTAAATTTTAATTTAAATTGCTTTAACTTATCATTATGAAGTAAATGTTGATTGCACAATGTAATGGCTATAAACACCATTGGTGTTTAGACTGGTTTCCTATAAGCCTCGCTTTCACTGTGCAATTCTGTCTGCCCCCGGGTACGATCTGCTGGGGAAAGAGAAGGCCCGATTTACAGCAGAAAGGAGTGGGTCAACCATTGCGCAACCAAAACAGAAGAGGAATAGGGCTTTTATTTTCTGATAGCTATTGTTAGCTATCCCCAGCTAGCAGAAATGATGGAACAACCAGAGTAACTGTGAAGAGGGAGAGTGATAAAAAACGAGGAAAAACAAGAGTGAACCTCGGACTGGCATTCACGTGATGGAGAGAGCTGCGGGACTTGAGAGGGTTCCAAACCGACTACCAGGTGTTTTACTTTACATCTATCATAGCAATGAGGTCGGGGTTTCTAGTTCAAATTGGGATTCTTATGGTTATTTCTTGCTTTGGACTGCTAGCGGTAGCTACCCCTAGCAGCCTGGCTACTGTCCAAAACGCTACCACTAGCAGCCAGAAAATGAACCAATTCAGTTTTATTTATACAGCACCAAATCATAACAGAAGTTATCTCAGGGCACTATAGAGCAGGTCTAGACCGTAACATTACTCTTTATATTATTTACAGACCCAACGACTTCCACCATGAGCAGCACTAGACGAGTGTTTTCTTCTACTCCCCCCTCCTCCCCTACTCCAACCCCTGTTGTAGTTATGTACTTGTTTGCGCAAAGAAACACTCAAACTATGGTATTACTCAATATAAAATTATAATAATTTTACTTTACCTCTTCTGTGAACATGCTTCTTTCTTCTCTTTTATTTCCAAAGTGGTGTTAATCGTTTCTTCGATCGCTATTGCCACTTCAACCACAAAATTTTACTTAAAGTGGCTTTAATTGACATTTTTATAATAACAATGTATCAGATGACAATGTGAAAACAATGTGACAATGTGAGAGGCGTCACTCATAGTGATGAACCTACAGAGAATTATCACCTGAATCTGCAGCTCCCTTTGGCTTTACATAGCTTTATAGTGAGTTTCAAGTCAATGCTTATGTCAGGCCCGCAACTTTACTGTTTTGTTTCACTCTTACCGCTCTCATAGCGTCATTTTTGATTGCAGCAGGCAGCTGTTTTCAGCAAAAAAAGCCCTAAAACCCCATTGTACACTACCTGCTCAGCACCAAACAGCAGACAGACACAGTTAGCATCTAGCTAGTGAGTATAGTGGCACATTTAGCAGCTACAGAGCCAGATATTTCCCTCAGGAGTTGATGGAGACCAAAAACAAAGCTAAAAGACTCCAAATGAATGGCAGTTGCTCCGTAACTGCTGGATGTGTAAATAATCAATTGTTTGCTAAAGTTTGCCTTATCAACTTATACGGTGATGATATGCCAATGTGTTCACAACTTGTTTCAGCTGCCCCCAAGTGACCAAAAACATCAGTCATTCCAGGTTTAAGTACTAAGTACTGTACCTGGGTACATGTTAGAATATGTATACTGTTAGCTGAAGCACAAATAAAACCAAAGTAAATTTAGTTTGATCATAATGTCTGTTTTCAAAAAGTGTTGGCATTCTTTTAACTCTTAAGTTTCTCTCTCAAGTCTTTAAGTCTTTAAAGTTGTTTATTGATACAGCTCTTCAAAATGTTGTACCTATTTTTTTGGTGGATTTTCCCTTTAATTAATGAGCAACCAGTGCCGAGTATTTCACTGCCACACATTGTTTCACTTATTGATGGCGAAACTCGACACAACCTTTTCAAATAAAGATTATTAATCGAATTTGCCCTCTGCTTTTGATTCAGTGGCTGCAGTTATTCATTATTGTGTGTGTGTGTGTGTGTGTGTGTGTGTGTGTGTGTGTACCTGCCAGCACTGTTTGTTCACTTTGACAAGCATGTGAAATGACTACTGTATCTGCATATGTGTGTGCATAGTGTGTGTGGGTGGTATTGCATGCCAGGTAGGAAAATGAGGTACGTGTGTGTTTGTGTCTAACTGTGCGTATTAAATGAGATTTGTTACACTGTAATAAGGAATGACCAGGGGAGTGAAATGGAGTAGGCTCTCAACATTGATCACCGCCAAGGATTCCCCTTGGAATCAAGAATCAAGTGTGTGTGTGTGTGTGTGTGTGTGTGTGTGTATACAGGGTGGGGTGATAAGTTATTTATCAGAGTAAGCATTTTGCGAATGTGTGTGGGAGAGGGGTGTTATCACAGCCAATGAAGCAGAGAGTTTGGTGCAGATTTTATTTCAAAGCTGTACTGTTGGTCGTTGTGCCTCCTTTCCTCTTTCACACACACACACAGATCGAAGCATAAACACATACACATACGTATACAAAATGTTCACAAACGCACAAAACTGTTTTGTACTCATTACGAAGTGGCTGACCCCTTCACTGTTACACACACAGACAGATCTTGCAGAAGAACATGGTGGCAAAATCAGCACATCTGGTTGATTATTCAAAGAAGAGAGTTAAGGCCTTTACGCACCGGGGATGTGGCCAATAAACAACTCGAAAATGCAAAATACTCGCCTGTGAATATTTCGCATTAATACTATTCATACTGGCAGCGATGCCAAGTTGCTATAGACAGACAGACAGACAGACACTAGAAACACAACACTGGAGCACTCATATAAAGCCTATGTGTTCTCCAATATGTATGCTCTAGTGTCTTATGTTACTTTGGGTATTCTATGTGCAATGCCCAGGTAAAAAGCTACACAGAGCGCCTCCCATATTTGATTAATATGACGAGCCAAACCTGCTATGACACTGTTGCCTTGCTACCAACTCTACTACATCCAAAAGTAAACTACATAAACTCGTCACTGTCCTGCATCTGGTGATGCTGCTCCACATGTTGTTTTTGAGTTCATTGTCTTTAGAATTTTGTGTCCTTTGTCATATTATACAGGGTACTGAGAAACACAAACAATCAACAGGTCCGGAGTTGTGATATGACGTCCGTTTCGCACAACGTGATTGGTTGATGTCTTTGTTCGCCATGCGAGAGCTCAGAAAAATTGACCTTCTTACGCATAAGTTCAATGCATAATATTCACGTTCTGTGTGAAAGCACTCATGACAAAAACAACTGTTAAAGAAAAAATATATTGATGTGCAAATTAGTCGCACGAAAAAAACACCCCCAGTGTGTGAAGGCCTTTAGGGTCCTCCTGTCAGCCTCCCATCAGCGCTTACCTTCTTCAACGGTAGGTACATTATGTGGGAAGCTCAAGTGTTCAGTGCTGTAGTTTGTGTCTGTCTGTGCATCTGTGGGGTTCTAATCTCCCCTCTATCATACTGTAGATGGCACTGAAATAAGACAGAAGAGCCTGTATATATCTACTCCACCACTGTGTCATTCCACCACTGCATTTTTTGATTAATTGTTTAGTATATAAAATGTCAAAAAAGTGAAAAATGCCATCACATGTTCCCAGAGGTCAAGGTGATGTCTTCCAATTGCCTGTTTTGTCCACAGGCAGTCCAAAACCCAAGGATATTCAGTTTACTATGATATAAAACAAAGAAAAGCAACAATTCATTATATTTACGGAGCCAAAACCAACTGATCAGTGGCATTCTTGAGTCTTTTAAAGTTCTAATCATTAAAAGGAGTACTCCACAGATTAGCATTTCAATCCTATAATGTCGTTGGACTCACAATGGATAGTTGAAAAAAGTTTCAAAATCAAAATTAGTGCAGTAGATCCAGAGAGACAGTCTGTTTTATTCTATGCATTCTTCTTCCTTGTCAAAACCTGGTACTGTCATAATCCCTAGGACTCTTGTGTTGGACTGTGTGTTTCCTGTTTTATTTTGAAGTTCCCTGGTCTTGTCTCTTGTATATTATTTACTTCCTGTCTTTGGTCTTTTCCTGCCTGTTTTGATTGTTTCACCTGTGTCTTGTTACCCACCTGTGTCTGCTTCCCTCGTTGTCTCCTCCCCTATATATACTGGTCCCCTGGTTTTGTTCATTGTGGTTTGTTGTTGTTTGATTTCCTGAGTCCCTGTTTCCCTGAGTTTCTGGTGTCTGTGTTGCCTGCATGTAAACATTTTTTGTTATTTAATAAAACCCCTCTTTTCATCTGCTGGAGCCTCCCCGACTGTCTGCATTTGGGTCCTCTCCCTGCTGCCTAGATGGCAACCCCTGACAGGTACCTACATTACCCACCTTGACCGCCAGTTCAGTCCCCAGATTTCTTTCATTTTCAAACTTGTAGTCTTCAGTCCCAACTGATGCTGACTCAAGTGACATCACTTAGGTCAATTTATGTTTATCTATTTCATGCAGCTCCCTGTAAACAGACTTTCCAGCGCCCCCTGACATTCTCTGAACGCCCCCTGGGGAGCGGTACCGCCTCCATTGAGAACCACTACTGTAGAGGGACAAAAGAAACATCTGTTACTATCATCCCGACAATGACTCCTGACAGTTAAACCTGACTTGCTTCTATACTGAAAAACTCTGACATAGCAAACTTCAGGATGTGTTACAGTACTAAATACTCTGTCAAATGATCAATACTCCAGCTCAGTCTGTTTTTCACAGGCAACAGTATATGTCAGAGTGAAATGAAAGTCTAAAATGTGCCGTGGGTGTTCTTTGACATTATGCTTTAGGCCAGGAACAAGGTTTGTGTAAGTGTGTGTTGTATTGTGTGGACCTGGCCTTGCAGGAGGTGAATCAAACACAACAGATCAAAAGAGAGGTAGAGTCAGATGGTAGCCAAAAATAAGAGTCACTTGATTTAAAAGGTAACAGGAAAGGCATTAGTATAGCTGAGGTTCTGCTGGGTCAGGGTGCCTCAGGGCTCAGACACAGGTCTTCTCTGCTGAGGGAGAGAGCTGATGAGAGGGAGGGGGATTGCAGTTTTGTCTCAAAGTCTGGGTCAGGTGAGACAGTTACAGCAGCCAGCCAAACGTGTCTGTAGAGTACTAGATTAATACATATGTGCACTTGTAAAACAAGGTGAATTTACCACCATGATGCTTCATTTTTGGACATTCTTGAAACTGAACGCCAGCTAAGGAAGTACTAGGTGAAAATATTTGCAAAGACATGACAAGGGCTCCTTCAGTCAGATACAGATCAATTTGATCAAACTAATTTTTTAGCTATGTACAAGCTGTACTTTAAAATATAAACTTAAGTCCCAGCAGTGAAATTTTGGATTTATGTTAAAATTTGTCATATGATGCTTGATAAATACATACAGTGTTATTACACATCTGGACATAAAAAATAATAACTAAATAATGTGATTTAATACAATTTATGGAGCATTTTATGGGTGAAAACACCACTTTTGTTCATGTCCCACAACTGTGCTCTCAATGTTGAGATACGTAAAATTAGCTAATTCAATTAAAATATGACTATTTCAAATTAAATTGTTTCGTATTAATATAACTTTACACCATATTAAAATTCTTTTTTTGGTTTACTGATCATTTATATGATTTTTTCATCTACATGTGCCTGTCCCACACTTTTGAGGCCTTACCGCGACACTGAACAAATGCCATAGTGAAAGTTTTTTTTTAAACCAAACAAATCTAGTTTCTGTGGAAACAGAAGTTAGCAAGCGAGCACATGGATGACAGGTTGGGCTACCCACACTAGGTGACCCTCAAGATCAAGAAAAACAAGTTAAAGATCATCTTTTCTTCTGAAGTATTTATTGTGTGTCCTTACCATACAGCTCAGTAATTGTGTATTTTGAACTACATTTTAAAAGTAAATGTATTAGATGCTAAGAGTCAAAGCTGATGTAGCAGACCTTGCTAGCTGCCATTTATTTGCAATACTAGCAAAAATGTCATTTCCGCAACATGTCTTTACCGCAGCAGCTTTAGGTGTTGCGGTAAAGACCTTCTGTCGTGGTAGAGACAAATTCAAGGCGAGTTATGTATTATATTGCAAATATCAAGTCTATTGTAAATTAAACATAAACATATCATTTTTGCAACCCTAGATGAGACCGAATTCATCTACAATAAGATCACGGAAATGCAGAGAAGAAATGAGAAAAGACCCGGACAGATACGAAGCATATCTCCGGAAGGAAAAAGAGCATTACAAAAAAAAAAAGGAGAATGGGCAGATAAAGAGTGTCTCCCAACTAACAAAATCTGAAAAGACGACAGTGGAAGATAAATAAAAGAAACCAGAGGGCAAAACATAAAATACTGGAGGCCTCAAATCAGTTTGTTGCTATGACACATTGTGTCACCTTTGCTCCTGCATCAGAGCTTTCCATGGGTGCCCTCCATCAGCATCCTCAGATATTCCAGAATACTACCAATTTCTGATGTTAACGAGGAGCTGATTGGTAAATGGTGTGTCGTTCTTTACGACAATGACCCTTAGCAGATGGTTAAAAGTTGAAGGAGTTCTGTATCCGGTCTGGTGCTGTCTGGGTATTTTTGAAAAATGGTCACCGCTTGGAGTCCAGTGGTTGTATTGATGTTGGTATAGAGACTATCGATGTCAATGGTGAATAAATAAGAATTGGAGGGGACAGCCATGGGTCGAATGATTTCAAGAAAGTGGTAGGTATCTTTAACGTAACTGGGATGTTTAGTGGATAGGGGGCCATGGAAATGTTATGTATTCTGAGATTTTATAGGTTGTACTGTTGCAGTCTGAGACTATTGGATGACCGGGAGGAACCTCATAGGGGATGGTCCAGGTTTGGGGTTCTTTATGAATTTTGGGTAGAAGATAAAATTGTCTGGGGCGAGGATTGTCTGGGCCATAAAGATAATCTTTTTGTTTTGATGTAATGATTTTTTTTTTTTAAAAATAGATTGTATAATCTTGTGGACTGTCAATTGGGTTTGGGCCTGGATGCTTGTTTCTATTGGTTTATAATGGGTAGTGTTGGTGAGTTGACGATTGGCCTCTATTAGATATTGTTGTCTGTCCAAAATGACAATTTTAGATCCTTTATCTGCTGGTTTTATAATGATGTTTGGATTTTTAATGAGTGAGGATAGGCCCTTGTGTTCGGCCTCCGACAGATTGTCAGGGATATCTGCCGGAGGCCGATAGGTACGCAGGATTTTTCTATTGTTGGTGAGGTGGTTACGGGTTAAGGGAGTGAGCTGTCTTGTGGTAGGTTCCCAATTTGAGGCGTGTATAAATGGTTTTTGTTTACGGTTGGATTGATTATGGAAATATTCGGTTAATTCTATTCGTCTATGGTAATGGTGAAGGTCCCTATGAAGTTCCTCCCAGTCGAATTTGGATGGACGTGGGACAAAGGATAAACCTTTTTCTAATAGGGTTATTTGTTCTATGGATGGTTTGAAAAGTTTCGATAGATTGAGAATATTTGAGGTTGAGCTCCACCCCAGGTCAGGGTCTGTTCTGTTTTGTGTGTTTGGTTCCGGAGTAGGTTTATTGGGAATTATAAATTTAGTTGTGCGCACCAGTTGTCAAAGATGTATTTTGCGGTGGCCGGTTTCCAGTGGATGTTGTTTCTGTTATGAAAGTGTCGTGGGGTATTTCCGTTAGAAATGGAAAGTATGTGGCTATTGTGTTGTTGATTAATTTTAGGTTATTTCGTTGTTTTGGTGTGAGGTTGGTGGAGTAATTCATGATTGGAAAGTAAATGTCTGCGTTGGGGAAAGTGACCGTGGCTTGCTTATACAAAGCTTTGAGTTGTTTACATGATGTCAGTTTGGGATCCTGGTCTCTGTTATTGATGCCAATAGCCAGTATAAGGATTTTTATTGTTGGGTTGGGTATCGTTTTTTCACAGATTTTTAGAAAATGATAGATGTTGGCCCCGGGGTAGCTGTACAATTGGATTTGTGGGTTGTTGTGTGGGGGAATCCTATTGATATTGGAGTCCCCAAGCACCAGGACTGGTTTACGGCCTCTGAAGAACCAATCCTGGAGCTTGCGGTTTGCTCTTGTCATGTGGTAGGTGGGTTTGAATTTGCCTGGAAGGATGGGTGTGAGGGTGCGTTGGCGGGGAGGGGAGTCTGTGGAGGGTCCGGGTGTGCTCTGCTCCAGGTCGGCAGGGGCACCGGTCTCCGGGCTGGCACGGTCGAGCATTGTGGCCCCAGAATGGTGTTGTGAGGAGGGTTCAGATTGGGATCGTTTATTGGCAAAATTAGCCTTTAAAGTCCCTTTCATCATGGTAATAACCTCCTCTTGGTGTTCTGTTGGGGCCTGCTTCAAGACCATACCAGCATCGGAGCCAGCGCCACCTGCAGGTGTGGAGCAGAGAGGGGAAATGGTTTCTGTTAATAAGACTGAAACATTAGAGTTGCTGTGGGTTGTGAGAGAGATGGATAGTAGCTCTGGGATGCTATCCTGTTGGTCTAGTGTTTTGTGGATTTGTGCTTGGGTTGTGATAGTGCAAGTTTCAGTGCAGGGGGGTGAAGTGGAGATTGATGGATCCAGGGCAGTTGGTGGGGATAGTGGCTGGAGTGAGGTGATCGTTTTCTTCACAAGGGGGATAGGAGACAGTTCTGATTGAATGTTTTCCCCCTGGGTTGCTGGTTTGAGCACCCAGGGGTTCTTCTTCTGTCTTTGTGTTTGTGGGGTTGAGGTCTGCGGTTCCATAGGAGCCTGCCTGGGTTCCTTGGATGGGGGGAGGGGGGGGGGGGGGCTGAAGGAAAGTGATTGTAGAGGACCCTGTGTGGAAGGTGGGTGAGTGGGGAGCTGCTGTTGTGGTTTGTATTGGGACTGAGGGATGATTGGTCCAGTGCGGGGCTGAAATAAAGGGAAGGTTTCTAGCTTGTTTGTCCTGTACACTGGGTGTTTGTGGGGTTGTGTGAATGGGGGAAGTCGGGGTGTCTTGCTAGATGTTTGGGTCTGTGTTGGGGTAGGAAGGAGGGGTGTCTTAGTCTGTTTGTGGTGGTTGGCTATATATTCTGTGAGTGTGGTACGTTGTCCTAGAGAAAGCAGGGATGGTTTGTGTGGGGCTGGCAAAGGGGGGAATTCTTCTTCATCTGATAATTCCGGGATGGGGGAGAGAGAGTCGCCCAACCTCTGCCTGGTCTTTGGGAGAGGTGGAGGTTTTGTGTGTGTGGAAGTGGTAGTGGTGGTGGTGGTGGTGGTGTGTGACTGTGTATGTATGATGTGTTCCACTGTTTGTAGTGTTTCTGGTCGTAGTCGTTGTTCATATCGTTTCCTGGCCCTTCCAATAGCTATTTGTAGGGCCAGGGTGTTGTATGTGAGGTTATTGAGGGTAAATATGGTGTTCTGGTAGTGTTCCTGTAAAATCTGCATGTTTGTGTGCATCCAATGTGTGGTGTTATCCTATACTTTTCTCCTTGTGTTTTCTGTAGGTGCTGCTGGTTTGATGAAGTCAGTAAGGCGACTTACTTGTCTCATCATCCCAGGCGGGAATGTGTTTGAGGCTATGGTATGATCAATGATATGTTTATAGTGTACGGCCTGTATTAAGGGTTAAGGGTACTAACCCTAACCCTAACCCTTAGACCTTGAGAGTGAGGACAAAGGGCTGTTTTAGGGTTCAGGTTAGAATTAGGTTTAGGTTAGGGTTAGGGTAAGGGGTGGGGTTGGGGTTAAGCATTTAGTTGTGATGGTTAGGGGTAGGGGCTAGGGAATGCATTATGCCAATGAATGTCCACACAAGTATAGCAGTACAGGGGTGTGTGTGGGAAGATGAACTACGATCATCTTGCCTTGAACCACGTCGTCAGTGCCCTAACTATCTCTCTCTCACACTTGCACACACTAGCAGATTAAAGATTACAGAGATTACAGGGCAGCAGTAATATAGTAGATCGTAGCTGTCCACTGGCTGTAGATCTCTTTAGCTGTCAGGGTCACAATCGAGGGAAAGCATGAGGAACACACACACACACACACACACACACACACACACACTCCCCAGACGGTACTTGTAGAGTAAATTCTGTTTTCCTTGTTTTTTTAACATGGGTAATAGAGTTTGCTGAAATTTATATCCTCTCCACACATCTTCCTCTCTCCTTCTCTTTGTCTCTTTCTCTCTGTAATGAGTTTAGCCTCAGTCTTGGGGTTAACACTTGTAGTATGTACAGAGTGGAAAATGTAATTATTCTAATTGTGTATTCTCCTATTCTCCAGCTCTTCAAGCTAATGGGTTGGTACTATCATCATTTGCCTGAATATGCTCTTCTCCTTGGCATCTGCCCAAGTGGATTGGCAAGATGGCGCCAATGTGTGTGGCCTGACGTCTGCCGCTGTCAGCTCTGTTTGCATTTTTTGTGACAAATAACAGAAAGAATACAAATACAGACTCTGTACTGGTTTATGATCGCCAAGCACTCTTTAATATTCGACTCGCTAACAAAACACTGGTGAAGTACGACCTAGGTGGACAGAAAGCCTCTCCTCCCCCGTTCCTATCAGGAATACCTGCTTGTCTCCGGTTCCACCCCCCTAGACACCGTGGAAAACGCAACGGTCTGTTGGTGAGAATTAAATCCTGTCTGGCACTGTTTCCTGGGACTAATCCCCATGGAATTTGGCTGAATATGCATAATATTATCGCCGTTTTGTTTCATGGCGCTCTCTGGATCCTGTATACACCTGGCTGGTACCTGTTGTTGGCCCGGATGAGGGCCCCGTCTCCACAGACGTGGGGTGAACCCCCGAAGCCTTCAGCCACTGGGACCCCGGACGGCAAACGGCCCAGCTCCAACCAGGATAGCCCTGGTAAATGCTAGATCACTGGCAAATAAGATATTTATTCTTAATTATTTCTTCACTTCCCGTGGATTGGATTTTTTTGTGTGGCTGAGTGTCGGTGAGTCAAGCTCATTTTCAGAAGTTTTACCGCTGGACTGCAAATATTTCAACTCCCCGAGGACTACTGGACGTGGAGGAGGAGTAGCAACTGTTTTTAAGAAAAATATTAACAGTAGGCAACAGTCGTCGGACTTCTTCTCCAGTTTTGAACTGAATATGTTCGTGTTGGATCGATCTTACCCTGTACTGTGCGCTGTGATATATTACCAACCACCTAAATATAACAAGTATTTTATCAATGGCTTTTCTGATTTCTTGGCTAGAATTATACCAAAATATGACAGGGTTCTTATTGTCTGAGATTTCTGCTGTCCTACTAAGCCGTATGTTCTAAATCTTATTGACTCTTTCAATCTTGTACAGTCTGTGACAGGTCCTACACAAGAGCATGGGCACACATTAGATCTTTTTTTATCATGTGGTCGATCTGTTTTTAACATTAAGCATGCAATGCTGTTTTCTCCGATTACATGCCTGTTGTATTTGAGATCTCTCTCCTGTCATATTGCTAAACCGTGTGCCCCCGCTCGTTGTTGTCGTACGTTTAACCCTTCCACTGCTGTACAGTGCTCTCTGCTGCTTTTAAAAATGCTTAACACTGAGTTAAACTCACTTTTTTACACCTGCCAAAACATCCTGGATACTGTCGTTCCATTTAAAAACCATTCCAAACCTAAACCTGTAACATAGCTGAATGACGCTACTTGTGCTGTTAGAAGATAATACAGGAGAGCTGAACGAGTGTACAAAAGAGAAGTTGCAGGTGTCGTTTGACATTTTAAAGGATAGCTGGTGCATATATAAAAAACTGTCAAAGCTGAAAAGACAAATATTTTTATGATATTATTTTAAATAATTGTCACAAACTCATAAAGCTCTTCTTAATACGCCCCAATCTGCTTATCTTGATGTTTCTTCAGAAGTCTGTGAAAAATGTCTCCACTTTTTGTTGACAAGATTGCGATCATTAGAGCACACATCTCACCCCCTTCTTATGACCCATCCATCACTGTCACTTGCTCTGCTGTCTTTAACCAGTATGAGGCTGTGTCTCCTTCTCTTCTAAAAGGAAATTATTGATTATATGAAATCTTCAGCTAGTCCCGCAGATGTTGTTCCCCCTCGCCTTTTTAAAGAGACTGGACCAATCATCCAAATAACTATGAACAGCAGTCTCGCTTCAGGTGTTGTACCAGCAAAGTATGCAGTAGTGCAACCATTGATCAAAAAATCTAACCTGGACACCTCAGTCCTCTCCAATTTTAGACCAATTTCCAAACTCCCGTTTTTTTCCAAAATTTGGGGGAAAGTTGTACTCGTACAATCTTTTTTAGACATACACGGCATTCTTGAGGTGTTCCAGTCTGGATTTGAAGTCCATCACAGCACTGACTCAGCACTTTTAAAAGTTTTTAAGGATCTTTCATTAGCATATTTTCTTTTTCTTTCTGTTTTATTTTAAATATATTTTGTAGCTTTATTGAAAAGCCAACAGCCAAAGGAAATTACTTTTTGGTTTCCATCTTTCTTGCTGAATGCCCATTAATGTGGTACCACACCACTGCATAGGGTTTACTTGTCAGTTGATCACTGTTAGGGTTGAATACTGGGAATTGATGTTTCGGTATTTAGCAGAAATTTCTCCAAAGTCTACTCCCTTTTCCCAAGAAAATCTCTGCATGTGTGCATACTGTGTGTTCTTGGGTGTCTTAATCTATTTTATTGGTTTTATTATTTTTATTTCTCATATGCATTAGTGTCAAATTGTGTTACTGTTTGCATTAGTACTGTCTTATTATCAGCTTGTCAGTCATCTGTAAAGCACTTTGAATTGCATTAACTTGTATAAAAGGTTCTATACAAATAAAGTTTGATTGATTGATTTTCTCATGTAATTCATTAAGAAATGTCTCTGTCTCATTGTCTCTCCAACTGTGCCACTTGTCTGCATTTGTGTCACATGTTGCAAATAGACCTGCAATGTTTAGTGGGAAGTGGGAAGAGAGACAGGGCATTAGCTTGGCGAGCCAGCAGTCAGTAATGGGTGAAATAAAGAAAAATGTTCCAAAAAGGACACTTCTTAAAATGCCCAATGACTCAGGGTAGACCTTTGCATTGTGGAAACATTATGACCTTGTTGTGACAACAGATAAAACCCCACTGGCTACATAGAGCTTGTAATGCTATAAATATTTTCATTTTATTTATTTATTTTTTATTATTATGAGATGCAATAGTGTTGTCAGAGAGGACCTAAGAAAAATTAAAATCACATTTTCTAAGATTTACTTTCATTTTTCATTTTACTTCTCAATAATTGTTAATGCCATATTCACATCCTATGGGATGGATGGCAGAGATGGGAAAGATTCCCATGTTTACAATGGTGGTTGGCTGCAATTTGTATTGTGTTATTCCCACTAAACATGTTGCCTAAAAGCAGTTGCTCATAAGCTACTTGTCTTTTGTGCTCGTGGGCAGCTGTGCCATGTTCTGTTGACCTAATATATATTACTGCCACTGCCAAATTAGTCACTTTTATTTGTGAGGAAATCTTTATGTCGGTTCAAAGCAAGCACATTACTTTGTCTCTAAGACCCAAGGCCCACCCAAGAACTGAGGCTGTACTTTAGTTCCTCAAAGTTGTGGCAATGGGCCAGGTTTGGGTCTTTAGTTTAGACCCGTGAAGAACTCTTATATGCACCCATATAACCACTTGGAAGCTTAGAAAATGATATGATAGGCATTGTGTTTTTTCCAACTCAAAAACAATGTACTTTCAGGAGGAATTCTTCTTGTAAAGATATTACTACATAATCTAACATATTAAAGAATAAACACTTTTATAATTAATAATCTGAAGTTCTGTGTTGAGAAATCCTGGTTCATTAAATGCTGGTCAATGTGTCCCGAACTGTGAAATCTTCCTTGGATTTTCTGTTGATGAACTTCCTGTATGTGGACTCTCCCCATGGTAGCTGGTATTGTTCATACCAAACCAGTTTATTGCAAACAAACCAGACATATGGAATACTTCACTTCATATTTCCTACTAAAGAAAATATAAATGCTTTTTAGATCAAATCAAATGGTAATCAAGAGTAATGCTATGGATTATTAACTTAAGTAAAGGCAGCGAAATGATCAAACATTCAGTGACTGTAAGAAGCTTTCACCACAGCAGTACAATCACATACTCTACACTCAATTCTACAGGAGATAAAACATTCTGCACCTCTACAACTCTGTCCTCTCACCACATCCCTCTCATCTCTCTCCTCCTTTTCTACTTTTTCTACTTTTGGGCTGGTGAGACAATGTTTGCAACATTAATGGAAGCTTGAAAACATCGACTGCAGGCTTTTGAAGCGGCAGAGAGAGCCTCTTCTTCCTCCCTGTCTCTTCTTTCTCCTCTCTGCTGCTGCTGGTGAGCTGAT
Organism: Macquaria ambigua; assembly: GCA_008360985.2. NCBI lineage: Eukaryota > Metazoa > Chordata > Actinopteri > Centrarchiformes > Percichthyidae > Macquaria > Macquaria ambigua. The sequence continues at coordinate 238,898 of VMKM01000700.1, read as the reverse complement.
AAATGTTGCATGGAGCTTGCTGGACAGATCCTTCTGCTAATCCTCTGGTCAATACAACAACTCTCCATTCAGCTGGTTTTAAAGTGTTCCATCCCTGTCACCTCTCCCTCTCTCCGCCCTGAAAAATACAGCAGAGCTAAGCAGTGTTGGCCTACAGACCACTGACATGACTCTTGCCCCTCATCAGATGACAAGGATTTCCTCTTCTTTTGTTTATTTATTTTTTGATTTGGTGCTTGGCCACATTGTAGTGGGTAGGGACCTGCAGGTAGTGTGTTTGGTACCTCTGTACAATCAGTACACTCTGAGCCCCCAGTTAGGGCCTAAAATGAAATCAAAATCACATTTTGTAAAAAGTTCTTTGTTTTTTATTTTACTTATTTTTAGATGACTTCATTCATGTTCTATGGATGGATGATGACGGGAAGACGGGAAAGATTCCCATGTTTACAACTTGCGAGTGTTCATGTTATTGAAGTTAAGAAGGTTATATAATTGCAGAATTGGTTGTGTGAGCTTTGAAAATATTGTGTATTAACAATATAGGAAGAAGATCTGAGTTTTTCAGAAAAATCTGATTATTTTTAACTTTACATTTTTTTTTTTAAATTAAAGTTTCCCAGTCATAATAATGAACTGGACTTTGCATTAAAGGGAAACTCCAGTATTTTTAAACCTGGGCCCTATTTTAAATTTTGGGGACTGTTTTGTTAAAGAGTAAGATCCTTTTTGTTTAACCAGAAACAGAAGTCTCACTCAAGGAAAAGTCTCACTCTGAAATCTCGCGAGAGGTTGAGTTGTTGCAGGAAGATGAAAGGATGTTACTCTTTGACAACATTATGGAAAGGATCCATACAGAGACAGACCATTTTGTTAGACACGTCGAATAACAATCTGAGCCTGTCAGTGGCAAAAACAAGCACTTTTAGTGAACGTACTTTTCACAGGCGCAATTGCCCGCAATTATGTTGCAGCCATTGCAGCCCGTTCGCTGATGCCGGCGGAGGCGATGTACTGGACCAATATCCACTATTGGTAAGTATTAGTCATTTAGACCCCAAAATTTGTAAAAATAGGGCCCAGGTTTAAAAATACCAGAGTTTCCCTTTAAGTCTGAAACTGGTAATTACGTTAACTCCCATGACATGAAAGCAGCATAATACAATAATATAAATAATAACGCTACATTCTGGAGTGATATTGAAATCACATACAAACATTCTTTTATCAATGAAGTAGTGGTGATTTATGCCAGCTGGAAGTCCTGAAGGAAAGAAGGGCAGCAAAGACAGTGGCTGCTACAGTGGGGATATTTTGCTGCTTGCTTGTTGGTGACACCATATTCATCACTGAACACATGATATCGCTGTATAAACTGAGACTCTTTCAGAACAGCTCACCGGTGTCAGAAAAGCTCACAAGGTCAGTTAACAGTTAAATCCTGGTGAATTAATGAAGGTATCCACGCTGTGCCAGCTGTGTGTAATATTACACATAGTTTTGGAGAGGTGTGTCTGTGAGATTGAGTTTGTCTGAGCAGGAAACACAAATGAAAATGATTAAGTGAAAACGTGGAGCTTCTGCCTGTTTTTAATAATTGATCTATTTATTTGTTAACATTTATTTAGTTCCTCGTTGTGCGCCCAGACATTTTTTGCCTGTAATCGGAGCAGGTCACCTCATGAGAATGTTTTTAATAACATTTCTTATTTTTTCCGCTGAGAATGAAAAATAGTGTGTGCCTGATGTGTGTGTGTGTGTGTGTGTGTGTGTGTGTGTGTGTGTGTGTGTGTGTGTGTGTGTGTGTTATTTTTTTACTGGCCATGCCAAGAGACCCCCGATTGTCAGAGTATTTTGCACACTGCCTAAGAGTGACAATATCAAAAGAACACACATTCATTGTACTGGAGCATCTTATTAAAGTGGCCAAAATGAGTAAAAAAAAACAAACATGAAAAAGATAATGACCTAATTCTTTCAGAAGAGGAAATGCAGTGCAAGATAAAAAGGAAATACAAACTGTGGGATCAGTCTAAGTGAATAACTCACAGTGAATGTACTGTACAGTATGAATTAATAGGTTAAGTGTTTCTATAACCTCCAGCTCTGTTTGTGTGGCTGGTGATGATGGGGACAAGATTGGGGAGGACAGGAGAAATGTACATTACTACATTACTGATGAGAAGGTGCGGTGTGGGTTAAAATGACTACTTAAGGTTGGGGGGTCTTTGTCGTCATGGTTACAATGATAAACAAATGCTAAATGCTAAATAAAAAGCAATGTTGACTGTTGGTAATGAGAAACAAACAGTGGACTCCCCTGTTAAAGTCTGATGTTTTGGTAACCCATTCATCCACCCTGACCTCCTTCCTACGCTGACTTTGTGGCTCTGTAATACCGTCACATGACTTCCTTTTTTGCTCCAGTCATGATTACAATAGCTGCTAGAGGGCTTTGTTACTTGAATGTGAGCAGATGTTGTTTGGATGCACTTGCTGAAACGACTGATGCCGTCGTTCTTTGTGGGAGGACAGTCTTGAAAATGAATGTTTTTATCACAGTAACTGAATCTTATTTTGTACTTATCGGGCTACTTGTAGTAGCCAGCCACTGGTTTCATTGATTAGCAGTTGCAGAGGCTCCCTAAGACCTCAGTACTGAACTCTCACTCACTTTAAATGATGTCACCGGTGTCACTAATATTAATGTCTGAGTGCAGGACTTGTATTGTAATGCAAACAGATAATTAAGGGTGTGTCTACATCCATTTATGGCTAAGTGAGTGGAAATCATGCTTGTGCACATGTGCCCAGTTCAAACCATGTGTGCATATGGTGCATATGTGTTTGCATATTTCTGTCTTTGTGCGTACACAGAGTTTTATATTTTATGCAAACCTACCATCTGTGGGCTAGCTCGGAACTGTTATTTCACTGAGCAGGACATTGGCAAAACAACAAATAGCACGATTGAATTATTTTTTTCTCTCAACAGGCAGCATCAAAGAGTGTAAGCCCAGGACAAAACAGACTTTAAATGAGTGTTCCCAGAAGAGAAAAAAACCTGGTTACACAATTGTAAAGGCCACAGTTAGAGCACAGCTGCAAACGCTGGAAGAAAGAACCAGAAATAAAGAAAAAGAAGAACATTCAGGAAGAGAAGGAGGGAACTGTGGCAGCAAGTACTAACAGGGATGAAATAAGAGGGTTCATGGAGGGCTGACATGAGAGAACTTTGAATATGAATGTGGAATTGAAATAATAGATTGACTCATATGTAATTTGTTAGTTTTCCATCATTTTCATGTAGTTGGTTAGCTAGGTCAGCAACAAAGAGGCTCAAAGACAGGATGGAGTTTTTGACCAAAAGTGGCACTGTGGGGCCATGTTTTGATGAGCAGTTCCACGTATTGAACAGATGCAGCCGTCTAGAATTGCCGGCTGGTCCGTGACAGGGCCCATGCAGAGCCGTAGCAGATCCCTGCTGGGTCCTTGGCTGAAATGAGATCCCCCCCTCAATGATGTAGTGAATGCAACCCCGACTCATAACGCCCCCAAGCACCATGTGTGGAAACCAGCTGCAGTGCTTTATCTGTCCACCAGGAGGAGCAGTGACTATGGAAGCAGAAATGGTTCACTGCCATCAGGCTGCTGTGACCATTTTACTTCAAGTTTGCCCTGTGCCGCTGGGCATTTTCATTGACCCAGTGTGCCTGAAATCAACTGTTCTTATATTTGATGCGTGTGAGGGCTTCCCACACAGAGCATACTTTTAGTGAAGCAGGGAGTCAGGGGACTTTCTCCGCGGGTGACAAAGGAGTTTATTGCAGTTACTGTTTTACTGTATTTGTAAAAGTTGATATGTGAGAGGAGATTACAGTTCATTTTAGGGACTATAATGTTAGCTGCTGGGGGCTGTGCTGTCCGGCCTCGGCGTTTTCTCCAGACATCCTCCACCACATAAATGAGGGGAAACTTCCCTACATCTTGAGAAAAAGCAGAAAAATAGCCCTCTTGGCTGCAAGAGTCAGGCATCATGTTGGTTTCATTTTGACGGAAAGTCACTTATCTGTAATCACATTCCTATCGGGCCACGTACAGTATGATCTAGGGGATCTAGGGAGAGAGAGAGGCACAGAGCTTCCACCAGTTCCAGGCTGATATACAGTAAATAACTGTGTATGATGGTGTGTGTTCACTTATCTGTGGCATCTACTGTAGACATAAAGTACGTTTACCAAATTTACAACAAGGCATGGATAATTAAGATTGTTATAGACAGTGTTCACAAAGTTCATAAAGTTTTCCCCAACTCACTAAGACACACTTCTGTAGGGTTTCCTGTGGGCGTGACAGTTGGCTCTATCACACCGTGACGACAGTATGACATGTCTGGGATTCCCTTTGTCCCTGGTTCACTTCTGTTTTGTTACTTGGCTGAATAAAACATTCTCATTCACTTGTTTTTGCAATTTGAGCATACAAAACATTGTAAACAGAAAAGTAAGATAAAAAATTATCTGACTAATGTGCCTTAATTTGCCCATTATTATGCTCAATAAATAAATACTGGTAGTTGGGAATAATATTGCCACTCCCAGTTGCTGGAAAATGGCTGGAAATTAGATTCCAGCCAGCTGGCAGCCAAAGATCCTCCAGCTGGGAGCAGCAATCCTGAGTGGCTGGCACTGTATGTATACCATGCTCCCTTAATAAGTGCATGATGATACAAATACAGACAACCAGCATGGAGGTGATGTGCACATTTCCAAAGACTACAGAAGACATTTGTGCATGCTGACAGTGGTGGTGGTAATGTACCAATAAAAAAGGACAAAAAGACCACCACAAGCCAATGTAAACAATGCAGGTTTCCAAACATTATTACCCAAACATTTTAAGAGTAAGTAACTAAGAGTAAGAGTTAGGGTTAGGGTTGGGATTAGGCATGTAGTGGTTATGGTTAAGGGAAGTCTCCAGAGAATTAATCTAAGTCAATGACTTAAGCGACAAAAATAAATGTGTGTTTACTTAAGTGGGTGTGTCTCTTTCTCCATGTTTCTGCATGTCACAAAGACATCGCAATGGACTAAGATGTTCTGGTTATTCAAATGTAATTTTTCAGTTAACACACATGCACAAACACAAAACATGTAATATTATATATAATGTAATATATATATTATGTGTCTCTATAAGCAACAGCCTATGTCATACATTCATTTGAAAATTGAGCATTTGTCCAGATGGAGAAGGTACAGCAAAGTCATGGGGTTTCCTCCAGCAAATTTCAAGCTAATCTGGTCAGAGACAAACAAATGGATGGACAGAGCAGAGGTGATCATGTGACCTCCTTGGCAGAGGTAGTGTAATTAATGGTTCTCTATTCATTTCGTTATCAAATTAAATACAGCACAAACTGCACATAGAGAAGATGGAATGGGAACGGAATAAGGAGAATATGACTCACTCTTTTTTGTCTCTTTAAGTCTTTTGTGTGTGTCTTTTAAACTCAGTATGTCCCCTTCTCTCTCTGCTTGCTTTACAAGCCAGAATTACCACTTCCAGGGTGTAAAAGCCATAAAGAGGTGGGTGAATGTAAATGCAGCCAGGATAATGGGGGTGTGATGGGCAGTGCTGAACATTTTACTGCCTGTTAGTGCCTGCTACATGTTGCTTTTATTCATTTATCCCCGTACTTTACAGAGAGGGACACTTAAATGGGGATACTGCTTGATCTAAAACTTCCTAGCATAATGGCGTTTCTACTGTCCAAAATTGAGAGTGTGGACGCTCTCTTTCCAAGGTCTCTGACTGAAGAACCAGAGTGAAATATGCTTTGTCCACAGGATGTAAAATATGAAGAATCTTCTCAGAAGAGGGCTGTTTTTGTCAGTCCACATTCTCGGTGTTTGAGTCTTTACATCAAAGGCTTATGTCAATAGTTTAATGATGTATTTTTCCATGCTTTTGTGATAAATTGGTAATGCAGTATGAAGGGAAATATGCTACAGTGGAGAAGGTCTTGATTGAATTTGTTACATACAGGAGAATAAGGTAAAAAGAAAACAAATTCCGTATTGTGATGTCTATGCAGTTTTCTACAAATACAATAACTCTGGGTCATATCTTTTGACATGCGTCTCTAGGAAGCTCTACTATCATGAAAGAATTAATGTAGGACTAAAATGTAATCTGGATATTTTTTTCTAAGACAATTGTTGTTTGGAGGACCTTGTTATTCAGACATCATCGTAAGCACAGGCAGCGGCGGGAGCGAGGTTACGGGGCCCTGATGGTTTTCCACAAAGCCCTGAATCTTTACTATTCATCATGCTGGCATTTTTTGTATTAAATCCAGATCATAGCTGCATAGGAACCAATGTGTTTTGTGCGGAATGGTCAGTGCGAAGCACACGTAGGAGAAGTTTGCCTTCAAGGCTTTCTGCCATAGAGGCTTCTGCCAGAAAGCCTTTCTAACATGTTGTTACCGTTGTGAAACGGTCGCAGTTTGGTTAGGTTTAGGCATCAAAAGTACGTACTGTAGTTCAACGTGGACTTTATTTTAACCCAAACCATGACTTTTTCCTAAACCCTAACCAAGTAGTTTGGGTGCCTAAACTGGTGAGGTTTGGTTAGGTTTAGGCACCCAAACTACTTGGTTAGGATCATGGTTTGGGTTGAAATAAAAAATTAAGTTTCACACGGGACACAAATAGCAGTCTCCTGGGTGAAAATCCAGTGTTTGACCCATTCATCCACCCGAACCTCGTCACTACATGGACTTTGTCGCTCTTTATACTACCTTGATGGCAAACTTCTCCCATGTGCGAGCGAAGCACTGACAGAACAAAAAAAACAAAGCACCTCCCCCTCCCCGTGTAGTCTTTTTGCTCAGTCCCTGTCACATATATCGGTAGTGCCAGATGGGAGGGTTTCCAGTGGCCAGCTTTTATGCCCTGACAGTCAGACCACCAAAATGAAGTAAACACAACATGGGACACTCAGAACTAAGCAGTAAAAGTTCACTCACACTAACTTCACTATAGCATTACAGTTTGCAGCGCAGTTTACGTATGTGTCTACATGAACGTTCAGACTAATTATAAAACATAAACACTATGTCATGTAACAGACACAGTCTCGTCCCTGGTAATGGTGATATTGAAGTGTTGAAGTTGCCAGCGGCCACAGCACAGTTGTCCTGCCCAGTCTGAGTCCAACCTGCAGTCCGCTTGACTCCCCCCCTCATCTGGATCCCAAACGAGTGCCACTGACGGATGACAGAGACCCACAGGTGAACCTAATACATAGCAAAAAGTTAGATAATTCAGTGGCAGCTAATAATAACTGTATATTTATTAGCTCTTATTTCAAATACACAGTGGCTGGAATATTTGTTTATAACTGGATGGATCATTAAGTTAGGTTTGCCATAAAATTTGACAGATGCTAATTTTACTTATTCTAATGTGCATCTTTTTTAATTGTTGATTTTTATTGTTGAATTTATTGTTCCATAAGGCACGCTACCTGAAGTATTTCACTGAACTGAAATAAAATGGCAATTAAGTCAGATTACAGGCTTGAATGAGTTTCTTATGCATTGTGTATAGCTTTGTTTTAATTTGTTTCATACATGTTAAAGAAGGCAATAACTTCTTTTTGACATTTAACTGTTTTGAAGTAATAATAATAAAAGTTTGTTCATATAGCACTTCATATTGCAATATTAATTGATCAACGTGTGACCCCAGACTCATTCGAAGATGTCAGGGCTAAGCCCTAGATCTCCACTGACCATAGAATTGCCTCTGATCGTAAGTGGCATCAGAAAACTACACACCCCACACTGAACACAGTCCTGTTTAGTGACAGGAATTTGTTGTGTATGTTATGGATTTCTAAGTATTAGGCATTGCCCACCTTTTGGTCCACAAAAGGGCATGGCACACTGACAGGAGGTGCTCGAATTGAGTGGAAAAAAATCCTTCGAAAATATTAAAGTGAGACTATATAACTTGACACACATTCTTTCTCCCACAAAAGGAAAATGAATTCCCTAATCAATTCAATACTCTCAAGGTTTTTGCCATTTCAGCCACTTGTATAACCAGTAGCTTATGGTAGCTAATGTTAGGATATTCCTGTGTAACTAACATTACTGAGTCAGTTTGCTGATTTTATTGCTTTTCTTGTGCCACTGTTTATGGTAATGACTTTCTACCTTAACGTGCTAAGCGCTTTACAGTTTTGCCCTTCATTCACTGTTTCACAAACACACTCTTGGCATAGCTGCCATGCAAGGCACTAGCCTGCACTTCAGTGTCTTGCTCAAGGACACTTCAACACATGGACAGGAGGAGCTGGGGATCGAACCGCCTACCCTGGAATTAATGGATAACCTGCTCTTCCTCCTGAGCCACGAGAAGAGTGAGAGTTTTGGTTAAGCCACTGCTGTTAAGTGCATCTCTCTCCCTGCATACAGCACTTTGCCACTTCCTCTAATCTATTAGTGACCAAACTGAAAGGTAGGGTGAATCTTGATGTCTCATTTAGTGAGGATTGGTAATTCATTGTGTTTGAGCTCCTTTTTCTGACGCAGAAACCTCTTTGCCCAGATTTAGGTGTTCTACCATTTGCTGGCTCTAGATGACCTGTTTTGTTGCTATGAAAACATTTTAAATAAATGTTTTATTTCACTGTGGCATGAGTAAAGCTAAATTTATGTTTCTCTGCAGTCTTGCCATATGCACAGGAACTGATTTATGGTTCCGTTCAGGGTCAAACCTGCCGATATTATTATTATTATTATTATTATTATTATTATTATTATTCTTCATTATATAGCCAAACTTATTGTGTTTACATTATTTTATTCATCTTACGATAAACAATGATCACCAAATCCAGTTGCAAGCCGACTAGCCTAGCTTAGCAAGCATCTGCTGGTTCTCTCTTCATAGTTAGAAAACATGAGTGGTTTAAAGCTTCTCATCTAACTCTTAGCCTCTAAACCAAATAAGCAAATATTCCAAAATGTCCAACTATTCCTTTAAAAAAGGTATTTAGGGCTAATGCTTAAAAAATGCCTACTTACACACCCAGCAGACATGGAGCATTCATTTCGAGTCGTGTTTCTGGCCATTTGACAAATGTGAATTCAATATTTACTCTCCCTTTAGTTCTATCTACCAACTCCTGAGAAGAATATATTGGACTTTAGCTTGCTAAATGTATCTGACTGGTCTCTAACTTGCCTGCTTGTCTGCTGCTTGGTGCTGGGCAAGTAGTGTACAGTGGGTTTAATAAGGTTGATAAGAGCAATGAGACTCAACCAGAGAGTAAATGTGTGTGCTGTAAAACCAAAACAAAGAGCTAGAGGAGACTAAAAAGCTCTGTACTGCCAAGTCATGTGATAATTATTTGTGGGATCATCTACAAAACGCCAAGGCTGGATTACCATCTGGGCAAAGCAGGTGACAGCACCAGGGCTCCAGACCAACAGGTGCCCAATTCATTCAATGTTAGCACAGAAAACACTGATGAATTTAGCTTTATGGTGTAGATAAAGGTCAGAAAAGGAAAGTTTGTGTTGCTAATCATGTAATACTATCTAACTGCACACTAAACTCTTTGCCCCCTGGTTTATGATGTCACCTGCTGTAGCTGCTCTGTTGGGCTGAGGGCCCATAGTTTACTTATCCTCTTCGATATAGAGAGTTACAGTATAAGAGAAAGATGGATAGAAATAGCTGGAGTAAAATAGAGAATACGGATCATGGAGAAATGGAGATAGAGTTGCACAGAATGGCCAAGATACAACAATTTAAAAAAGATGTGAACAAGACAGAGGTATGCAGAGGAGATTACGAATGTGCTGACATGTTGTTAAGCAATGAGGCAACAGACTGCTGGGTCAAAGGATAAATGAATGGTGTCCTGGGGCTGGAGATGGGAGCCTGACTCTATAGATAGTGTACTTACAGCTACTTGGATACAACTAACTCACCAGCTATTCTTACAGCCTGTCTGTTCCCCCGTTTGCCATTCTGCAAACACTGGAGCCAGGCAAACCAATTAAAGCCACCACCAAGGACATTTCACTGTGGATCAATGACAATTTAAAAATGGGATTGAATGTGTAAGTATCAGAATGGTGATGTTTTAATTGTGACCTGCCAAGACACTGCAGATGGAAATTAGCTTTAAGAAAGCTCTAGTACAATGCATCAAATTGTAACATTACATTACATTACATTACAAAAAAAAAAAAAAACATTTAAGAGACTTAAAAAATCCTGATTTATATAGTTTTCACTGAATTTTGCATCTCAGTTGTAAATCTGCACAAACCAGATTAGGCTGGAATGAATATCAATCAATTGTCTTTATAGTTAAGATGATCTTACTGTGACATCTTGTCAACTGACACCCATCAAAACAACAAACTCACCTAACCGTAAAAAGCTTACTTTGGCTGTTTGCTGTCGTAAATCATAAATAATGTTTGATGTTGGTTTAGGGTAGGCGTGTCACGTAAAAAGCTACTATTTGTATCTGTTTATGTCTCAAAAATATCTGTATCTCAGGTTTATCTGCCAACACAATACACAGGAGGAGGAAGCCCAGATTAATGTAAATATGGTGTCTATGATAAAAAAAAGTGAAACAATAACTGACCAAAAATTGGGCGATAATAGCACATTGGGCCATATTGCACAATTTTTAAAAATGGAGATTGTGCATACAATGGCCTGGTGGAAAATAAATTTTCTTTGAACTTATTGACAAAAATCTGAAAAGCTCTCTCAGCCATTTAGTATGCACTTTTGAGACCCTAACTTCAGCCTGTCTCTTGTCAAGTCTTCAAGGTGCCAGGCTTCAATATTGGATCATGAGGTTAAAACAAACAACACCTGTGCAACATCAGTCAAGCTTTATCCTGTAATGAACAACAAATCTGGTGAAAAGTGATTAAATATTATTAAGGATGAACCTCTCTGAACATCTGAATATTGAACTTAAAACTATACACCTTCTCCTTATTCTTAAAATATTTGTTTACATTTTGGCAAATCTGCATCATGGAAGGTCATAATGTTGATAATAATGTGAGAATGAAGAATGGGATAATGTTCAGAGCACATTAACTCTTCATAAAAAAAAAGATATTTGCATTTCACCAGTGTAGGGTTCACATAGTTTATCAAGAGAGCAGTCACGGATGAATGATGAGACATTGGGCCCCAGAGCACAAACACGTTAAAGCATCCTCCACTTTTACTAACGGGGGAAGCGACGGAAGCCAGCTTGAAGTGCAGTGGACCTAACCCAATGAAACAACAGTGAAGAAAGCTAAGCAGCAGGTAAGTGTTGAATGTGTCTTTAGCTAGACCAAGTGCTTGCTCATGGTGGGAATTGTTGGGTTTCTGTAAATATTATTATAAAGAGTACGGTCTAGACTTGCTCTATATGAAAAGTGCCCTGAGATAACTTCTGTTATGATTTGGTGCTATATAAAAAAATTAAAAAAAATTGTGAACATTTGCACACTCATTTTTTCCAAACACTGTAAAGTTAAAGCTGTCAATGCGATGCAGCAGCTCATCAAGACGGAAGTAGCTGAAGTGCACATAGTCGATAGCATGCATCAGCCTCACAAGACGGCTGTATGGATAGACCATCTCCTCTTTTCAATTCACTTCAATTCAGTTTTATTTAATATAGCGCCATATCATAAAAGTTATCTCAGGGCACTTTGTAAATATAAAGAGTCGGTCTAGACCTGCTCTATACGAAAGCACTAGGAGACAGTGGCAAGGAAAAAAAAAACAACTCTTTTAACAGGTAGAAACCTCGAGCAGAACCAGGCTCTGGGTGGGCGGTCATCTGCCTCGACCGGTTGGGTTGAAGGGGGAGCGGGAGAGAGAGAGAGCAGGAGGAAAGAGAACATACAGCAGCACAGTACAGTTCCACACAGATGTAAAATAATAGTTGTGGTAATGGTATTGATGTTAATATTACTAATAAGAACAAAAGCAGTAATTGCAGCAGTGGGTGTAGAGCAGGAACACGGGGGCAGCAGGTGCAACCATAGATCCAGACTCTACAGCTCCGGAGGCAGAAACACCTGCAGAAAGCAACACACACACACACACACACACACACAGACAGAGAGAGAGACAGAGAGAGAGAGAGAGAGAGACAGAGAGAGAGAGAGAGAGAGACAGAGACAGAGACAGAGAGAGAGAGAGAGAGAGAGAGAGACTCCCTGAGTCAGCCCTACTATAAGCTTTATCAAAGAGGAAAGTCTTAAGCCTACTCTTAAATGTGAGGAGGGTGTCCGCCTCCCGTACACAAACTGGGATCTGGTTCCACAGGAGAGGAGCTTGATAGCTGAAGGCTCTGGCTCCCATTCTACTTTTAGAGACTCTAGGAACCACAAGGAACCCTGCATTCTGGGAGCGCAGTGCTCTAGTCGGGTAATAGGGTACTATGAGCTCTTTAAGATATGATGGTGCCTGACCATTTAGGGCTTTGAAGATGAGAAGGATTTTAAAAATTCTATTCTGGATTTTACAGGGAGCCAGTGTAGAGAAGCTAATATCGGAGAAATATGATCTCTCTTCCTGGTTCTTGTCAGTAAACGTGCCGCAGCATTCTGGATCAGCTGGAGAGTCTTAAGGGACTTATTGGGGCAGCCTGATAATAGAGAGTTGCAATAATCCAGCCTAGATGTAACAAATGCATGGACCAGTTTTTCTCCATCGTTTTGAGACAGGATGTGCCTGATTTTTGCAATGTTACGCAAGTGAAAAAAGGCAGTCCTTGAAGTTTGTTTAATGTGGGAGTTAAAGGACATATCCTGATCAAAGATAACTCCAAGATTCCTTACAGTGTCGCTGGAGGCCAGGGCAATGCCATCTAGAGAAACTATCTTTAGATAATGTGTTTTGTCTTTTTAATAGCCATAAACAGATCAGTTCTTCCTCAGCATTGAGGAGCTGTAGGGCAGCGTGAGTAGCCATGTTTGTTTTGGGACGTTCTAAAAGCCTCAGTGCCATTTGCGGAGGCCTGTGCCATGGTGTCTCATGCGAGTATAAACAAGGCTTTATGGTGCCTCTTTGCTATGGTTCTTTCACATTGTTGCCCATTATTCAATTTAACTCTGAACTTGGCGTCAGTGTTTCTCTCCCTTGGGTGATGGTCTGATGGATAGTAAACATCATATTCTGTGTATTACTTCTTTACTTTAAAAATCAGCACAATAAAAAGCATGTACCTCCACATTTGTGGACATCCTGTCATATAATAATCCAGAGCATTTTAACAGGTAGGAAAAGGAAGTTTCTGGAAGTACAACCCCAATTCCAAAAAAGTTGGGACACTGTAAAATTTAATTAAAACAATGCAATGATTTGCAAATCCTTTGACCTATATTCAATTGAATACAGTACAAAGACAAGATATTTAATAACTTGTTTTTTGTAAATATACACGCATTCTGAATTTTATGCCTGCAACACGTTACAAAAAAGTTGGGACAGGGCATGTTTACCACTGTGTTACGTCGCCTTTTCTTTTAACAACACTCAGTAAGTGTTTGGGAACTCAGGACACTAATTGTTCAAGTTTTGAAAGTGAAATTCTTTCCCATTCTTGCTTGATATGACTTCAGTTGCTCAACAGTCTGGGGTCTCTTGTCGTATTTTGCGCTTAATAATGCGCCACACTTTTTCAACGTGAGACAGGTCTGGACTGCAGGCAGGCCAGTCTAGTACCCGCACTCTTTCACTACGAAGCCACGCTATTGTAACACGTGCAGAATGTGGCTTGGCATTGTCTTGCTGAAATAAGCAGGGACGTCCCTGAAAAAGACGTCGTCTGGATGGCAGCATATGTTTCTCCAAAACCTGTATCTACCTTTCAGCATTAAAGCTGGGGTAGGCAAATCTGTGCAACCTAGGCAAAACCTTCCGCCTCTCTCTCTGCTGCCTCCTATCACTCCGCTAAGCCCCTCCCACCAAACCCATAACTTCGACCGGCAGCAGAAGGAGTCGGTTCCCCTGCGAAACCATAATCCTTGTAGGGCTCACTCTCCACGGCGTGAACCTCACCGAGACCGTGGTCCCTCTCACCGCGACCTGTTTTCTCAAAGACGCCCCTCCAGTACTTCATGGCTGCAGAGCACAGCGCCCCAGGCTTCAGAGGCAGCTGCAACGCTGTCCAGCTGCGGGATGAGGCTAGTGTTGTTTTGTTCTATACGCCACGGTAGGCAAAGGAGGTGTTGGACATTTATCACAAGTTTCAGGATTTTCTGCCACTGAATCAGGCTTTCACCACGTGCACACACATCTGCTCTTAGCCAATACCAACGCACGGCCTCTCTAAAATAACCTGTGATTGGCTAAAGTCTACCGTCATGGGATAGATTTTCTGAAGCCTGAAAACAGAGCCAAGAGGGGGGGCTGAAGTAGAGGTCTGCTCTCAGACCACTTGAATTACAATATGCTGTACAGTTAATGGCATTTTTGCCCAATGACGCCAAAAGAAAAATGCCTCCCCAACTTACCCATGCCATGGGCACTAACACACCCCCATACCATCACAGATGCTGACTTTTGAACTTTGCACTGGTAGCAATCTGGATGGTCCTTTTCCTCTTTAGCCCGGAGGACACGACGTCCATGATTTCCAAAAACAATTTGAAATGTGGACTCGTCAAACCACAGCACACTTTTCCACTTTGCACCAGTCCATCTCAGATGAGCTCGGGCCCAGAGAAGTCAGCGGCATTTCTGGATGTTGTTGATATAAGGCTTTCGCTTTGCATGGTAGACTCTTAACTTGCATTTGTAGATTCAGCAACGAACTGCGTTTACTGATTTCTGCCTTGCCCCTGTTTTCGGCCTTGCCCCTTAGGCGCAGAGATTTCTCCAGATTCTCTGAATCTTTTAATGATATTATGGACTGTAGATGGTGAAATCCCTAAATTCCTTGCAACTGTTGGACTATTTGCCCATGCAGTTTTGAACAAAGTGGTGAACCTCTCCCCATCTTTGCCTGTGAACGACTGAGCCTTTCGGGGAAGCTCCTTTTATACCCAATCGTGATACTATCACCTGTTACCAATTAACCTGTTTACTTGTGGAATGTTCCAAACAGGTGTTTTTTGAGCATTCCACAACTTTCCCAGTCTTTTGTTGCCCCTGTGCCAACTTTTTTGAAAGGTATTACTGCCATCAAATTCAGAATAAGCATTTATTTACAAAAATCAATAATGTTGATAAGGTGAAAAATTAAATATATTGTCTTTGTACTGTTTTCAATTGAATATAAGAATATAAAATTATCGCATTCTGTTTTTATTTACGTTTTACGCAATGTCCCAACTTTTTTGGAATCGGGGTTGTACTTACAGATAAGAAGTTACATTATGTCTAAAGGCCTTTATACACCGGGGATGTAACACACGAAATACTTGCCTCCGAATAGTTACTCTACTACATCCAAAAGCAAACTAATTTACTCACTATTCTGCATCCGGCGGTGCTGCTCCACACATTCCGGTCCCAAATACCAAACATATCCAAGTGTGCATTTTCTGTTATTATTGTGGGTATAATAACAGTCTGTCGAGTTATTTTAAAGGGAAACTCCAGTATTTTTAAACCTGGGCCCTATTTTTACAAATTTTGGGGTCAAAAAGACTAATACTTTCCATTAGTTGTGGAATTGGTCTGCTAGATCGCAACGTAATCCTTGTGGGCCTTCCTGCAACAACTCAACCTCTCGTGAGATTTCAGAGCGAATTCACATAGAATCAGGCGCTGCGGTGAAAACGCAGATTGTCCCATTCATTTGAACCAGGGTACTGCGTTCAGGCTATGGCGGTGGGGGTCACACGGGGTGCCGCAAAAAGCGCTGCAGCAGCCAATCACGCTGGCGATCAGACTGGCAGACGCCCAGGTGAAGAAGAACTTTGTTTACCATGTAGCATTGTAGCATTAGCTGTTTACCTTAATATTCCACTGTTTACCGAGCAGCTGTGAAGACAGAAGAGAGACTGATCGATCGGCTCCGTGATTACTGTACATCAGCTGTTCAACCCTGCCACGAGGGAGTACAAAGATGTAATCATGGTGCAGTGGCTTGGCTTATATCGGTCTTCAAGCTGGGATTGATGGTTAGTATCAGACACTCCCACACCGCCGCACAACCCCGTGGCGAATCGCAGCAACGCCTGTTTCTATGTGAAAACGGCCTTACTCTTTAACAAACAGCCTGCCTCTGTAGGGATCCTTTCCATAATGTTGTCAGACACTTTGAATAACAATCTGAGTCTGTCAGTGGCAAAAACAAGCACTTTTAGTGGACAGACTTTTCACAGGCATAATTGCAAGGATTAAGTTGCAGCCATTGCAGCCCGTTTGCGGATGCCGGCAGAGGCAATCTACTTGACCAATTCCAAAACTTTTGTAAAAATAGGGCCCGGGTTTAAAAATACCAGAGTTTCCCTTTAAGACACTGGATGAAAACAAAGGCTCTAGAACTGAAAGAATGGGTTAGAGCAATGGTAGTAATAGCATCTTATGAATGTATGCTTAGTAGTACAAGTGGCGATCAGGAGGATGGGGTGTCTCCCTGGGACCGGTTCTGGGCGTACATAAAATGGAAGATAGGTCTAAATAGATATCAGTCTTCTCTGTAACTTTGTGATCCTGTAGCATGACTCAAGATATATGTATGACATGTTTTTGTTTTGTTTGTTTGTATTCCTTCTGGATTTATTCATTTATTTGTTTACTTTTTTCTGGATTTATGTACAGGAGTCTGCCTCCATAATGTAATGTAAAAAATGTGCCATGTGTTCCTGTATTCTGAAAACAAAAATATATGTATGCCATGTATGTATCCCTCACATCTACTACACTCTTGATTAATATAAGAATTCCCTGGCAGTCTTTTTACTGTACTGGTGAATGAGGTTGAAAAGTTACACTGTGACAAAAACTGAATGTTGGTAATTCTGCACTCATATTCAGCAGGCATAAATCAGCTGCAGTGGCGCCTTTATGGATGCCTCATCATGCATACAGGATGTCTTTACCATATGTTGTAGCAGGGACTGTTGGCTGCCTCATAAATCAAGCCATACTTAGCGTGCCCGTATCAGTGATACTGACACCTGTGTGGTACAGAGATATGTCAGTTGTATATGTTAGGTCTCATAATGCTGTCATGTATTAGGTAGGTGTGAGGATCAGATGACTGGCACTATTAAACAGGATGTGATGGGCCACACCTGCCAGATGTTTCCTTAGGAAAAGTGGGAGGATTATTTCGATTTTCGTGAAAGAATAAGGCTCCACGTGCTGTGTGTGTGTGTGTGTGTGTGTGTGTGTGTGTGTGTGTGTGTGTGAGAGAGAAACTACCCAATTAATTTCTAATATTCTAATTATTAAGAACATACAAGGTTTTAGTTTTCAGTCCAATCGGTTTTCAGAGTAGGAAGAGTGGCGGTGGGAGAATACAAACCCAGAACACACCTGGGTCACACTTTGTCAAAAACTTTAAATTGGTCTGCTTCTCTCTGTCTTTCTTTTTTTTCACTTTGATACTTCATTACAGTTACTGTAGATGCTTGATTTGATTTGGAAAAAGAATATTGAAAGCTTTCCACTCGCAGGTTCAGACTGAATATGGTCAAAGTGGAATATGATCATCTAATTTTAATTTATGATGATAAGCAATGGCAAACGTACAAACAGTTTATAATTTACTGAAATCAATAAGCAATACTCACTTATTGATTCATAACTTAAAAATGCTTTAATAAGGTGCAGCAACTAATGTTTCAACATAAAGCATGTCTTCATCAGAGTAAGAAGAGCAGTGGAGACGTTTAAAATGCCTGCATCCAGCTAACATAGAATGCCATAGAATGGACAGGTTCTGGGCATTGCTTACGTCCAGCCAATGCCATATTGCCACCGAATATATAAATATATATCATAAAAACATCATATAAACTGTCATACTTTTTAGGAAACATCATAGAACAATCATGGAACACAAAACACATTCATTTTATAAAACATCATACAACATTCATAGAAAACAAGATAGATTCATTTCCTGATTGAATCCATATGGTTCATTTGTGTTCTGTGTATAAATCCAGTAGCTTTCCCTTTTCCCTCTCCTAGGAGATGGCAATATATTTTCAGTACCCCAGAATTTTAGCATAGAGACTGGTCCATGATTTGCATGATATGCTGCTCCTTGCTGCATAACACTGAAATGCACACACCTCTTCACTATGTTATGCATCTGCGCTGGTGATAGTTCACTTACGGAAGGACTCAAGGATGAACTAATTCGAATTTGGTGGTCCTCATGTCAGTCCCATTCTGGTGAACATGATATCTTGGGAACGCTGTTATGGCCGTAGTGTCATGTTTTTTTGTTGTTGTGGTTCTGCTCTCTCTCTGCTTCGCCAGGTACCACCCTCCCCCTCCTGCAGCAGGTGATTGTGCATGGCTGGTCTCCACTTATTCATCAGGATCAGGGGCAGGTGTACAAAGGTCGGGAGAGGGGGTGCAGACAGGGCCAGTGGGCCATTTGGCAGACTTCTTTCAGACAGTCTGTGTGTTGTAGTACCGGGATCTGTAGTGTTACTCCTTTCTTTGAAGGGAGGGTGGTTATGGTATTTGTTTTCTGATCAGTAATTTATGTTATCTCAAGTTGTGGTTACTTTGTGTTTTTCCCTGCTCCTAGTGAGCTGGTTTTCTGTTGTTCTTTGTTGTTGTTCAACTTACAAATTATTTTTGTAAGTTTAATAAATCCGTTGCTTGTGCCCATGATTTTGTTTCCCTGATTCTTTTTCCCCGGGTTTCTTTTTATTGTTACTCCCCTCATCCCTTTTTGGGGACGTAACAAACGCCTGGAAGGAATTTCTTGCAATTTGGCACAAACCTTTCGCACCGCAAATAAAAGCATCAACCAATCACGTTGTGCAGAACAGACGTCACGTCTCAACTCCTAATGACAATGGCAGACCTGTTGATTGTTTGTGTTTCTCATCACCCTGTGTTATATGACAAAGGACACAAATTATGACAATGAACATTTACAATAGGTGACCTGCATATTCAAGAAACTTATAGGAACTATCACTGTTGGCTTTTAGGTTTAGTATGTGCTTAAGCGTAATGTCTGCCTCGAACAGCAGCTAAATTGATCACAGTTTACTTTCTTAAACTTACTTCTACCCAGTAACATGAATTATAAAGGGCAGCAAGCTGAAAGCTGTACCCTGTTGACAGCACATTAAGTACTGCCCAAGGGCCCAGGTCATTAAAGTTATGAAATGCGAAGTTACAATTGATTTTTGATGTTATGCATTGCATGCAATCTTCACCCTAAAGTCTGTGTAAAGCAATAATAAATGTGTTCTGAGTTTGTCACAACACAATGTAAAAATATGTTTAACCACCCAGCCAAATTTTGAATGATTAAAAAAATGAGTATAAGTATATATTATATGTTATAAAATTAGGTTTCAAAATGTTGAAATAATAAGCAGTATTCTCTGCTCTGAAATGCTGAAGGTGCTGGTAGATAACAACTACTGTACCACTGAGCCGAAGAATGAATGAGAGCTGCTGCTCAGCGACAGACTCTCGTTCAGGGAGCTAACACAGTAGCAACGCTATAGTTTTTGTATAGTGTTAGGGGAGGGGTCACGCTCAGTATGGCTCCAGTGCGTCATTGAGCCAACACAAAAATAAGTAACAGTCTAACTCCACAATTCATTACTGCATAGTTCAGTCTTGTCACATGCTTTCAGCAAATATTTTCTAACATGTATAAAGTGTATAAGCAAATCTCTGAATTTCCTTTACGCAGACTTTAATTATATAAAAAAGTGGTATCAAATTCAGAAAGGCATATTCATAACATCCTGAGGCAAGCTATTTTTGAGACGGGGATTTAAAAAACTACTATAACATCTGATATATGTTGAACTTGATCTGTTCCGATGTAAAAGACAACTCACTCACCATACAAATCAAAGAATAGTTGCATACAGTGGGTCACAGTATCAAGACAAAAGCAGGAGACTGTTCTTTGTTGTATAATTCACTGATCCTGTCAGTGAACAAAGGGTGGCCTTTGATGTGATTGCATATCCTACAGCAACAGGTTGAGAAGATAATAAGCCAGTGACTGGATATCAGTCCTCAGTGTTTGGCTTTTTCCTGGGTGGAAGGCTCTCCTGCCGGGGAGCTCCTGAATTTGGCATGGGATGATGTATACTTTATGTAACTGTTGAATGGTCAAATAAGATTTTGAAAAATCAAGTATGAGTTACTACATTGCAAAAACTATTGATATAAGTAGAGGAACATTTTTTTTTTAGGCTGACTTTAGTCTGAGTTATTTTGACGATGCCACACAATATGACTTAGTTTGTGTAAATGTTGCCTGCCTTGTTGTGATGAGTTTTTATCCATTTTATAATTCAAGACGGTACCACTTTCTCATAAGACAACCTGAGCCGTTTATACATTGTCACAAATGACTTTTTTAATGGTTAATATATTATTTACTAATGTTTTTATATACATTCCATTAAGAAAAACAACGTTTGAATTGCCATTGTGAAAAATGTAACCATTTCCTTGGACCAACATCGATTTATTAACAACATGTACAGCTGCAGACTTGATGGATTATAAACACTTTGTTAATGACTTATTAACATTTAGAGCTGCAGACCAGATGACTAATAAAGTGAGAAACCTTCGAGCATATATTAATGGACCATCTTTTACAACAGCATTTTTACCCAATGCAAAGTTTAAACATCAACCAAAGAGATTTTTAGCAATAGCATCTAATCTATAAAGGATTAGAAAATGATTTAACCATTAATAAAACAATTAGTTACAACTTTTAACCCTATTAAAAGGGTGCCTTATTAGAAAGGGATACATGTCTGTTATGGATCCACCTCAAAGCTGAAAATCCTATAATAGACCCACCAGCACTTAACAAAATATGCTTTATACAAAGGCAATTTTCTATTACCAGGCAGAGAATAAACTGTCAATGGAGTAATCAAAAATGATTTGCATAAAATCTATAATATGTGCTACTAATTGTTAGATAGTGTATTTGCTGAAACACGATCTGACATTAAAATGTATTTCTTTAACTTAAAATAAGATAAAGAAGATATAATCTATGTTAAATGTGCTTGAAATTATATCATTTCCTTTAATTCAGATGGGTTTAGGAGTTTGTACCTTCAACAGGTTCCTTCAAACAAAGGTGTTTGTCAGATCTTCCAACAGCGTCTGAAACCCCCTCCCCAGCACCTTTCTGTTGTCCACCATTCGACAGTTTGTGACTTTCTGAAATAGAATACCTGACAACATGCCCAATTCACACAGCAATTGTCCAAGAGTAACTTAAGGAAGTGATTGTATTCTGTGCCAAGAGAATCTTGTCATAATCCCATTTACTGGCATGGTGTCTATTACACAAGGAGCACTGCATCTGTCTTAGTCTCTCCTGACAGATGCTTGCTGTGAATCACACAGAGAGACAATTCAGAGAAGGAATTTTCACCATTACCCTTTAAGCATCCAAGTGTCTTTATTTCTTTCCTAATAGTGAACATGTTTTGCTGTTGTAAATCAATTCTTTGTGGTGCAGTGTGCAGTAATGAGATTAATGGCTTGGTGTTGTGTCATCAAACACCTTGTACAGTTGGGATGCTGTAGGCCTTTGGACGCTGCAGAGTGTTTTTGACAGAGAGAGGGTGTGTGTTAGGGGGTGATAGCAGCAAAGGATTTACATTTTTTGGCCAAGAATGGATAAAAGAGATGACAGGAGTGAGGTGTGTACAAGAGGTGCAGACAGAGAGAGATGCACGGTTTAGTTTATTTACACAATATTTGTATGCACAGTTTCACATCGGTCAAGTCTTTTCTCTTGCCTTGCTGCACTGTGTTGTAGACCCGAGGTTAAATCTGAATGCTGAAGCAGAAATTGCATACTTTTTTTTAGACTTTACAGGGGCGTAGAATGCAACATTCCTTAAGCGTTGCACTAATAAATATGAACATTGTCATCATCGTGGCCTAGAGGTCTAAGATGGCAGGAGACCATGTCTTTAACTGCAATGTCCCAGGTTCAAGTCTGGACAGAGTATCAGAAATAAAAGCAAAATGTCCCAAAAATAATTATTTAATTAATTAATAATTAATAATAATTACTATTAATTGTCCAGTGCAATAAATGAACAAATTATTAGCTTATATGAACATAGGTCCTAGATGCTGTCCCCTATTTTAATACATTTGGTTTCTTCTGGTCAGTTTTGTTTTTAAAAAGTACTCCAGTGATTTAGTATTGCATTTTAACAAAGTTGGGAGAGACAGATTTAAAGGTGGTAAAAATAGAAGAATATCCTGACTTTTAGTCCCTAGTATGGGTCAAGCTCGAAAAATACTGGATCTTACACCACCCACAATCAACTGACTCTTTTCATTAAACCCTTCCTACATCAATGCCTACGTCTTTCAAACTCTAGACCCCATTTGTAATGCAGGCATTCTGAAAAAAAGTCTCAAGTCTAAGCCCAGATAACCCTGATGACATCACTATGACATCATCAGGGTTTTTTTCACAGGATGAGTAGCACTCCATATGGTGAGTAAATGATCTCCATGTATAAAATTGTGGAAGTGCCCGTGGACCATACTATTATTTGTACATGTTTTAGCTTATTTGCTACACCTTCTGTGCCAACATTACTGACAACCATTTTTAAGGCATACTCTGGTGCCTTACATTTTCATGTTTTTAATTGGTGGCCATTGATTTTCCTGCTGTATATGATATGAAATTAACACCATGCCTACCTTTATGCTTGTCAAACTGATATCACTGCAAGGTAATGAGGATGAATGTATTTGATTTTAATTGAAATATACATTTATTTGAAGTCTTCACTGCCTTACTTGATAGACAAAGCCTGTTATGATTTTCACTCATACAAGCATACATATTGCATCATAATACATCAAATATTCTGATCTTTCACATTTCTATGTAAGTAGCATTTAAGGTTCTCAATACTGTATGTTCCCAGGGTTAAGTCAAGATTTATTTACAGAGCAATATCAAGCAAAAGTGTCTCAATACACTTGACATAAAGACAATAAAAAGCAACAGAAGTACTAACATAGTACAGCACCACTCATTACTCATTACAAACACACTCATATAAACATGCACATACATGTACATGGCCCAAAATACTAAACAGAAAGAGTTATGTGAAAGGAAATGAGGTCAAGGCATGACTGAAGGTTGGGTTAAGCTAAGTCCCTGAATGATCTCGATAGCTTTAGACCAGTTAATCAGTATCCACTCTATTCTGGCAGTGGACCTTTCAAGTAAGCAAACATATGAAAAAAAAGTTAGCAAGGTTCTCTTCATGACAGTAGTGGGTTCACACCATTTCTTAATAATGGCTTTCTTAGCAGCAGTTGAGGCAGCTAATATTATCCATTTCTCCTGAACCGATAACAATATATTCAGGTTGTACCCAATAAGATAAAGAGCAGGGCAGCTGGGAAGGGCTTTATCAATGATGGTTCAAACAATCTTATTGATATATTCCCAAAAGGGTTTAATAGTAGAACAATACCAGAACGTGAAAGTAGTCTCCTCTAACAGAGCCAGGGCATTTGGTGCATAAGTCACTGTCAAAACCTGATACTAAATTTGCACTCCGGTGTAAAGTAAAATTTGTGCACAACCTTATAGTGGATTATCTGATTTTTAGATGAGGAAAAAATTGTGTTCCAGACTGTCGGCCAGTTCCAATCTAGGTTGAGAGACTGAAAATATTTTTCACAACTTTCTGTTACTGGGAGTGGTTTGATGTCCCAAGAGGAAACTTTGTTATAAACCAAAGCCACCACTTTAGTGTTGGTAGTAATTAGGGCTACCAAAGGCTGTTGGGGTAGGAGTGCATCCCAAGGTACTCCATACGTTTTAAGTGCTGTGCAAAGCTTAAAATAAAAAAAACAAAACATGAAGAACCTGGAAGAGAGTAGTACTCCTTCAGATCTTGGAAAGAGCGAAGACTTTGATGGTTAAAACCATCGCCTAGATGCCTTGTTTAGACCACTGTGGACTGCATTATTATGCCAAACAGGTCATAACTCATGGTATTAACAATCAAAACAATGAGGTTTTCCTATACAGCGCCATGGATAGTGTGTTAGAAAATAAGAAATTAATTTGTGGAAGTATATTCATTTTTACCAAAACACAACTGTGGAAGCAAAAAATGTTACATAAGCCGTCAGAAACTCCTGTAGGTTAAAGTGGGCTGACTAAATCTAAAAGACATACTAAACTTTGAGAAACTCGCTAGCCTAGCATCATTAAGGCTACAACAACAACCTACAACAACCCTCTGTAGGAGTCAGTGTTACACTCTTCATTTACAATGAATCTGAATATCTAATGAGAGTGTAATTGTCTAGTCCTTGAATATAATACAACCCCCATGTTTTCAGTCGTAATTTCAAGGAAAAAAAAATATTGTCTCATGTTCTGGCCCGTAAGGTACATCATTTTAAAGCTGCTATAATTTATACTTTTTATATGAACAATGGATGAAATGATTATGTGTAAGCGAAAGGGGTCGCTCATAGTGACAAACACACAGCAAATTATCAACCAACTCTGCAGTTCCCCTCACCTCTACATAGCTTTATAGGGTTTTAGTAGAAAAGGATAGTAAATTAGGCTTACATTTATCAAGTGGACACAAACAGAACTTCAAATGAATGCTAATATTGCTTCATTACATTAGTGTTAAGTGTGTGTGTGTGCTAAGGTGATAATATGTCAACGTTGACTTTACAGCTTATTGCCCTTCCCCCAAATGGCCAAAAGAATCAATTAATGTAGGTTTACAGATGTAATACTGTTTGATGGGACCAGGTTTCCAAAGACCGAGCTTTTCTCTAATTTAAGTGAGAAGTTTTTGAACAATGGGGATGGATAAGTAACAGTAATGATGAGAATGTAGTAAGTGTGCAGGTGTATATGGTGAAGTAAGATCTGAGAGGGAACCAGGCGCTTTCCCATATAGTGCTCTATAGGTCTGGTTTGAGTAGAGTTAGCTCTAGCCTGTACGGGCAGCCAGTGGAGGGAGATCAGGGTTGGTGGGATATTGTTGCTGAACTACTTGAATGAATGGCATGACTTTACTCAGTTATGTAATACAGTGATGTGCAGAACTGTCCAATGTCAGTGTTCTATTTGGCAAGTGGGATGAAAATGTCTGTCAGTCTGTCTGTTGGTCGGTGGGTCCACCACTTTGGTCCAAACTGAAATAGCTCAACAAATATTGCATGGATTGAAATTTTATACAGACTTTTATAATCCCCTGACTTTTACTCTAGTGCCACCATGAGGTTGACATTTGTGGTTTTGAGTGAAATGTCTCAACAACTATTGGGTGGATGTTCATTAAAATTTGGTACACGTTCCCCAACAGAATGAATTATAATCATTATGGTGATCCCTTGACTTTTCATCTAGTAACATGGGGACTAAACCATTCTGATTTGGTGTTGGGGAGAAAAAGGAGGAATCTGCTAACACATCAGATCTCCTTTTTGGATATCTTCTTACCATACTCTTGACAGTTCATTGTTTATGTAGAAGGTATGAAAGAAAGTGAAGAGTGTGTGCATAAATACATTATTTTAATTTTATGATGCACCAAGAGAAGCTCAAAACTGAAGTTTGCGTCAGAAGAAGATAAAGATGAGCAGAGCGTGCAGTTTACAGTGCATTTGTGTCATTTTAGCTTTCATTCTGCTAACACACAACATTCAGCGAGCAGTGTTGAATGGCAAATGGCTTGCATAACATACATCTATTGTAAATGCTTTGAGAACAGTGCATTATTAGGAACATTTACAGATGACTGAAGGTCTGAGTGCTTTCTCCACCCACACTTATATTCTAAGCCGATGTTTATTTAAAGCCTCGTTTCCACTGCATGGTACGGCTCAGCTATTGATAGTAGCTTGGCTATTTAAAAATGGTGGGTTTGCGCAGGATGCCCCTCATCATACAAAGTGACGATTCTAGTGACGATTCTCTCTTTCCACTCAGAGGTCTGCAGTGTTCTAACATTTGAGTATCGGCTCAGCTTGCTTGGAACCTCAACTGAGGTGATACCAAGTACCAGATACCAGGTACTATTCACAACTTTTGCCAATGGAAAACCAAATAAATGTGTGTCGAGTCGAGCCGCGCCGTACCATGCAGTGGAAATGAGGCAAAAGGTACTCTAATGCAATGCTGCTGCGCTGTGCCGAATGCAAATGCACCACTGGAGAATGTTCTGCTTTGGGCAGTATAATGAAAAGATACTGAATACAGTATGCTGTATTAATGATGCACACTGTGGTAAAGCAAATGGTTTACTGTGTAGATCTGGTCCTGACTTTGACCAACAGGATACTGGTTTGAAACCTTGGCCTTGACCTTGGTTAAAGGCAAGCATTACTGCCTCCTGCATGAAAGTCAGATGTGCAACATGCTCATCCACCACCCTGACCTCCACACCCTTTCTTTCTGCCTTTCTACATAAAGAGCACACTACTTCCTACATTGGCACTGTAAGTTGGCATTGCACATAAATCATAAGGTGCAGAATTGCCCAATATGGACATAATTCCTAGGAGTACTGGGTTGTAATATCTACTTGGCAGATTCTACAGTTACAGCATGTATACAGAGATGTTTGTGGATTTGATGTCAAAGATGCACATAAGCAGTCTATCTAAAATAAAATGGGTTACATACACAGTGTATGAACACTTGAGCATGAAAACATTAAAAATGTTTAACAAACAGTCAATGGCATCATCTATACACAAATATCTAGAATATATAGAGATAGATGACAGAAAGTAAAAACCAACATTAAGAGCTTCCAGAACAGCTTCAGTTCTCCTTTAGCATGGATTCTCAAAGTGTGTGGATGCATGAACAGCATGTTAGACAGTGGAGAGCACTGTCTAATATCTTGCTCGAAATCTCCCATTAGGTGTTTAGTTGTGTTGTGATTTGGTGACTGTGAAGGCCATCAAAGAGCTCATCTCAAACCATTCAGTGAGCCCTTGTACCATATATGAAAGTATGGGCATTATAATGTGTCAACTCATTACATTTCTTCCATTTGCCACTTGTGTTTTATATGGTATCAAGTAATACCATGTAAAAATCCAGACATAAATGCTGAAGAAAGTGAGCCAAGCTCCAGTGTCTTTACGTAACAACCACAATAAAGCAAGAAATACAGGAATGAAGAGGGAGAAGAAAGAAAGTGAAGGACAGATTTGCTCCCACGGAAAGTAGATACAAGGTGTCAGGAGGTTAGAATTGTCCTCCTTCTTGAAGAGATTTTAAACAAGAGGAAAATGGAGAAGGAAATAAAATGGGAGGAGAAGTAGAGTAAATGAGGAAGGAAAAAATGGGAAAGGACTGAAAAAGAACAAAGACAAGGAAGTTCCAGAAGCCTCGACTGTGGATACAGAGGAACTGGAACTGACTGAGGCAGAGAGAGCAAAAGAGAAGGAGACCAGCAGATAAAGCAAGAAGCATCCAACCAACTTCCTTACTCTTCTGAGGAAAGGGGCAACCTTTTTCTGAGACATCAAAGCCTCTAATTATTCTCCTGCTCTGTTTGGCCACAGCTCAACAGGATGGGATGCTTCCTCTAATCTCAGAAAATCAGCTGTTAACCGTGGGTGCCAGCCACTGTTTGATATCCCTGACTGAAGTTCTTTTTGTTTCTTGCTGCTCATGAAGATCCTCTGAAGCAGTGCCATGTGAATTGATCAGAACCACCTATTAAGCTTCCTTCCTTCCTGTGTGTGTGTGTGTGTGTGTGTGTGTGTGTGTGTGTGTGTCTTATAGGGCTGGACTGTACAGTATTGGTTCTCTAATGTAGAATGTATGATCTGAATACTGACCTTTTGTTAAAGGTAATTCAAAATTACATCCACCTCTAAATTATTCATTGTAGAATTGTTCATTTGACCTCAAGTGTCTACAGCCATTCTTGAAGCTGTACTTGGGCACAGTGGTGCTTTGAGCTAAATGCTAATATCAGCATACTAACATTCTCACAATGACAATGCTAACATGCTGGTGCTAAGCAGGTATATTGTTTACCATGTTGACCATCTTAGTTTAGTGTGTTAGCATGCTAACATTTTCTAATTTGCACTAAACACACACACAGGTACAGCTGAGAATGTCATTAGTTTTGCAAGTATTTCTTTATAAACCAAAGTAAAATTGAAATTTTGATCTGAGGCGAAATGTTCAGATGAATTGCAATGATTTTGGTGATCCCCTGAGGGGAACTTGAATGTCAGTACCAAATTGCATGCAATCCATCCAAGAGTTGTTTAGATATTTCCATCTCTACCAAAGTGGTGGACTGACCCACCAATCAACAGACCGACATTGTTGTCCATAGAGTTATGCTGCTAGCATGGCTAAAAACACATGGAACTTGGAACAAAGATTCCTGTCACTCTGATGACAGGGCTGACAGCAGCGTCATGACAATCAGGTGGTCTCGTGGCACACACACACACACACACACACACACACACACGAAGCTCCATGTTTCCATCATTTTCACTTGTGTTTCCTTCTCAGACAAACTCAATGTCACAGACACACACTCACACCTCTCCAAAACTATGTGTAATATTACACACAGCTGGCACAGCGTGGATACATTCATTCATTCACCGGGATTTAACTGTTAACTGACTTTGTGTCTTTTCTGAATAAAGTGGAAAATAATTAATTAATTCAATTTTTCCTTTCCCTATTTTTGCCTTTCATTTATCTGCTGTGTCCTACCTTGCTGTCCTGTTGCTGTTAGTGTGGATGAGGTGGGAGAGTGGTCACAGCCTGTTTACTTTGACTCCCAAGGAAGTTTCAGGGTCAACTATTAATATGCCTAAAAGTGGTTTAGCCCCGGGTGAAAAATATTGAAGTGAGATGCAACAAAAGCGGTGGAGATAAGTCAGAGCCAAGGACAAACAGATTGGCGCTCTATACAGATGCCAGAGCAAGAGACTATTAGATTATCTGTAAACGTGAATTCTCCCTCTGACGTTTGACGGGGGCTGAAAACAGATCCATATTTTGCTGGAGGAACCTGCGACGCGCACACAAAAACTATTAAAAGGCCTTTAAAAGATGGAAAACTAATTATTTTGGTGTCACTGCCAGATCCAATGAGGCGCGCACACACACACACACACACAGACAGACAGACAGACAGACAGACAGACAGACAGAAAATTATGCTAGCAGTGAGGGAGTAAGTTGAGTAACATTTTGTTCTCCCCAAAATGTACTCCAGTAGATTACAGTTATTTGTGTGTGTGTGTGTGTGTGTGTGTGTGTGTGTGTGTGTGTTTGTGTTTGTGTATTATTGTATACATGTGGATTTCTAGCAGGGAACTGTATAATGAAGCTGAGGGTTCCTTTGTATGCTACAGTAGCTATACCTTTTTATTTACATTAGACATCTCAAGTGTAAAAAGATTTAATATTCACAAAGAAGCCTCATCATGATCTGCAGTGATAGAATTAGAGTGTGAGTGATTGTACACTGAAACAACCACTAAATAGGAGACATCCATATTAATTGTTTTGCATCTATAATGGTCTTTCATAAGGCTGTTAGTATGGAAAACTATTGTATAATTATAATCATACTGTTAGTATGAAACTCTCAACCAGGGATATTCAGCTTGCTTTGCTTGGGGGCACTTTTGCAAAATGACAGGAGGCCAGGGGCCAGTTAATAAACAAACATTATTAATATGTATCAGATATCTTGTGGTGCTACCAGACGGTAATGCTGAACTGAAGCTACCATGTTTTGACTCGTGATGGCGCCTGATATTAGCAACCTTGCATACAGCCATTGTCATTTGGCAAATTCAACACAGTGGTTTGGTGTGAGGTGGCAAAATAAAGGTAACTTCATCAGTCCAATTTTCATTGAATTGCCTGTTTTCATTGTCAACCTTTCGATGTTTGCTGTCCTCATTCATCTTTGCCAAGTGGCAAATCCCCACGTAGGCACATGGGAGATGTTTGCCCTCTTCTGCCAGGCAGACAGCCCTGAAGGCAAACTTCTCCCATATGCCCCCTATAGGTCAGGTGTACGTAAACCTTTCGCAGCAATCAAGCGTCACCACTTGCACTGCACAGATCGCTGATAGGCTAATATGCAACTTTAACAGCCAAGGGACATTATTGAACATTTACTAGTTGGTATAAACAAAATATTCCCAGTGAGAATCAATTTATTTTCATTGTCAATTAGAAATTTCTACTGTCTTTCTGATTCTCTACTGACTACTGTCTTTTAGAAGACTAAGAGTGGACAAACACAGAGTGGATAAACAGTTGAGAAAAAACATTAGTTTTATCTCTGACGATATTATTGTACAAAGCAAAATGATTTAACTATAAAAAATGTCAATCTGCTTTTTATTACTCATTATTATTACTCACATTATTCACTTTATTGTAAACAGCGCACTGTTTACACGTCTTGATCTGATCCTCTGAACCTGCTCAGGAGCAGGGTATAGATTACCATGGTGATCTACTCCAGTTAAAAGTGAGCCAGCTTTGTGGTACTGGAAAACCCAAAGAGTCAGATTTTTATTCTTTTTACACCCTAAATATTCAGCAATCTGAAGCCCAGTTTAAACCTTAAATGTTTTGAAAATTTGTGTTACATAACCTGCTATATCTATAAAATGAATGTTTACAATGTTCTTTTACCCCTGACTAGAGGGACAAGTGTCAAAGGAAAGACTGAGCACTGCTCAGACAGGATTAGTTTCTCAGTGGCACATAATAATTCTCAGCATAACAACATGCTCTTGACTTACTTCACCCATTGATTTGCCTGGGTTTTAAATCCACAGGCAGGTTTCATTGTCACACAGGATGCATGCTTCACCTGCATTCTGGTGTGTAATTAAATCATACATCCGGTGTGTGCGATAATCAGTAGTCAAAACATGCTCTCCAATGCTTAGAGTCAAAAGACTGATACATTATGATCATATGACAGACTGTTAAAACAGAGTGCCCTTATAGTTGGTTTTTGGGGCTGGACTTTTCTCATGGTTGAAAGGTGAAAACAGACTGCCAGGCCGGATGAGGATTAGGATTACGAGTAGAGTTGTAAAAAATGAAACCAGCTCCCACAGAGAAACTAATCCTGTGTGACTAGGACTAAAGATTGGGAAGTAAAATCAAACCAGTAAGGTTATAATCTTGGAGCAGCACATCTTGACACATTATAAATTAAGCTATGTAGTGGCTTAATAACTTATATTTTACATTATACTCAATAGCTGGGCTTTTGAATTTAAGAAAAACAAAACTAACCTGAATAATTTGGATTTTTTTATAAACATGGTGCCATTTTCAATGTCAGGTAAACTGCCTATGGGTTCTTTTAGTTTGTTTTAGCAGAAATATTACTCATGGACCTCTTAGTGCGTTACTGGAGTAACACATTTTTGTGCGCATTGATTTTAGCTTTCACATTTAAATTGAGGACTGACATAATTTGTGAAATAACAATATTTTAGAGGTATTTTATTTTAAGAAAATAGCACATTAAAACTTAAAGGTGTCACTTGCGGCATTGTGTGTTTCTTAGAATTAAGTCTGCATTCACCATGAGCCACAGTGTCTCATTCTGTAACCAAATTCTGCCAGTTGTCCTCCATCCCAGGTCGTTGCTCCGTTTGTTTTGAACAGCCGGACCTATAAGAGCCAGAAAAAGCCATTGATAACAGCCAATATGTATTCAGACTAGAGAGTAGATAATGTGAGGCTAAATTAAGCAGTTAGAATCACAGACTTTGAATACGGCGAAATATTAAGTGCAGAGGACCTCCCACCAAATCCAACTCAGTTTTGCACAATATACATATACAGTGGAGCAACAGATTGAGGCTGCCGGTCTTCTCGCTGAGGGTAATAATTGTATAGTGGTTCTACGTGTAGCACTATCAAAGCAGTTACAATGTATTGATACTCAAATGATCTTTGGTGACATCCAGATTACTACTTACCTTGTATGTTTTGTAGTGTACACACACTTTACAAACAGCCTTATTTATTTAGATTCAAAACAGTAAGATTCACTTAATTGTGTTGCAGTCTTACTGATGGCCCATGTGGTAAATGATCCAATTATGCAAACGATCATGTTTAAATTAGGTGTTTGTACCGATGTCAAACTTTAAGAAATAACAATATTTATAATAATTTGCAATAATAACTTTTATGGTTTTTAAAGCATGTTAATAGCATCTGACAGCAACAATGACACATAAAAAGACAAAACTTTGTTTTTCCTGAAAATACTCCCCAACAAATGCACGTCCTCCTGTTTGAGTGGTGTTTGCTAAAAACTACAGTGGCCAGCTGTTTTAGGAAATAACTGAGCCTTTTTGAAAAATATGTTTTTTAGATTTAAAGGTTTATGTCTTCAGTAGAAAAGACTGAGCTGAGGGCAGGGTAGGGAAGTCAGGAAGTATTGCAAGACTGACTAACGTATTGTTGGTTTTGGTCCTTTCATGGGATTTGTTAATCATGACAAAAAACAGAATATCACCAGTCTTATTATTAGATTATATTGAGCTTTAGTGATTCATACTACTAAACAAATTTACAATTAATATAATTACCACAATCTAATTGCCACACAGTTAACTCGGGCAGTTGCCCACTTTGCCTGGTAATCCAGCTTTCCCAAAAGGTCTAAAATTACTAACAATACATTACTTTGACAACTTCCAACTTATGCTTCTTCTCTGATTTTGCCAACCGTCTCATGGATGTGTTATTGTTACTTGTTCTGACCTTTCCAGCAACAACTTTCTGTCCTGGTAAATTACATTAGACATGCATATGAATCTTTGCATGCTCTCCTTCTTATGTTTTGCACATTCTGATATAAATGTCATTCAAACAGCAAAATACAAATCCTATCCTTTTTTGTGCCGGCTTGTCAAATTGAGTCCTCTGCACAACCTGTAAGTAGATCACTGGCTGTTGTTGTAATAGAAATAAAATAGTTACTCAGTGTCTAATCTACTGTACAACTGTGTTATGTTTAGTGTATGAGAAAGAGTGAAGCACTACACATTTTAAATTGGGCTCTCTTGCTTCTACACATCCACACATACTGTACCAGCTCCATCAGGTACTCGTTATCCTTGGCACACACTGGCATCAAGCTATAATGGGCCTCAGCTGAGCATTCCAGTTGATGAAGTTGATAGGAATTTTCTGTTGAGTACGTCAAGGACAGGACATGTTGATTATTATTTGACACAAATCAATAGCAGCAAGAGACTGGTACAAGACAATACATTTGGTTTGTGTCAGAAGTGAGATGAATGATGCGTGGGATAGCCTGTGTTCATGTTCACTGACAATCCTGTAATTCTCTTCATGATCATTTTAATTAACTGTACAGAGATTGCAATGTTTGAGTGCTGCCATATAAAATGAACATCTAACGCTTGTTTGAAAGGTTAAGTGTACTGTATAATACAGATGATCAGTTATAAAACCCCACTGACAAGGTTACACACTACAATAGACATATGGAGGTATTCTTTTCAGTTTGTATTAAATAAAATACTTCTGTTTCGAAACCTGCAGTGATTTTCCTTCTTTTTTTTTTTGTCACTTTGGAGGAATGGAAACAAGCTGTGAACACAACATCAGCATTCATTTGGAGTTGTGTTTCTGGCCACCTGCTGAATGTAAGGCTAATATTCACTCTTCTTTTAGCTTTGTTTTGGTCTCCACCAACTCCTGAGAGAAAAATCTGGCACTTTAGCTGCTAAATGAAGCATATGTTCACCAGCTAGTTGCTAGCAATGTTTGTTGCTGGGCAGGTAGCATACAGTGGGTTTCTAGAGCTTTTTTCACTGAAAGGAGCTGTGGCTGAGAGCAGTGAGAGTTGCAGGCCAGAAAAAAACAAAACGATGAGTAGAAGGAAGCCCTTTAAAACCGAGGGGAACTGGAGTCTTAATTGTCTGAGGGTTTGTCACTATGAGCAAATCCTTTTACATTACACATAGTCATTTGAGCCTTGGTTAGTATAAAATACTGATTATATCTGCCTTAATGTAACATTTTGAATGGATGATGATTGCTTTTACAAGGACACCATCAAATGAGAAATTACGGAAAACACTCACTTGAAATTTGTATGGGGAACCATTTATCTTTCCTTGTGAGTTGATGCAAGTTGACCCTTCAGTAAGCCTCAAACCTCTTAGTTACTTTTGCTACAGCTGTCAATCTTTCCAGTCTAGCATTGCATATATGCAGTTTGATAGGGGCTGCAGATTTACCACTTGAAATCTGTGGTACTTTTTGAAACTATGGGTCCTTGACTTCAGACGGAAGTTTAGTTGGTAACTGTCGATTTTTGTCTCTGGCTGACTGTTTGTCTCCAGTTGACTCATGCAAATTAAAAACTTGCTAAGGTTTGAAATGTTAATTTGATGGGTTCATACATGACACCATGCTGACTTGTGGTGTGTAATGGTGCAAAAAAGACTGAGGCTAAAGTTTACAGCAAAAGGTCAACATTCTCACCAGCTGAAGACAGAAATAAAGTAGAAGACATGAAAATCAAGGAGCAATATTGTACAGTACAGTCACTTTTACATGAGATAAAGAGAGAGAAGAAACTAACTAGTTAGTTAACTAGAGCCTGTAACCCAGCATAGTAATGTAGTTAGCTAATGATATGCTAGCATGGTAGCATTAGTTTAAACCATTACTTTAGCTTTTGTATTTTTGGTTTTGGAAAGGCAATAAAAAAGCTGTAATTTGGAGATATAGTTCTGCCTAGTTAGGGTTGCCAAGCTATGATTGGACAATTGCTGCCTGGTGGAGGGGCTTTGTCAATGGTGAACTGAGCTCAAAACACATACTAATGGGTTTGTGTAAGGGTATGTGATCATCCCAGGAGTTCTGTACTGCTAAATATTAAATACACATGCTAAATATGATAACACCTGGCAATACATGAAACATTCATTTCACCTTCTCCTACAATAGTGCTGACACAATCCATGTTTTATGCTTCTTGCCTTACTTTCATCTTCCCTTCTTTGTTTTCATTGCTTTTGCTGTCTCCGGTTTTTTACCTGGTTCTGACTGATGTCGGCTATTAAAACCCAATACAAATATTCTTATATCAAAGCTGCCAATATTTTGTGTACAACGCAGAAGCCCTTTTTAAACAGAGATTCCGAAATACTGCCGTAAAGAAGATCCGTCATTACGCCGGCTTTGCTTATTTACACTGAACCAAACAACAACAGAAGCAAAAGAGGCAACACAACAGTGTCGGCGTCTAGTTTGATGTATAGTATACGCATCGTGGATGTCGTCCTCTGCTCGGATGGTAAGGAGCTCCTGGACCTTGTTGTCTCTCCAATTTGCAGACATTTTCGGTTGCTATAGGTTAGCTGCTAATTTCTTCTTCTTTGAGTTAGCTGCTAACTGCTGCCAGCTGCTTTTTAAATCCCCCAGTGGTGGGTAGCAACACGTCTTCAAAACGTCACACCCCTGTCCCGCCCTGTCGGCTCCCGCATTTACACAGATGTCGATTTGGCTCTTTTACTACCTCCGCTGAGGTAGGGCGGAACAACGATGCCCCCCGATGTCTGTTAATTTTATACAGACAGCGAGGCAGAATAATGATGTATCATTCCAACCTTGAACAGGTTGTATAAAAAGGGCTATTGTTACCGCAAGTATTAAATGTGTATTATGCAAGAGGATCTAGAAGATTCTTAAAACTAGTTGATTTCTACTGAAAACAGATTAAACTATTCTTATTGCACTGGCAGATTTTTCATTTGTTTTGAGTAAATAGTTTTTCAGACTTAATTATTGACAAAAATGCATAAGATAGAGATATTTGTAGTGTAGGATGCACTTTTTTTTGGCAGTGAACCATGAAAACAGCCCCAAACAAAGTGTGTACAAAGATGTGTACACATTTTTGGATGTACAGTATGGAGGACAGAAACTGCCATAATCAAAAATAAATGAATAAATGACTCAGTACATAAATGGATATGCCATTAAATGCAGGAGTTAATTAATTGATAAAATGTGACATAAATTGATATTTCTGTATTTATTATATTATTATTATTATTATTATTATTTTTTATATTATTATTTGCGAAGGGAAAACAATACAGAAATAAATACGTTTGGGGAAATAAATGGGGGGGGGGGGGGGGTGCGAAGGGAAAATAATACATAAATAAATACAAATACATTTATAAATTAATAAATAAAATGGAAAATTTAGTGGGAAAGTAAATAAATAGGGGAATTTATATGCAAAGGGAAAATAATACAGAAATATCAATTTGTCACATTTAATTAATTAATTAATTAATGCCTACATTTATTTTTAATATTATTGTTGATGCATTTGATGGCATATTCATTTATTTATTGAGTCATTTATTAATTTATTTTTGATTATGGCAGTTTCGGTCCCCCATAGTAAAGTGCATAAAGTGACATATTTGTGACTTACCTTGGTTGGCGGCAGAGGTTACTGGTATCACAGATACCAAAAATTCTCAAATAAAAGTCAGTAGTCAGTTAAGGGCTGTGTCAAATACTCAATAGTTGCCGACTAGCAAACAGGATGGATGTGGCTCAGGAGGTAGAGCGGGTCGTCCATTGTTCACTGTGTCCGCATTGGAGAGATCAACACTGTCTGAGTCTATTTGAGATCACATGTATAATGTACACTAGTGAAGTCGGGACTGCTCTGTCCGATGATGTGTCTGTGGCCATTTCCACCCCACAGCTCTTCATTGTTTCAGTACTGTTGACAGCAGGGTCCTGAGAGGAGCTGGAATCAGAACAGCTGAATATCAACTCAGACACTCTCACACACACACACAGGGAACAGCTTTGTATGTTTTCTATGTTCCCTTGAGCTGGTTGAGTTACACCTCTATGTCTTGTCATGTTGGCACGTTAAGCCACAGTGCCTTCAACACACTCCTGGAGCACCTTGTGACACACACACTGACAGAATGCAATGTGTGCGTGTGGGTGGGAGGGGGGAGACAGCACTGCAGGAGAAAACAGAGCAGTGTGGAGTGTGTGTATCTGTGCCCTAGTGGGATGTGTTGTGCAGCTGGCTACAACCTTTACTATTTGTATGTGTGAGTGTCTGTGTGTGTATGTTTGTG
This sequence comes from Macquaria ambigua, assembly GCA_008360985.2. Lineage (NCBI taxonomy): Eukaryota > Metazoa > Chordata > Actinopteri > Centrarchiformes > Percichthyidae > Macquaria > Macquaria ambigua. The sequence continues at coordinate 201,447 of VMKM01000700.1, read as the reverse complement.
TGTGCGCATGTGTCACTCATGAGGCAGTTGATGAATGTGTGTCGTGTCATCTCAAGGTAGCAGCTAAATGGCCCAAGTTGTCACTCATCTGTTAGCACCTGCTGACAGTAATTGACACACTTTTACACACACACACGCTGCACACTTTGTGTTTTAGATACAAGTCTGTGTGCAGCAGAGGTGGTTAAGATTTTAATGTGAGTGTGAGATACAAAAGATGATACAAAAGAAACTGAAAGTGAGTGAGGAGAAAAAAATCCTGCTCTTATTTCAGTCTGTTCAGACCTTATATGCTGCCTGTATAGACATTCATTTTGAGGAAGTACCCATACTATCCCAGTACCCATACTTATGGTCTTGAGTACCTTTAGCATCCAGGTCATGCATTGTGTGTCATACTAAATTAGTCAAATTTGAACATGCTGATGTCATGAACGTACCACTAGAATTAGCACAACTCACTCTTTCCAGTTATAGCCAATTCTAAACATCCATAAATATCCTTAGGAATCTATAGGTTAACTGCTAACTACTAAAACAATGCTCCTTTAACTTAAAGCTGCATTCATAATTTTTTTCCCTTTGGTCACTTGGGGGCAGCAGAACAAGCTGAAAACACAACATTAACATATTATCAGCTACCTTTTTGTGGTGAAAGTGTGTGCAATCAGTTGCCTATTTAAACATCCAGCAGACACAGAGCAACATTTGCATTCATTTGAAGTTGTGTTTCTGTTAACCTGATAGTAAGTCCAATATTCACTCTCCTTTTACCTTTTAGCTCAGTTTGGGTCCCCACCAATACTGAGAAATATTTGGTTCTTCAGCTACAAAATGCTCCACTATGTTCATGCGCTCATTGCTAACTTTGTCTGTTTGCTGCTGGGCGGTTAGTGTACAGTGGGCTTTTTTTTTCACTGAAAACAGCTGTCTGCTGCTGCTGGAAACAAGGTTGATAATAGCGACGACTCTGAACCAAAACAGTGAAGTTGCTGGTCATAAAACCATAACAATGAGCTGAGAGCTGAGGGGAACTGCAGAGTTGGTGATCATCCTCTGTGAGTGTGTCTCTATGAGCAGCACCTTTCACATTACACATAGTCATTGTGTATATAAAAGTGTCAATTAGTGCAGCTCAAATCCAGTTGATTGTTGTAACCCAGGATTGATTTGTTACTCCTGGACGAATATATCTTGAAAAACATTACGCTCTTATTTTGAAATAAAGGCAAAATGAGAGTTGAAACCATGATCAGCATTGATGAGTGCAGTTACATAACCCTCCCAGAATGCACTGGGGCAATAGCTTCATTGCCATAAGTCTCATTTTATGTGTAACTTATGCGGTAGCCATTGTCACAGGTTCTGCTTTTGTTTCCACTGTACCCCCATTGGAACCTAGACCTTACAGGTTCTTGAAGGTTCAGGGTATGCATAGCTCCAGGTTATAGGTTGTTGAGTTCCCATAGAGGAAAAGGCCTATTCATGTCATCAGCTGAACATGTCGTGTGGAATGAAAGTGAGTGGATTGAAACTGCTTGTAGTTGTAATAGTCCTCATGATGATTTTTTCCTTCTGGCTTTGTCGATTGCACTAGCTACTATTGCTAAAGGCCTCATCCTGGGCCAAGAAGGTAAAAGCCCCATCCAATGTAATGAATGACTCTACTCTCTGTTACTACTAGCTTCATTTGTGCAGGGATGTTGTGGACATGATGACAGACTGTTGATTTGTGAACAGAAAAAGCTGTGCAGTCACCCTATAAGACAATCCATTGTCTCAAATAAGTGGACTCCGCAAACATCCCCAACACTTTCTTGTAGTTTAATTTATTGAACTAAATGGAATGATGTCCATTAAATTCAGTTAAGTAAGCTTTTGTCAGAATTAATTTGTGCTGCAGTTCTTTCAGTTGTGACTGTGATGTTCTTTAAGTGTGGAAATGCAGTACATCACACCAGTATACTTGACTAAGAGTACGTACCACAAAGCTCGGTGTTGGGACAGATCCTTGGTGTGCTGGACTTCATGAACTGAAAAACTCATAACAAGTAGTTTGTCTGTTACTGAGTCCTAAAAATTCATATTTTGTAATAAAGTGAAAAATATGTAAATAGGATGAATTGTAGAATTTGAAACTGTTTTCACTTGCATAAAGGGTATTGTGACACTAAGTTATTTTACACTTAAAATAAATTTACTTTTCCAATAGAAATAAACTTGTTTTAAGAATCTACTGCGGTCAAATGTCAATTTCTTGATTCTAAATTACAATTAGACACATGACCAAAATGACAATGCTGTGTGGGCTCTACTTAAAGTACTTTTCCTTTGCCAAGGAATTAGTCATTTTTGACAGGCCACTTTAGACAGCAGAAAGAGGCAGAGTTAGATGACATTCTGACTGGATTAAGGCTCTATATTCATGTCACACTTAGAATGAAAAGACAACATAAGAGCTTGACTTAACTTGCCAGGTGTTTGAGCGGCTCCAAAGGTAAAACGAAAAACCCTTTCCTCTCCCATCTTGAACTGTCCTGATTGACACTGTGATAGTTTGGCGTCCTACAGTAGGTTTAATCAAGAAAGTTAAATGCAAAGCAAAAACATCTCTTCATGGATCACAGAATCATGCAACCAGGTTCCGCTGCTGATCTGTACTTTTCAAATCTGGGTTCAGATACCTCATGCGCTGAGAATACAGCCAGCCAATTTCAGTTGCTGCCAAAGGAATGTTCAGAAAAGAAAAGCCAAGCTGGTTACCTAATAAAGTGGAGGATGGGACTGACAGGCATTTGGCAGTAGTGCAAGTGTCACTGTGTTTTCAGAAAATATAAAAGTTCAAAATAAGTTCAAGAGGTCAGGAACTGCAGCTTGAATAAGCAGATAGTGCTCATGTTTATTTGATAATGTGCCTTTGCAATACACCATGTAAAATAAGTTAAGTCATTCTCTGGGCTAAGGCACATTAGAAGTCTGGGGCTCCTCTTTCAACAGACTAAGCTTACTGAAGCAGCTGCACTGCTCTCGTATTATACCTTAAATGATAACTAACCAGGTCAGGATACCCTCATTCATCATGGATTTATTTTGAAGACTCTGCTGCAGAATGCAGTCTGCACTGCATCTACACCAAGATTTGGGCCACATTTTCTATTCAATCTGTGTATTATAGTATGGAAGCTTAGGTGGAGATTGCACAAAAGGAGAATTGGCAGGGGTATGCATTTGTCTGCGTGTAGAACAATGTGTCTCATCTCAAACAAAGGCACTAGCCAATAGTCCCTGTTTTATGGATAAGACACATTTATAGCTCACAAACAGGCAGTGTTGTTTCTCCTGGCTAAGCTCCTCATCCACACATCATATTATAGACTTGATGAGGAGAAAATTAACAAATGAGCTGTAAGGATGCCATAATAGGATTTCAGGATGAGGTCTGTCTTGTATCTGGAGGCAGTGCAGCCATTAAAGGCACATCTTGACACTTGAAGTTTGTAGTCTGCTGCATTTAGTCTTGTCAGAAAAAATATACTATGCTGGCACTTCAGTTAAATGAAGCTAGTTTTAGACTTTTCCATTCAAACTATTTTAATCTTCTGCTTTCAGGATGGGCTTATTCTAACAATTAATTGCAACAATATTGGAACAAAAAGCCTAGAGAGGTAGTTTTGTCAGTGCTGTCTTTTTCCACCATCCAAAACCCTCATTTCACCTATAGGTATTTGTAGACATGTATTCTTGTCAAAAAGTGACAGAATCACATCTGACTCTGCAAGACTAGTGACTGACATGAGAGTGATGAGATAATGATTATAATTTCTGGGCAAACCTTTAACAATAACTTTCATTTATCTCTATCAGTGATCACTATGGAACTGCATTGTTCCCATGAGTTAGGGTGGGCTGCGAGTGGCATAAATAGTGAAGTAACACAATAGTGTTTACATGGTTATATTAAATGTTCCCTGGTTTCCGCTGGGTTCCTCCAATTACTTAGCTTACCCCTTTCTTTTGTAAAGTCCTCACCAGAAAAACGATAGCATTGGCTGCTGCTAAAAAAGGAATGTTAAGACTTGCCTTTCTGCAAATGTCCTGTGACGCAATGCAAGCAGCAACTAGGCGAGAGCGAATCACACTCATTTTGATTCCCACAGAAACAGAAATTGTGTTGCCTTATAAGGGAAGATTTGTTGAGCACAAATGATCAATGTTAAGGCAATACAAGTGAAATTAGTTTCTTATTTTTATTTTATAAAAAAAAAAAAAAAACCTGATTCCAGGAATTGCCATACGCAGTTGACGCCTATGGTGTGATCAGCTGTGTCAAACGCTGCACTGTACTGCACTAATACAGAGGGACGCCCAGTGTCAGCAGATAAAGCAAGTCATTCATGACCTTAAAAAGGGCAGTTTCTGTAAGAGGGCAGTTTCTGTAGAAGGGGCCTGCTACAGAAGGCCATTATCATCTATTCACATGTTTGATAATGTCTGTATGAGACGCACCAGGCTTTCAATGTAAACCCATCTGCGTCTGGTGATGTAGTATAAAGAGTGACAAAGTCCTGTTTGGAGGAGGAGGAGGAGGAGGAGGAGGCTAGGCTGGATGGATCAAACACAGGTGGGATGAAAAAAACCCTGAGGGCTTGTAAAAGCAACCCACCTAACATTGAAATTAAACACAGCTGTATATGCTTGCCACAGATTTACAAACAGACAAATATTTCTTAAATATTTAAAAAGAAGAGAATACAACTTCCAAACAAGAAATACTACAGATAAAGAAACAAAATAAGAATTACCAAAAAAAGTACCAGGTATCATCCACAACTTTTGCCAATGGAAAACCCAAAAAGAACGGTTCCACGTGAGTGGAATTGAGCCGTGTTGTACCATGCAGTGGAAATGAGGCACATGAGGCAATGAGGAAATGAGGCAGTGGAAATGAGGCACAGTTTAACAGTTCCGTTCCACAGTTCAATAGTGTTCATCCCATTTGTATGATTTTGATTTTTTATTTAATAGTGTTAATAATGCACATGTCAGTAGAATGTCTATAATCAAACCATGTGGGCAGGTTGCCCACATTGTTTTGTAAAAGTTTTAGACTGCTACTGTTGTGTCATGTCTTGTACTTACCCAGTCTTACTCAGCAGACCTCTGGTATCTTTTCCCATGTCCCAGTGCAACCATATAGCATCAACATGAAGCTTCTCTCAGACAGCAACACAACCACAGAAGCCACCCCCTTCACTTACTGCATCAATGCATTCTTTAGATCCTTAAGTCCTTTTATAAGGGAAAGTTTCCACATTTGTACTTTTTGCTAAATCTGCATGATAGCATTGTTAGACTTTCTGAATGGGGTAATAGGAGGTAATGAGCATGGTTGTAATTAGCAGTACTCACTAGTCTGACTGAGGAGTATTAGCCAATGCTTCTTTTGCCTTCTACCTCAGCAACAAAGAAGCCAGAGCCACAGTGGCAGAGCAGCAGCAGTTAATGGGCCCTCATGGTGAGATGTCCAAAGTTACAAAATTAGCTACGGTTAGAAGTGTGTTTTTTATAGCTCTGATAAGTACCTTTGCTTGGTGCTTGATATTCTGACACACAAATGAACATATAATATACCTTGCCAACTGGTTTGCACAACTGGCTTCAATTCTGAATTTTGTTGTAGCAAGCGACAAACATCAGGCTTCTGTTTGTCTGATGTAATAGATAGCCTGTGGTTTGGGTCAACAATGTGACCTTTCACCACTTCACTGATCAGACAGCAGCATTAGATACTGGCTGTTGCACAACAACAAAAGGAAAAAATAAACCCCAAAAAGACCAATCCAATGTTTTTTTGAAGCGTTTTTAAGCATTTCTCACGTCCGTCACTTGTCTGACTTATAGAAGACATACACATCAGTTCCAACTAATGAACAGTAGACGTCAACCCAGTCCTTGTGTGAAGTGTGTCAGTATGCAACTTCCTGCATTTTTTTACGCTACAAATCAGTTTTGTCTTTTGTTGCATGACTAGTGAAGCGTCAACTCCATTGGCATCTGTTTAAATCACACAAATCTCCTACTGTCTAAATATTGTAAACGTGAACTATACCTAGTTGATCAAGTGGAGGCCGTGAGAGATACAATAAATGAATCAGTAAAAACAATGTCATTTTCTTCTTGTATAATCCTTGTGGTGTCTACTTGAAAATTATGTTAATTAAATTTTGAATGTTTGTCCGCCTGATGAATAAAGTTTCACTGGCCTCTGCCCTTTCAGCTCCTCAGGAGTTGGAGTGGGAGCTGGCTCTGAGGACGGTGACAGCACGAATGGTGGTCTGACTCAGTGTGGAATGAGCATAAAGGACGTTTTCGGGGGAAACTTAAATACAGCTGATATGTCATATCTGGTGTATATTTGGAGTAAGTACAATATCAAGCATCAGTTGAACACCTGATATTCTGTAATCACGGTGACATGAGCATGGAAGAAAAAGCAACCGGTGCATTTTTTTTTTGACGACTATGGGATGGATTGCTATGAAATGTTGTGTGTGTGGTCCCCAGGGCTTGAAGCCTACAGACTTTGGTAAATCCCTTACTTTTCATGTAGCACCACCAGCAGGTTGACATGAACTGTTGAACAAAGTAGGGTCTGAACAGCATGTTTGGTTTGATGAATAATTCTGACAAACTAAGATATTCCAAGTTCAACAGTGAATTACAGTAATAAGAATAGTATTTGTAGTATTCATTCTCAATCTCTTCAGTAAGTCAGACGGTTTCCATTATAGTTGAATGCACAACAGCAGTATTAATAATAGCCAATAATTGCCATTTTTTATAATTCCTTGTGACACACACTTGTTCTGTTTGTCCCTGGTTACTCCCTCCAAATTGGCGATTGTTTCCTTGTCACATTGTTTCTGCTTGTATTTTCTGCTTGAGCTTTCTTCCCTTGTAAATGTGTTTTTAATAAAAGGTCCCCTCCTCGCATATGTTTGCTAAAATTACCCTTACTTCCAGAATTTGGTTATGTTACCTTTGAGAGTCTTCAGTTCCAAAATGTGGAAGCAGCGTTGCACTTGTGACTCATAAACATATTTATTTATCATTCATTACCTTTTGAAAATCTTACAAGTTACTTACTGCCCTGGGAGTAGTCATTTTGAGGACATGTTATTATGTTTTGCATTACATCACCACAATGGAAAGTTGTGTTCTCACTTACCAACAAAAGAAAGGATAACTCTATCAGCTCTCCTGTAGTGAGCAGGGACAGCGTTGATGGTAAATGCTTTTTCACGTCACAACATGAAGTTGGGATGTTACTACCCAGACAGTCAAGTCCCCCTGTTTATCAGTTATATTACCCCAATTTCTCCAATTACTTCAATTTCTGCTGTAATTCATTTCCTGACTTGTTACTTGTGGCAGATGATGCTCACAGATTGATTATATTTTCACACAACGCTGCAGTGATTAAATTGAATTAAAGAGAATTATCCTTGATTGACAGATTTCTGATGAATGTCTATATTTGGTGAAACGTTTTAAAGAGGCCCATCCCAGTCGTGTTTTCGTGGGACCAGTACAGCTTGGCTGATTATTCCAGTTGGAGCTGTGATGTGCACATTAATCCGGAGTAATATTCACTTTTCCAATCCTGCATTCTTCACTGCTAATGTTTTCCTTGCTGTAAATACCTTGAGGAGTAGCAACGCTGCCGCTGATAAATAATGCACCACTGATAAATGAAGCAGTGTGCGGTTTAGTGTGTGTGCGTGTGTGTAAGAGTAATGTGAACCCTCATTTTAAAAGAATGTGTGCAAATGCTGTCATTCCACTTTGTCTGACGGGTTGTGTGTGTTGTGTGTTTTTTGTCAGTGTGCTGCTATGATAAAAACGCAGCATATGTTTCTTGCTGTACTAACGCCTCTGTCACAACCAGCAGTCTTGTAAGGTTCTCTCCCCTGACAGAACAGCTGTAGCAATTACACACATGCATACACACACACTCTACCACTGGTTTGGGCACTAACCCACATTTCTGTACAAGCATATACAGAACATCCTTCTGTGCGCACTTTCTTGGATATGATTGGAAAACATACAGGCATCATAAAAGATGAATAGATGTATAAAGGCAACATTCTTTTCATGTTGTGGGTGTTTTTACAAAAAACACAACAGCTTTGTTCACATACGTGCCTGTGTGTGTACCTGGAGGACTAAAAAATTTCCACAAGGGGGCAGATCATGGCTGAATCATCCCTGGCCGACACAAGAATTTCTTCCTTCAACAGTTCTCACCCACAACTCGTCAGAAACGGTAGCTTGGTCAGTGGCCATACGCTTCAAACTATGACGCTCTAAGTAGCCCTCTAGCATCACTTTTGCACGTGCAGGGCTCTGCGGTGAAGTTAGCAATAATAAATATGCAACATCTGTTTAGACTTTTAAAATAAAGCTAGCTGAGAAACATTTCACATTTTATGAGTTTTGGACAAACAGGAAAGGACAAGGTCAGGTCGCAGTTTGGTTAGGTTTAGGCACCAAAACTACTTGGTCAGGTTTAGGAAAAGATCACGGTTTGGGTTAAAATAAGTATGTAACGTATGTAAAGTTAAGTTAAATTACGTACATAGGCTAAATTAAAAAGAAGTCAGTGTTGACTATTGGTTTCACATGTGAATCGAACAGTGGTCTCCTGGGTAAAGGCCATGTGTTTGAACTATCCAACCACCTCCCTATGCAGACCTTTCTTGCTCTTTTTACCATATCGCCTGACTTTGATGGCACATTAAAACATTACACTATCTGGGCGCCTCCAGAAATGACGCTAGAGTGGTACCTACAGCGCCATAGCTTGAAGCGTAGGGCCACTGACCAAGAGTGAGAACGCTTTGCTTCCTTGAGAACTCCAATTTTGAACAATAAGGGTAAACATAACTAAACATGGCGTCGCTAGAGGAAGTTACTAATGTTGAGATCAAAGCTTCACCAGTGCCATCATCGATTAGTTTTTGAATTTTTCTTTGTTTTGAATTTTTCTTTAATTGTTATTTGTTCAGTTTGCAGCTGATGTTACTTTATATCCTATAGTGCACTCACCGCTCAAGTCAAATGGCTATCCAACAGGATATGCAGAGAAGCCATCATGTGCATAGTGCATCGTTATTGGCGCTCTGTACCCTGATTTTGTTCTCTCTTTCCACAATATCAACGCACAGCAACTAGGGTTTGTTTGTCTGTGTCTGTGACAGGGTGCAGACACTGGTCTCTTGCATGAGTCTGGAGTGGTGGATGGGCATGTAGCACATCAGACTTCATCAACCTCCACACCCTTACTTTCTACCTTGCAACATAAAGGACACACTGCTTTCTGCTTTGGTACTGAATGTTGGCATTAGATGCAAATCATGAGGTGTGGAATCCTACAGTAAGGACCAGATTCCTAGGGATACGGGGCTGAGTATCAGGGAAGAAATAGGTTAACACAGTAGGAATGAGTACAATGTACAGGAACAGATTCTACTACATTTCTTATTTTTCTGTTGAATCATGGAACACATAAGTATTACTGGATTTGTTGGTAGCAAACCCAATTACTAATGTTGCTTTTAACTTTTATCTTGTAACTCTTTTGATGTTGTCTTTTACTACATCTGTGTCATGTTTGTTTACAGTGGCAAAGAGAGTGGAACCAATGTTCACTTTTAACTGGCTCACTTTTATCAAAGCTGACACAAACTGGAGGGTACAGTGAGATGGAGAGCAAGATGGGAGGCCAGAGGCAGCCAGAGCCCTCACAAATAAAACCAGAATAATGAACATGCTGAGTAAATCAGAGAGGCCACGCTGGCAGACATCTCTGCAGCCTGATTTAAGATTCACCATTTCCAACACATTGGCTGGAACTGCAAACGTGTGCCATGTTGCCATTCAAACACATCTAATTTGTTTAACTAAGCTGCAAAAGCTATTTATGAGTGAACGCACCTGATTAAAGATGTGAAACTAAAAATAAGCAGAGTAAATACAGCAGTAGTACAGATGTTTGGGGGAAACAACAACATCAACTCTCACTTATGACTTTCAATATTATATGGATTTTGTATGGCACAGTATTGCTAAGCAAGAGAGCACCCAAAAAAGGGTTCTTTTTATTTTACTTCACTTTTGAAACCTAAAAACAAAAAAAAGCCTCAACTGCTTTAAGAAATGACTTGCACATGGGTCAAACATGGATAAAAATGGACGTATAAAACAACAACAATAACAATTGTTACAGCAAAGCAGCAAGAATACTGTATTTCATATGTCTCAACTAAATATTTTTGTTTGATCTTACCTTTCCACAGCTCTGTACCTATGAGAAACGACACCATTGGTCATTTGTTCAAACACGTAAAACAACCTATGTTTATGTTTTCCTGACATGCGACTTCTTGTGGCCATGCAAATAATAAATGACTGTGATGGTGTTATAGAGCCTACTCGTACTCCTAAGGCTGTATTCAGACCAAATCAGGCATTGTGGCGATTAGCGCAGTGTTGTGTGGCGGTGTGGGAGTGTCACTACATGGCCATGCTGATTGTAGTAGAAATACTAACCAGCAATCCCAACTTGAAGAGCGATACAACACCAAGCGACTGCACTGCGATTAACGTCTTTGTACCCCGTCATGGCAGGGTTGTATAGCTCTGGAAAGGTCATCACGGCGGTAATCGATCAGTCTCTCTTCTATCTTCACAGTTGCTTTGTAAAAAGCGGAATGCTACAATGCCACATGGTAAACAAGGTTTATCTTCACCTGGGTGACTTCTGGTCTGATCTCCAGCGTGATTGGCCACCGCAGTGTAACGTCAGCTGCGTTTCTCCAAAAGTTTATTCTGTTTCAACTTTTCGCTGCAGGGCCACTGCATTTTTTTTCGGCTTCCCCTGCGGCCCGCACCACTGCAGCCTTATTGCACTACCCACATTCAAATGAATGGGAGGACTGGAGTTTTCGCCGCAGCGCCTGATTTGGTCTGAATACAGCTTCACAGTCAACGTCGGTAACCATTAATACAATCTTTCCTTATCCTTATTAACCAGGTAAGTTGAGTGCCTAAACATAACCAAACCTTAAAAGAAAACTGCAGTTAATTACAACTTAGGTTTTATTTTTGTTGCTCGGGCAAGTGGTTCAGTTATAATAACAATGTACTTACTGATGTAATTGCTGATATCTTGGAACACAGCGACATTGCTAAAAATAGGTCCAACGGAGCAAAAAAAAAAAAAGCCATGAGCAGTAAGACAATCAGAGAGGTTGTAATCAAGTTGCAGTGTTGCCAAATTAGCTTAGTTTGAATGACATGTTAGTTACCAGGGTGCTGCTGACCAAGTGATGACAATTCTATGGTGCTACGATACACTAACCAAGTTCCTTCTAGCTGTGTAACATGAATAAAAGCTTTATTACTGGATGACCTCTCAATGCTCTGGAAAGGCAGAGTGTCACAAAAAACTATTTTACAGTTTGCTGGCCAAAACCAAGTTTATCTCATAAATGGCAATTCTTAACTTGAAAGTATAAGATATTATCACACACCTATTAGAGAAACGTTTTCTGCTCTGAAACTGTGTTTATGATAACAAGATAAAATATAAACAGACAACATAAAAATGTGTAATGTCCCTCATTAATTCAGTAATCTGGTGAAGAAACCATTTTTGAAAGTGAGGGAGGAAAACTATATTGAGTATTACAGGTCATGTTACTGATAAGGCTGCTGTGAATTGTAACTGAATTCAATGTGTCAGAGGTCATTTTTTCCTCTGAACATGGATATTACAGTGATTGTGTTGCTGCAAAGCCATACATTGTGCACGTTTGTGTGTGTGTGTATCCCTGTACTGATGTAAATTTACATCCTGTTGAATGAGGCCATTTTGGCTGTAAGGACACTTGTGAAGACTGAAGTACAAGGATGGATGTGTGTGTGCATGCAACAATGTGTCTGCCCTATGCACACACTTACATCTTTGTCATTATATGTGTTTGCCTGTAGTTGTAGATGGTTGCTTTTTTGTGTGTGATCTTATGGAGCTCTGCCATGTGAAAGGCCACGGGGTATCCATGGCTACAGAGAGCCATCAGACAGATGCTCATATAAAGGTGTGACAATACATAAACCCTTCTTCACCCTTCACTCTGCACAGCTCCCTCTCCCACTTTATCCATCCCCTCATTTCATTCTTACTTTAACACTGAGCCTGCTTGACTGACCTTCTGTCCGAGAGGGTTTGTTAATAACATGTCGAATGAGAAACTGTAATGTAGTCAATATTTAGGTCTACCTTATCTGTTGATGCAGCAACTTAAAGGGGTACTCCAGCATTTTAGAGGTGCACGTTCATAGAAAGAGGGGACTTGAGAGTCTTGTGAATTATCCAGACCTAAATAGAGGTGCAAAATCAGGAAACACGTGTAAGTCATTTTTAGAACAGTCATACAGCTTGTTTTAGATGATACTGACAAACCACCTATTTTGTCATTTAGGTATGATGGCTAGTTGTGTTTTGAGCATCTAAAATAAGCCATTGTTTTTGTCACACAGACATTAGTTGGTGCATATAGTAACAGTATTACCAAGTGCATTTAGTTGCCTTTGTCTTTGAATAAAAGCAGGACAGCAACATAACCATTATCTGAAACTAAGAAATAATAACTGGTTTCCTTGTATTAATCAATTATTTCAAGACTGTCTTTTTAGGCTCATGAAGCTAATGCATTTTATTTTTTGCAACATGACAAAAAAGGTTTCATATTCACTCACACAGGATAGAAAAGCATATTACCCTTGCTTTATTTTTTTCCTGCTCTCGTGTAAGACAAACACTGCACTGTTTAGAACTGATGTATACAGTATAGAATTTGGTTTTGTCATCCAGCCTCTTGTACATTCCTCAAAATCCTGAACATCTTTATCCGATTTGCATTGTTGTTTTTCTCTAATATTAGCCTTTCCCCCCCATTCTGTTGATATGTTCTTCACATGTATGTACTGTAATTGTATGTCTTATCTCTCCATCCTCACATGCTGTAATGTATGCTATACACTACCCTTATTGACTCAGTCAAGCTTCTTGCTTGTGGCTGACTTATAATGTGGCTTGTGGAAACAATTAAATTGACCATATTATGAGATCTAGAAGATACTTATGTGGATTTACAAACACTTAAGACATCAACTACAAATGCAAATGTGCATTTACACTAAGTGGCGCCATAGAGTAACATTATCCAGTCCTGTGGCCCTCACCCCACTAAAGCTCTTCAAGTTAATTTTTTCAGTGGATCTTGTTTAATGTCCTCCAGCACATGGGATTTGAGAGAAGCAATGAGTGTGAGCCTAATGTCTTTCAGCTTTAATTTAAGGCTGTTTACATTCACATCAGATGAACTGTGAATCCTACATGTTCAGCTAATAAAGACATTAAAACACCTCTAAAGCTTTCAACTTTAAGTGTGTTTAGGGGTCAGCGCTTTAACCTAATTTAACCTTAATTTCAAATCCAATGTGTTGCAGTGTAGTGCCAAAAAAATGAAAAACATCTCTGTCTAAACCATAGACTGTATATAAAGATGGACGACATAACATCTCCCCAAAAGTGAAGCCAATAAGCAAACTGCTAGCGCTTGCTAATTTTACTCACTCATTAGACATTCCCGCCATTAACTAGCTGTATACGCCAATGTGTATCTCATGGTACTAGTGACGTTTCAACGGTCACCCAGTGCAGCACTAGATCTTAAATTTGTAATACAAGGAATGTATTTCGCATAACGTTAGACAGGTTTTGGGATTTTTATGAACATATTTTAAACAATAACCAAAACAATGTATATTCAAAACTTTTCCAAAACATTCTGTTAATTCCAAATCATTTCCAAATCAATCAGTTTGTTAAGTCTTGGTGAAAGCACACTAATAACAGGATCAATGCAGAAATGTAAAGTGACCACATGTATGAGCTCACACATACCAGTTACATGTTCAAGCACCTGGAATGATATCAGCCCACATGAAAATTGGACTGGCCACCTTGGTGCACTGCCTCCAGTTAATACTGTAGGTTAGGTGGTTGTTGTGATATCAGAACTACAAATGGGGAAGTCGCCTTTTTTGTGCCAGAGCCATGAAAATGGTGACAAAGAGTTGCTAAGACTGACACAGCTGTACAGACTTTTGTAGGTTGGTTTACAGAAATAAAATTGGCATACTTTTGATCCCAAACAGAAAGCGGCTAACTTGAACATGACTGATTAATAAAGTTAAATAAAATGGCAATTGCATACACGTCCTCCTACAGGGGCTTGGTTTTGGAACTATCACCTTTTTCATCCCAAATCTAAAACCGTGCTTTTGCCTGTGAAGCTTTGTCGCACCTGCCCCCTCCCAAATAACCTGGTCTGGACACATCCTGCATTATAAAGTTCATCACATGATCTTATCCTCCCTCTCTTTCTGAAACACACTCTCGCTCTGACACTCTTTCACATTGAGGTGTTTAAGTGCTTCTCGGGTGTTTTGAGGATATCCATAGTGTGCTGTGTATAATGGCTTGTCTCTCATCCATTATGTTGAGGCCCAACTAGATTAAAGTGCATTATGGGTGAAGAAACAACCTGTAAATGGTACAAGTGCTCTGCTTTCACCCAGAAAGAGTCTGTATTCTCGCATGTCAGACACAATTACATCAGAGGAGAGCAGTGTGGAGGAGTGGGTAGGAGAGTGAGGAAACACAGAGATAAAGGAATAAGACACCCATCCTTTTCAGTTCGCCCATCATTAGCAATTCTATCTGTGACACATCTTTTCAGTAAGAGCTGTCTGGTGAATGCACACCCAAGACTAGGTGCTGGTCATGCCAATGACATACATTATATGGAGAAGGAGCTAACGCACTAAGCTCCAATGATTTTATTGTATAACTGACATTTCAAACACACTCGGTCTGTCTTAAGGCATGTCACGGCTGTGGCAGGACCCCAAAGCAGACAACTGAAGCGGATCTGGTGCAGTTCAATGATTTATTACACAAAATGAGGTACAAAGGCTTACAGGATGGTGAGGCAGGCAAGGGTCAAAACCAGAGAAGCAGTCCAACACAACAAGTCCAATAATAGGCAAAAGGCCAAAACTCGCAGGTGAGGCAGGCAGAAACAGGTTCCAGATACAGATCTCAGGAAAACAGATACACAGAACACAGAAGCAGAGGCTAAAGAGCCAAGACAAGAAGCACATGGAAACATAACTTAACATCTGGCAAGGAACAAAGAAAATAGACTGGTATATATGGTGAATGATTGACGAGGGAATGAGATGCAGGTGAGGAGAAGGGTGGGGAAGTCCAGTTAACTGCAGGACAGATGAGGGAAGTGTGTAGTTGGGTGGGGCAGTCAGGTGATGGGGAAAGGAGGGAAAGCACTGAAGGGCCTGGGGAAACAGATGGCTGAAGAGGAGGGACAGGGAGACAGACTGTCTCAAGGCTAGCATCATTCCTGTTTGCCAACACACACGGCGGGAACTTCACAATAATAGACCTCAATATTACCTTTCAGGAAAATGAGGAAAAACACATAACTGATGAGTTTCTGAGGACCAAAATTACACCCATATCACACAAAAAGCCTTGTTCTTAGTCTGTTCCACAGACATATCAGTTTAAGAGCAAAACCCTCCAGCTGGCATGCTAAAAACCGTTTTGGCTTACTAAGCAGAAGAGACACCATTTCTCTTACTGGTGTATATGTTATATTGTGAAGGGCCATGTTGAGATATTTCAAACAAGCCTCTGTTTATACTATTTTATGTTCAGTTTCAGAGATCACTCCAGTGCATTTAAAACTTATGACAAACATGTTTCATAGAGAGACACTGGCCCAGTTCCAGCATCCCTCCTAAGCCTTAAGCACTGAACCTTCATAGAAATGATGTGACGACACCTGTGTCATTACCCTTAGTGCCCGAGTGCAGGTGTGTTTATGTGGACAAGTGTGAGGCTGATATTTCATACTATGAGTAGTTTAATGAATTGTCAACTGTCATCGCCATTGTAACATCACAACACTATGCCTTGTAGGCTCCGATTTGCGAAATCTGTAGGGGTGCAGACTTACAGAAAGTGTATATAAAGGTCTTAAAGAGGTACTGCACATTTAAACATGTTTTTTGAGCTGTAAACTAAATGATATGACTGTACTGTGATGAAACACATCAGTGCTGGTGTTAATATTGACATTTCTTACCAAATGTATAAAAATCAGCATTTCATGGGTTAAAAAAAATCAACCCTGAACCTACGAGGCCAATGCTGACATAGAGTCAACCGGTTGGGACCTGTCTACGTCATGACATTTATTTAAAAAAAGACTAATCAGTATCAGTCAGTCTCCCCCGTGTCCACTGACCCACACACTACGTAGCAACGAGGCTACCAGATGCTGGTTACTTGAGCCTCAGGGCCTCATCAAGAGCCATAAGAATCGAGGCAGAAATAACTGAGGAGGGTGGTGATAATAATAAACATAAGTTTTACATTCTAGCTTTAAGGTAGGTTGTGGTTTGTTTGATTGCAGCTTTTACAAAGAAGGAAATCCTACCACTACACCACACAGGAGTGTGTTAGGGTGACTGAGGTTCTCCGCCAAGCACTTTTTTCATCCATTGCCAGGAACTAAGTAAGAGATTGTGTTTTGTTATATGAAAGGAAACGACTGTGAGAGCTGGCGAGGTGTAAGGAGGTGTGAAGCGAAGGAATTTAAATTAGCCCTCAAGATGCAAGTTGCACAGCAATGACAGTTTACCCCTGGCCTTGCGAGGACAACAAATGTGATCTCAATGTCAGAGTCAATTTTGTTTGGAGGTGGAGGTCGAGGAGGATGGAATGGGGGAGCTGAAGGAGAAGTAGTAGTAAAAGGAATAGGAGGAGGTGTGTGGAATTCATATAGCACTAGCCCTATCTAGTTGACCTTGGTAGAAGATGACAGAAACAAATTGTTTCAGATTCTCGCCTCTCCTCCTCCTCCCACCAAATTCTCTCTCTCCTCCTATTTTTCCCTCATTGTCTTAGCAGGAGGCACTTCTCCATTTCTCTATTCATTTGTCCTGTTTCTTTTTGTTTATCTTAATCTGTTCATCTCTTTCACTCTTAAGACTGTTTTTCTGCCATTTTCCCTCCCCTTACCCTTGCTGTCCGCCCACCCTCTCATCCTCCTCTTATCTCCTCCTCCTCTTCGTCTCCCTCTCTCATGTGGTAATAACCCTAGACTGTTTGGGCCCTGAGGCACTTCCACTTGTTGACCTCATGGTGTGGGTTTAAAGTTGATTCAGTGGCCGGTCAATTTGTGCCAGGCTGCCTTACATACTTCTGCCCACACCACAGGCAAAATCCAAACATGTCTGTGCCACTTAAACGTGTAGTTATTCCCTAGTTTTTTTTTCAGGTAAACTGAACTGTTTTGCTAATACAGGCCTTGCAAGTACCCGATCACAATGTGAATCTGCATTAGACAATTTCACCTGTTGGTGCCCTTTGATGGCATCGGTCACTGTGTTCGATTTTTTAAAAAAAACCTAGAAATCCTGTAAACTAGTAAACTCGGAACCTTTTTATACTGCAGACAACTCTTAAATGTTTTAAAGGTGAACTCACTTTTTACACAACAAGATCAGTTGACTAGTTATGAGTTTCTATGAGTACTATTTAGCCTGTGAAAATAGCAACAGGGGCTTTGTCAAGTCTGACAAAATAACACTGATGATGTCATCAGGGTTAGCAACAAGGAAGCATACAATTCACCATATGAAAAATAAACTGCCCACAATGAATAAATGATGAGTAAATGTAGTATTTGGATTTAAATTGAACTGTTGTTTCAATGAACTTCTTCTGATAATCCACAACTACTTTTAAACTCAACACATATAACTAAATGTTCCCTATTATTAGTACCAAGTACTTATTTCCAGGAAACTTCCAGGAAATTATTAGGACATTATTAGAAAAATAAAGTATTACCTTGATTTCTTACCCTGGAGGCAGCCTCCAGTTTCCATGCTTTACACTACACCATGTGAACCTTCTTATATTTACATTTTTTACATAACTGAAACTTACTTGAGAATGGTAATCCATTATAGTGAACATCATTTTTTTATCTTCAAAATGATCAATATGTGTTAACAAAGCAAAGACTTTTCAAATCAATACACACTTTAAACTGCATTACCACACAATGGCAAGGTAGCTTTTCATATGGTATAGAAATGCATGGTAGCAAAAAATGCATTCAAAAATCAAGAGTATTTTATACTTTGCAGGAAACTTGAAATGGGGTAACACGCTGGTACCCGTATGGCCCTTTAAACTTAAAATGCTTACAGAGGTTGTTTTACCTAACTAACAACTGAAGTTCAGCATTATCCTTTGCACTGTATCATCTTTCTTAACTATCAGCATTGAAACACACTGTGGTTGGGTATGCCAATTGGAAACGTTTCACATCTGACTTTTGTCTGAATGCAGCATTAGTGTCTGATTGGGAGGAGATGGCGAAGAGGCTCAGTCATTGTTGCTTCATCGTCATTCTTTTCACACATTCTCAGCAGACCGTGGTCTCTAACGTCAGTCCCAGCCGTTGACTGAAAAAGCCCGTTTTGATTTGAAATAAATTCACCTGACTCATTTGTAGTCATGAATGGTGACAATTATGGAGAAAAAATTGCCATGTTTTGAACTGAGTAATATAATGAAATTAAAGCCCTTTGAATCAGAAATAGCGTGAATTCACAGGTCCCAGATGCCTTCTACCCCTTGGGCTAGGATTGCTGGATTTGGCCAGACCCTGAGATAAATAATCCATTACCACTTGAAAGAGCAAGAAAAGAACAGTGCCATGTCCCTGTTGCTTTAGACCCTAATTAGAGCATAATTATGGAAATGAAGGTGCTGTAATTTAGAGGGCTACCTAACATACCTGAGTTGGTATCTGTACTTCCATACTTTGAATATCCAGGCATTCTACGGCAGGAATAATGGCGTGGTTAATTGAGGCAGACAAACTTGGACCATGAGAGATAATGATTTCATCAGTCTCTTTCAGCACTTTGATGGCTGATAGGTAAATGAATTGTAATTTGACTCAGTTTTGGACCAGCTGGATAATGTGATGATTTTCCTTTACAGCTTGTCAGCAAATCACTGCAGATAACAATACAACTGTAGATAATTTCTACTATGACACAACAAATTTGCTATTTTCTGATCTCAACTTACCTAATCAGATACAATAATGAAATACTAGTGATTTCCTTTATCTTAAAAACTCATTCTGTGTGGCCAACCCCAAATGTTTGGGCTGATGACCTGCAAACCAGCCATGGTATAAGGATTTCTAATTGCTATTAAGCCTGACACATCATACTTGCAGCACAATTTGTTGCTGGATTACAGTAGATCTTATCAGTAAGATCTTACTTATCATTTGTTTGTAAAAACTAGTCAGACATGAAACATGAACAAGATAGAAATAGAATTACAGAAACAAAACAAAACAAAAATAGCATTGATGTGGACATATGTAAAACAAATTTATTTATATTATTACTTACTATTACTATTATTTTGTGTTATTACTGTGTGTTCAGACACAATGCAATGCGAATTTTGGAGGCGCCGCAATTGCATACAAACTCAATGGAAAGGTGAAAATGTGCGTGACTGAAATTTCTTGAGAAATTAGTATTTTAAGGTAATAAAATGTTAGACTAGGGCACTGAGTAAATATCCCATTTGTGTTTTCTACTAAAGAGGAAATCTTTTATTTTTTTTTACTTTGGTGCTTCAAGCATGAAACAGAATAAGCACTCTGCTTGTGTTTCAGCACAGCACTTCCCAAAAAGAATCACCTGTAGAAGATGCTCTTTTTCTTGTCTCTTTAGCCATTGAGGCTAACACAGCTGCTGCTAACTAGTTATCAAAAAGCTATCACAAACTAGTCATATCAATATTTTCTTGTAAGTCATATGCACTTTGGAAGGCCTGACAAATGAAGTCATCCTGCCAATAGGGATGTCAGATTAGAAAACGCTCATATGGGTAATTCTGGAAGGCAGTGACCTACAACCTGTTTGTTTAGGGTGGAGGACTTGTTGCTACCTTCTTGTTCTAAGCAAACCAGAAACAAACTACGTCACCTCAAGAGAATTGAGTATAGACACCCACTCATGCTAAATATAATTAAATATAATTAAATATTATATATACACAGTATATATTAATTATAATTAAATATAAATTGCCTCAAGTGATGTCACTTGGGCTGAAGACTACAAGTTTGAAAATGAAAAAAATCTGGAGGTGCGCAGTTAGAAAGAAGTGAGCTTATCAGACCGCTGTAGCCCGCTCCTCATCTCTGTTTGAGGCTAGTGGCTCGGGGTTACATTTGCTGTTACTAGCGTAACACACCTGAGTCTCTGACTGAAACATGTCGGTGGTCTAGTTGCATTGTGGGTAATGTAGGTAAGTTTAGACAAGGAAAAAGAATGCATGGAATAAAAAAAGACAGATAACTCTGAGTCCAACAGTGTTATAGAAGTATCAATCTGTGTAAGACAGTAGCAAAACGTATTCACATGACCATAGAGTGGATTTTTTTTCTTGCTTCTGGTTACGTCTCTGGTACACCAAAATATTTTCTCTCAAAAGTGGTCAGGCAGAGGTGATAAGCCTCTGTCAAGTGCTTTGAACAGGGTCTTCGCCACCTAAATTTCGAACATTTCCAAGGGGATGATGTCAGAGCATTGAACTTGGTAAAGTAAAAGTAGAGGAGGGATCTCTCTTTACAGTTGGTATTCCACTCGTGCCAGGAAGTCTGGCTACCTGTTTTCTATGTGTAAATGCAGTATTTCTGTAGCTTGTATATTGATCTCTTGGCTTTTTTGAAGTGTTGAACAAGGTGTTGTCATACCTTGGACCTGAGACTGAGTATATTTTGGCCTTTGCTCCCCTTTCCCGTAATGTCCACATCCAGCGTTCCATTCATCCCCTACTGCTTTTTCTTTCCACCCTAAAGTTCTTCTTTTTCATCTTTGTGTATGCCCATCTTTCACCTCCTTTTTCCTTCACTCCCACACCCTTGTCCCTCAACTCTTCTCTCCTGACGATATAGATTCATTACAGTTTGATGATATCAGATGATTGCTCTCTCCCAGCTGGAACAATAGGTTTGTACCCCCCCCTTCCAAGTCCCCTGGGCCCTGACCGACTAAGCTGTTTGACGACTGCTTTCCCCATCCCCTCTTCTTCTTAACCTCCTCCTTTACCCTATCTGGCATCTCACACTCCTTTCTTCTTCTCTCCTTTCCTTTGCTTATCTTCTCTTCTAGAGCCCTGCCAATATATGATTCATGAAAACAATATCAATATTTAAGAGTAAAAATTAATCAAACTTTTGGTAGAAAACCCTCAAAATGGTTCTGCAAGAGTTGTGACAAAGACACTTGTGTCAAGGTGGGATATTTAACAGTTGAACCATTAACTTTTTATTATCAGAGATGAGTTACTGTAAATATATGACAGTGAATTCTAAACAGTAAACTTCACTGGAAATTAAATATGAAAACAAACATTTTAAACCTAAATTCATTTTTAAAAAAAACAAAAAAAACAATAGTCCAGCATACATAAAAATGCAGCTGTCAAGGAAGGCCATCGAGGCAGATCTGCCACGACAAGCCATCTAGGCAGCAGGGAGAGGACCCAAATGCAGACAGACGGCAGGCAGACAGGCGTAGTCCAAGGATTTATTAAATATAAACATACACTTATGGGTGACAAGAACATGGAACTCAGAGAACCCAGGAAAACTGAGAATCAGGCAGGAAGACTTGACACGAAACTGACGATCTGACAACTAGGAAAACTGACAACAACAATGAACCGACGACGAACAAAAGTACTAAACGAGGGAATCACAGGCAGGTGAGTAAGAAAACAGGTGAACCTAATCAAAACTGGTGGGAACAGAACAAAGACAGGAAATGAAAAAGCACACAAGGAAATAAGAACAGGGATTTCAAAATAAAACAGGAAACAAGACCAAACAAGAGTCCAAACAAGAGTCCTTCGTGGACCATGAGAGCAGCCTATAAAACATTTATGCACTGCAGTTTCTATTTGCCTTTCATTCCCATGCTTCCCACAGAAAAGCTTAAGGAAGTAGCCGTGTGCTGAAGTTATTGTGCATTTGCCAAACCAACCAGTCCTTATTTTTGAAGACTTTTTTTTTTTCTTGTAAAATCGAGACATACTGTTTGAAACACTTCAGATGAGGCAAATAAGATGCCACATTTGAAAAAACTTAAACAAGCCACACAAAGTTGAGATTTATGCTTGATTGGGATTGGGTCCATTTTGGACCACACTGAATGAACAGCTCTTGGATGGATTGCCATAAAATTTAGTGTGGACATTCATGGTTCCCAAACAATGTTTCCTAATGACCAATGTACCTAATGAAACTGACTTTTCCTCTAGCACCACCAGCAGGTTGGCATTTATTTCTTCCTCCTGTTTCCTCTTCACCTCTTTTCTTCTCTCCCATTTTATTATTTTCACCTTTTTTTTCACTTCTTCTTTCCTTTTTTTTTCTTCTCGCCTGCTTCTCTTGTGTGAGCCCCCCATTTGCATCACATCTTGATGTAGCAGTAACAGCATACTCATGATTGGAACAAAACTCTGATCTCTTTATTTGTATTGTGTGTTTGACCACCTTAAAGAAATAATATATTAAGATGTCTGGCCATTGGGTTTGTGCATTTTTCTTTCAAGTTTTATTGCATTTCACCTGAACTCGTGACACAGGTCATGTCACATTGGATGCACATTTTATTTAATGCAATAATAAATCAAATGAAACTTTCCTCCATTCATCACTGGGCTTCCCATTCACCACGTAGGACAAAAGAGCAAAAGTAATGAGAACACCCGTGCTTATCAGATGATGAGGCTGTTGCGAGACAAGGAGACGTAAGGAGTGCTGTAGGAGAATTTAGAGCTGGTGAATAAGCCAGTCATGGGAGGGTTAGGAGCTACAAATAGCATCACAAGGTTATGCTGGATCAAGCTGAATAGGGATTCATCCTTAAGAATCACCAGATTGACAACAATGTGAAGATTAGTTTGGTATAAATTACATGTTTACTCTGATTTCAATTCTAGAACATGAATGAATGAAAACCTAAAATTATTTGGAGCTATGAAATTACTAGTTGTTACTGCGTGTCAGCCCTGTTAAGCTGTGTACAGTGATCCCTCAATTAGTGACCAGGGGCCAGATGTATAAACGATGTGTACACACATAAACCATGCATACGCCTTTTCCCACACATTATTTATAAAGGAAGAATGTGCGGTGAGAATATGAATAACTTACGCATACTTCAGACCATGTGAACAGGTTTTCTTTGAGAGCAAGCCAAGTGTGAATAAGGTGAGATACAGAATTTAACATAAAACAAAATAGCCAACCAGTCAATAGCCTGACTTTTTGTTTGCCGTTCTGACACAAACTTCTTGTGTGGGCGGGTTTTTTTCAGGGGTGCGTCCCCATTGGTTAATGAGTTTTTGAGTGACAGCTCAGTGCCCCAGTTTTTGTTCAGTGCAGCAAGCTCGAGTTTCGGTTTTGACAGACACAGACATTCTAAACAGCGGCACTGGGCATTCACTACCCACTAGCTAACTTTACTGGATTCCTACAAGATAAATAAAGTATTGATCATA
Source organism: Macquaria ambigua (assembly GCA_008360985.2). Classification (NCBI taxonomy): domain Eukaryota; kingdom Metazoa; phylum Chordata; class Actinopteri; order Centrarchiformes; family Percichthyidae; genus Macquaria; species Macquaria ambigua. The sequence continues at coordinate 177,611 of VMKM01000700.1, read as the reverse complement.
TATGTTGTCTGTGCTGTACTAGACATTTTGTTGTGTTAGATTAGAAGTAAAGCTAACTTTGTCTGGGGCAGTGAGCTGTCACTCAAAAACCCATCAAAAATCAGTTGTGCTTCACTTTTTATGAGGCATAACAGCTACCCCCTGCATCCCTGGCTATTGACCCCCTTTATTAATCCATAGACAGCACAACAAATGCACTTCTAGCGCATAGCCATGCTCGCTCTGTCATGGAGTGGTGAATTGGCCTTCTTAAGGGAAGGTTGCTGTGCCTGGATAGATCTGGGATAGATTGTTATATCAACCAGAAAAGCTCTGCAAGATCATCCAGGCCTCTGCTGTTTTTCATAATGTTGCACAAAAGAATGATGTTCCTTTCCCTTCTGAGCACCTAAACCTGATGACCATCAGGAACCTTGGTGTCATATATCAATTTTAGGTGAGTAAAGTTACATGTGTGCAATTCAAAGTGTATAGAAAATAGGCTCCAAGACTCTGAAAATAAAGTTTATTTTTGTACCAATATTTTCAAACTGCTACTTATCTAGGACAAAATGATTTTCTCTCAACTCCATTGCAACGTTGTCATTTGCACTGATGCTGTCTTTATGTGACTTCAACACAGCATCCGAGAGGACGCGGACACGTGGCTGACCTGCGGAGGCAGACAATTTCACAGATTTAACAGCAACCTTTCCATGTGCACTGTCACAGGGGGTGTAAGCTGCCTCTTCAAACACACTCTCCAGTCTCCCCAGGGAGGCACTGTGGTCATCACCCAAATCTGTGGAACATTATATTTTATAAACTGTTGACGTTACTTTATTATAAAGAGTATGGTCTAGACCTGCTCTAGGCAAGACAATTTTATTTGTATAGCACATTTCATACACCAGGGCAATTCAATGTGCTAGGCCATGGTCCAATGTAGACCCGTTCCTATTGGTTTGGTGCTATTTAACCATTCCTTGCAACCATGCCTTGCGGCTCAAGTTACTGAGACTACTACGCTACCTCCTGCCAACTGCTAGGTTGTCGGGTTTGTTCAAGGATTTACGCAATGCAGTAGCGCACTGGGATGAGCCAGAATGAATATCTAAACTCCAGTGTCTCCAACCGCCGCATAATAAACAAATAGCCCTCGGGAAAGAGACCTCTTTAACACATACTGATTTTATTAATATTTCGAGCGCATATTATGGGTATAGAGAAGACGAGCCTTGTATAATTTCCATATGGGTTTGTATTAAAAATAGCAATTGGAACAGAGTAAAAGTAAGTTGACTTACCAACTCCTTCATATCAAATTGTGCGATAGTATGGGTCTCAAGGGTTTGGTTGGTGCTATCACTGGCTACCATTATCTTCTTGGTTACCTTCCTTCAAGTGGAGTGGTACTGTCCTGTGTTCTCTTTTTTTTATCTTTGTCTAGGTTTGGGCTCCTCACCTGAGGTGGGGTATGTTCTGATGATATGGTTTGTTTCCTGTTTCATGCTAACCTGTTATAATCTATTTCATGCCTTGGTTTGTCTCTCTTGCTCCCTTTTGCTGCCATTGTATATTTATATGTTGTATATTTATGGTTTTTAGAATCAGTTTTATTGCCCACCACATTATTTACAAGATAAATTCAATGAGTTTTCCTACTAATTTCATGAAAGGTTTTATTAATCCTAGTTTGTAGAGTATCCCCAATACTAGTAAGAGGCAGATCATAATGGCAATGACCAATAATCTCCATTTAGCTCTCTCGAATATTAGTCTGTTAGTCTGGCTTGATCCCAAACAAAGTATAAAATATTGATTGCTTTTAAACATAAATATATATTTCACACATCTTTTTTATTGCAAATCCAGCACAGTAAGAGTGAGGGAGTGAGAGATGACAGAGCAGAATGCTCACAGTGACCCCTTTGTGAGGTGGTTATCAGCTGAGGTGGGTGGCACAAATAACATGTTGCTTCCTGTACCAATTTGAGGATGTCCTTTTTTGACCAATTTATGGTTTGAAGAGAAAGTATAAGGACATTGTTTGTTCAAGCTGCTGAAAAGATGACTCTTTAAGGACATCCTCTTATGTCTTGTTTGGCTAAAAATAATTTTCTCTTGTCGTGTCCTTCAAGCTACTCACTTTTCTTTAGACTCAAGTTTAGAGATTTTTTTAAAAGCCATAGCTTAGAAAGCTGTTACCACAAAAGCTAAAAAAATGTTTTAAACACAAGTCAATGCAGGAGATAGAAATTATTATAGTGCAATTGCTAAACAGAGACAATGTTGCCTGTTTTGATATCTTTGGGAAAATGTATATTTTATGAATATTGAATTGTTTTTGTTGCCTTCACACTCTTTCAGAAGCACCCATGTATATTTATAGTACAGGTGCAAAATGTAGCACCTGCACTCACATCACACTTGGATACAAACTAATTTTGGATAGGACTTTTGAGCAGGCAGCCAGCATCTTTCAACATCAAGTCACAAAACTACACATGTGGAGTATCTTTGAAGATTTTATGTTCAACGATAAGTATTTCTCAGCAGATTTTATAGTCCTTAAAACAATCCCTGTTTTCAAGAAGTACAGCAGACCCTCATCTCCTTGATCTAAGTAAATTTCGGGACATACCATAAAAGTAGTCTTCATTACACCTTTGCTATTCTGACACAGCCAAGAAGACATATCAGGTGTTTGGTGATACTAATTTTTGAGGAGTACATTATAACAAATTATAACTTTTTCCCATAGACTTACATTGGGAAAGAGACATCTGTAAATCAGCGGATAATTTTTTTTGAGAACAACTAGCCAGTATGAACACTTAAATATCCCTAATTTAAATCATTATGTCCTAAAAGTTGTAAAATGCATAAATAGCTGAATCCAGAGATATATAGTCACTGCCATTCATGTGAGTGAGCCTGTTGGGACGCGGGGCTAAAGGAAGCGCTAGTGCGCTTGCTCTATGGGCCGTACATTGTGGAAGCTATGTGGAAGATCCGGGTAATTTTATACCCGGGAAGTCAAACTTTTTTGGCTTCATGCACCACTGAGCAGCTTTCATAGGAATGAACGGGGCCCCGCCTCCAACGCTGTATCCAGTTCTCTTTATACATCCATGGCTTATTCTCCTTCTGGCGTTTTTGGTGGTTACCAAACAGCTTCAGGAGCATTACTGCCACCCTCTGGCCTGGAGTGATGTTGACCTTGATTTGCATGTATGCAAAAGTATGTATGTAAATCAAAGTGCATCAAATCTTATCTGGATATGAGCCACTTGAAATGACAAGTGTAAATGGGACTGGATGCTCTGCTCCCACAGCAAACCTAAAAGGTCCCGTTCTATTGCCACGGTTCTCTAGTCTGCACGTTAATGTCTAATTCCCAGGTTCATCCGAGCAGATTCCCTATCACGTGGTGTGCCATGGTCAACGCAAAAAGAAACTATTTTTACATAGTTTAACTATTTTTCAGGTCAGGTCCAAAAGTTTGGACTGAACTTTTGATTCAATCCATAAGGTAACTGCGCCCTGACACCTAGAAACGTATACTGTCTGTTTTGAATGGAACATGCTGCGATTTCTCCCAGCATGCAATGTTGTGGTTTACTGAACTGTGACAAATTCATAGTATTTAGCCAAGAGGGCAACTTCCATTTCCGGTGTCCTTGGCTGAATTTGGTTTTTGCTTGCCATGATGCCATCACCTCACTCTCTCTCTATAACCTCTAACATCTCTCCTTCTTTCTGTCATCAGAAAGCTGACAGTGCTGACAGGTTGTTCCTCATATAGGCAGCTGCTCTGTGGTTATTCAGCATGCTAGCTGCCTTAAGGGAGGGCGCCGCAGCCATCAAGGTTCATAAAACAGTTTCTACCGTACTGCTTTAGCATTTTCCTTTGAAGTGTGATTTTTTTTTTTTATTTCATTTTGCAAACACTAAAGTAAAACATTTTACTTTGTAGTTATATTGGCAGAATGAATCTCCTTGATGAGGAGGCCTATTCCAAAAGTTGAGAGTATGGGCACACACACACACACACACACACACACACACACACACACACACACACACACAGACATACATAGACTCTTATATACTCATTACAGGGCACCTGCATATCTAATTAGTGCTGACAGCTCACTCACTTTCTCTCTCAAAGAAACACTCACACAACAGCATCAATCACAAATGGAAGCGTTTTCATTTCCATTAATTTGGCTGTGGATTAAAGCTGACCCATTTTTGCTAATGGAGCCTGCTTTGGACAGGAGAGATGGGGGAATGAGGACAAACCAGACTAATGGTTATCATACACCTACATAAAAGGACTGATGTACGTGCATGGCCTCCCTGACAACAGGTTCACTCCTTTTGGGTTTTTAGTCCAAAATCACACACAGAAAAAAAGCCTCAAGAAAAAATCTGTGCAATATTTATGTAAATAAAGGTTTTGTTATTCTCTGCTTCTGATTAATATAACATAATATAGCCTGAAGCAAATTACTGAAATGAGTTTAAACATTCTCTGTTCTAATCACTAGAGCTATGATTTTCTATTTTTCAGTATTCTCTGGCAAAATCATATTTTTACCCAGTGCACACAGGTTTCTATTTGCCTGCCTGCATCCATTTTGTATTTTGGTGACTCACTTTAAACTTGACTGTGTCAATGTCAGAGAAATGCAGTATTTTGAGCAAGGATCAAGTAGCACAGTGCAATTTTGGTGTCAAGGATTACAGGGATTTATGATTGCCCCGCCTGCCTCACGAGGGCCTCATTTCTCAACAGCAGTTCCTCTTAGAAGAGTGCTTTTGACTGTAAGAGGTTATTTGGTTATTTATGTATTTCTCTGTCCATTTTAAAGGTGAAATGTTTCTTGAATGTTTAAAAAAAATAGCTAAAAATGTCACTGGAACTTAAAATTATTGTGCATCTCTACTAGATACCAACCAAAGTGAAACACACAACAGAATCAGCTGTCTCAGATTGTCTTACAGTATTAAAAGAGCCTGTGGATTCACTAACAGCCAATTTTCTCAGTAGTATTTGTGGATTCACTTACAATTCAAAAGCCTCATTATTGTTGTGGGCCATGATATGTGAGATACAGATATTTGGGGTTACCGGGTGGAACCCAAATTCAATTTGTTTAGCTTTTGATCTACTTTCAGTTAATCTACTAAAAGCAATGAAATGCCATAATGTAATAGGCTACATAGCATATATTAAAGATCCCCTTCAGGCGTGTTTTAAGACAAATAAAATACTCTGCTTGGAATAATAATTTGTGTCTGATATAGATTTTCCACAAAAAAGGTCAATTACCCAGTTAAAAATCAACCAAAAAAAAAATGACTGCTTGACAGAAGATGTCTCCTACTTCACTGAAAAATCTGTTCTCAGTGTATGTGCACTGTAGGCTTCGAGTTTCCACATCACACTTGTGTAAGTTGCATATTGGACCCTGATTGGCTTCCAAACTAGCTGGTATGTACACATGTGACATTTGTGAGATTTAAGGTCAGCACAGAGAAACTTTCCTCCTTCAGCAGATGAATTTGAAAAAAACTCTCACATACATCACTCTGCACAGTGAAGCTCGAACATCCAAGTGAAGTAACAATAAGCAAAACATACTTTTTGAGTGGAGGTGGACTTTAATAATACATATTGTCCATAATGCAATTCATAAATTATGTAGTCTTGTCACGTTCAAAGCCAGGAATCACATTTTATTTTGCAGAAAATTCAGAAATGTATTTGAACTTATTTAATTTAACTATAGATAGTTTAATGTCTTGCTGATTTTGGTGTGTAAAAAAATAATGCTGAATCTTTATGTTAAACATTTTAAAATAAGTGAAAATTGCCTTAAATGCACAGTATGCAATTTCTGGGCGAGGAAACATGTTAAAGTTTTATTCACATTACTTTTAGTCACATTTATTCACGTTATGTCATTTCATTCTAATGAAAATGCAACTTGCTGAGTCCACTACCCATACAACTACTGTACCTGACTCAGTTCAGTCGTGGGGTAGCCTAGCGCTGTTATCCGTGGTCAAAACAATTGTAGCCGAAGGTTATGAGATGCGCCTATTATGAGAATTATAAAATAATAACACAGAGGCTCTGTAGTCCGAACCAAGATGGCAAAAGTTTTTACTGCATCCAACACTGTCAAAGGCAGCGCATAACAGATCCACACCTGCTGTTCTTACCTTTCACAATAAAAGCCCCAGCTACACTGTGTAACTGCAAACCAGAGGGAACGTAGATTCACTCAGAGCATTTGCTAAAAGGCAAATCAATAAAATAGCAATCATACTAAAAATAATTTTATGAGCGCATTGAACGTTGTTGTAACATTATAACGTTACCATACGCATTAGCCTGGTGGCCAGCATGAGCCACTTGTCATAATCTTAGTAAGCTAGATTGATATTTAAATATCATATCAATAAAATCAAAGTCTCTACTGGATTACTGTGTTGCAAAACATGCAATAAATAAAAAAAAAATGATGCCGTATGGCAGAAAAAATGCTGTATTACTGTTACTGAGTATAATTCTGTGACATGGTATTCCTTCCTTTCTCACTCTCTGACATATCATCTGGTGTTTCCTGTGTTTCCCCGGAAGTTATAGCAACCAGAGGGGATAAAGGGTAAAGGGGATATGACACCACTGATAGGCGAGCAAATGAAACGCACCATTAATTCGAATAACATTATGGATTTCTCTGGCATTGAACATCTGAGATAATATAAGTACACAGCTCAACAAAATATGTAACATAGGTAGTCGTTTTTAGACATTTTAATGCATATTATACCTTTAACTGACTGATTTTTCTTGTGTGTGTGCGTAGCTACATCTTACAGACCACAGCTTGCATTTGTTGTACAACCCTGTGTATAATGATAAATAAACGAACCCTGAACCTTGAACTTCTGAAAGTGAAATTATTTTGCATGCAAAGGTAATTACCACACAAAAAAAACACTTGACTTTGTTTTTTTCAGGAGCCTGAATATTAGATTAAATTAGTTGATACTGAAACTTGTTTTCTGTACGGATTTCACCCTCATTTCAGATGAATTTAAAAGCTGTTTTGGTTTTCTGGCTTCAAGGTTGGGCTTTCTACAGAATGTTAACATACACCCACACAGGAAGCTTTCAAGCTGTCTTGTAGACTTTTTCAAAAGAAAGTTCCTCTTAACCCAAAGTAGAATTTACAGGCTACTAGGATAACACCATGTATGGTCTTTTTATTTTCTACCCAGTTGTATGAGCCTTTCCTTAACATGAAATAAATTGGTGAATCCAATTGGAAGCATCACTCCTTGTCATATGCAAATACAGTGAAGGCAGCACTGTAAAGGAGGAATTCTTCTTAAGAAAATCTCAAGATAGCTGAGACATGGAAGTGCAATTTAGCATTAGAAAGGTCCTCCTGATGTTTTGTACATTTGAAAATATAATGCAACTATATTGTATTCACCCTACATTGCAAGGATATTGGAAGACTTTATAAACATGACAGTTTCAGTAGCTTTCAGAAACTAATCTAGTCCACAATCCATAACACCCTTTTTGTTTTGACCCACTGCTTGAAAAGTGCTGACCTAAATAACACAACCATTGGCTGACAGAACAGAGATGGCAGGCATAGTGAGGAGGAAAAATCTCATTCATTTGGCTCTTGGTTAAGCCTCCTATATGACCTGAACTGGTGGCACCAAACTGGGTTTACTTTGGGCTTCAGTCATTTTGGGTTTATAAAATGGTTTGTCTCTTGGATTTTGGTTGGTTTTAAAAGAGGAAAGAAGCCCAAACACCAGCCAATAAAAGGCATCAAGGCCTAAAAATAAAGACTGGGGTGACAAAACTTACTACAATAAGCCCTAAAAACCTTCAAAGGAAAACAATATTTTCTTGTAATTATCACTTAGTGTCTCATACTTACCTCAGTTAAATTTATTTTAATTCCTCTTTCGTTTGAGGCTTTAGAAGATGTAGATGTCAGTGACTAAAACACTAAATAGCACGATGTTTATTTCAGTATTCGAAAAATGAATCACCCTTGCTGTTTCAGTGTTTGCTGTCAACAGTTGGCTGCAAGTAAACTTGAAACCAAGCTGTTTCAACAGCAGTGGAATCAATGTAAAGGCGTATAACTATTCACAAGCAGCATTATCACTGCTCAAAACGCTGCACGTCATAGCATCTAATCTGTCTCCTTCAAACAAAGTGCTTGTCAGACAGCATCTGAAACCACCTCCCACCACACCTTTTCCATTTTGGAATGGGGGGGACTTAGCCTGGAGACACACACACACCCACACCCAGCGACATGCAAACTCAGACTGACTCACCCAGTGTATCTTCCAAATGCCCACTCAACTTACACACACACTTTGTCACTCATTTAGTCTCACAGAGACACACATACACGCAGGCCGATACATTTCTCCAGTCAGTGTTCCCAGATCCTCAAGTGATCAATTGTAGTGAATTATTATTTGGTCTTACTGGGACTGACAAACAACAGCTATTATCACATTGGTAAAATATCGGCCCTGGGTCACAGCTGATTTGTTCTTATCAGGCAGTCATATCAATTACACATATTGCTTCTGCTGCGAGTGGTAAACATCATACAGAAGCCTCCTGTCAGTGTCAGAGTGCTTCAACGCAAGTATGACTGTCCAGGAGTGAGAGCGAATTTATACCACCCTGAGTCAAGACTAATAGCGACTATAGTCTATGGGATAACAACAGTCTTTCTTCATTGCATGTTACATTGTGTGAGATGGGTCTAGCAGCAGTTTCAGACCTTATGCGCAAGAGTGGATAGTTCGCATGAAGTAGAGCACCAAATTAAGAGCAGCACATAATGCTTCAAAGCAGCCAACTAGGATGCTATGGACTACAGCTGAATGTAAATTATTACAATATTAATGTCCCAACCTGGTATCCTCGTTCTCTGAGATTCTTTTCCACTGCCGTGCTTGAGATTTTTAACACAAGTCCCAGTAGGATCGGAGAGTAAAATTATTGCTGTCATAACTTTTGCATGCAAAATGACCGAATCCCAACATGTGTTATGGAGGTCAGTGTACTTGGGGTCAAATTTCAATTTAATTGAACATTGGCCCGCTAAACAAAAAGGTTTGAACCACTGGTTTAATCTTTAACAATGGATTGTATTTTATAAGCTTATAATTTTTATAGAAAATCTAGTAACTACAGCTTGTCAGATAAATGTAGTGAGTGAAAAAAGAACAATATTTTCCTCTAAAATGTAGTGAAGTAGAAGTATAAAATTGCATATAATAGAAATACTTAAGCAAAGTACAAGTACCTTAAAATTTTACTTTAATGCCTTACTTAAGTAAGTGTACTGTACATAGTACAGCCATAGTCAGTAACAACATGAATTTGAATGTATTGCCAAGGTAACCATAGATGTCTGCATGTGTAGTGTGTGTTTGTGCAGTAAGAACATTGAACTAATAAAACCATGAATTGATTTAATAAATCAAAATAAAACATTTCATCACACTTATGGTTTGTTTGAAGTGTGCATGCTCGCACAATCCATGGGTATTTGCAAATAATGACAATCTGCTCTCTCAGTCAAAAGATGAGGGGGTTACAAAAACACCCACTGTGAACACAACAGGCCAATCTGTGTCCATAGATGATGAAATATCAGCAAGGCCACCCTCAGTCCTCACTGCTGGAATAACAATCACAGCAACAGTAATGGGAGAGAGAGAAAAAAAGATGCAATGAGATGATAAAAGAGGCAGAGAGAATAGGAAGACATGCCATTATAGCTGGGAGACATGTCATTTCTCCATGTTGAAGGTCACACCAGGACTTTTAGACACTGAAAAAAAAAGCACTTTGACTAATGCCCTACATGAGGTGTAAAATGGTGCCAGTTAATTAAAATACAATGTTTAAAGGGGTTATGTAACGCAAAGACACAATAATACATAACAAAGTAGATCACCTTTGCCAGAAGGGTGATGAGGTGATGAAGCGGCTCAACATACTAAAATAGAAACAGGTTTTCAGGTATTATTAAATATGTACAGGAATAGATCTTTTTACACTATTTTTTATTATTGATTTGATGTTGCCATGTGTCAAAATGTGAAGCTGCAAGAATACAATGACTGCAGTTGACAGAAAACATTGTGGCAAGAATGGTTTCCAATGAACTTCTACTAATAAAACAGTGGAGAGAAATGGGAGAATACCTAAAAATAGCTGCTGATTATGATACAGATCACCCAGTCCATTAAAGTCTTAAAATAAAACTGAAAATGTTTGGTAATTGTATTTTTAGCCATGCCAGTGACATTTGTCCCCAACGGATATATCCTACTGATGTTGGTGATCCCCTGACTAAACTACAAATGTCAACTTCACGGTGTCACTAGAGGAATAGAGTGAAATATCTTCACAACTATTGGATGGATTGTCATGAAATTTGGTACAGATATCCATGGTGAACAGACGATGTATGCTAATGACTTTGGTGATTCCTTGACTTTTCCTCAAGCACACAGTAAAAAACAGTGTCAATTTAACTCTTAGAGAGTTGAATTTAACTCCGTTTCAGGTAACATTTGGTCCCACTCGAAATTAAATTAATTAATTAAAGAGTAAAATTTACTCTATGGCCAGTGTCAACTTTTCAGAGTTAATTCTACTCAATTCAGTGTCAAAATTAACAATGAAATGTGTAAAAATATTTAACACTGTGGTTTTTTCACACTGTTCAGAGTAATGATTACACTTTATAGAGCTATTTTTACTCCAAATTTAGTTTAAAAATGACACTCTAATGTGTAAGAATATTTAATATTTATTTCTCTGCAGTGTTATTTTTTACATATTCATCAGATGCTATATTACTAAATTGCTGTGATCTAACCTATCAAATGGAAATAAATACAAACATACAAGGTTACAGTAACATAATTTATTATTATGTCTCTCATTTCAATGTCATAATTAACAACAAACCATTACAATTTTAATACAGTGCTATGATGCTCACCAGAGAAAGCAATATGGGACCACAAAGAGAGCTATGTCATTCACTCCATATGAAATTTGTATGTCAAAAGGCCTGGCATAATGCAGGTTGTCGACATGAAAGACAGCAAAATCTTGCTTTGTCCTGGTCACTTCATAGGCATGAAAATGTTCTTGAAAGGTTACTGTACATAAAGGTAAAGTGAGCAGCAACAGTTTCTCGTGTATTATCAGAATTGACTCAATCTGGTAAAACAGAGGCATTTCAGACTCTACTTTGCCACAAATAACCAAATGGGGGCAGTAAACAAACCCATTGTGTTTAGCCCAGTTCACTTTCATAACTTGAACACTACTGGGCACTTGCATTGCCATGGCAATTCCAGAACCTCCTTTTACCATCTCTAAAGACACCATTTTTCCTGGACCAATGTCTAACCGACTAAAGGTTGTTGAAGATTGCCAAATGTATGCCATATAATTCTGGTGTTTTTTGGCCAGCGTTTTGGTGATATTTTTAAATGACTTGAGCTGTTTCTTGAAGAAATTGTGCTTACCTTGATAACGCATGCACCAACTATGAAGTACAGGTCCTATTTTCTGGATGCAGCGAGGATAATGGACAAGAAAATGGTGCTTTGGTAAAAGTTTTTTCTGGGGATACAACATCTTGAACAGTTTGTGGTGTTCCACAATCAAATGTTTTAAATATACACACAGACCTTGAGATAACATGGGAGAAAATACAATGTTTACTATCTGTAGTAATAAAAGAAGTAGGCCCCAATGTTGGTCAGTAGAGGTAACCAAATCTCCAAACATGAGGGGAACATTCCTCAATAAGCACCATGACTGAATTGCATTCAGTCCCAGATCATTAGACTCTCCACCTAAATTCACAGCCACTGGCCTATTGTTTCTCTCCATGAATCCATAATCAAAACTTTGTATTCTCAAGTTCAGTTCCCCCAATGTAACATGTTGTTCTTTAAAATACACAAACAATAACTTCAATTCGTACTGGGCCACATCCAAAACGTCATGCATCACATCAACTGAGAAGTTCTCAGTTGTGTGAAAATATGTCAATGAATTCAATAAGCACGAACTCTTCACACCAAAAACGTAAGGAAGAGATGGATTACGAGCCATTTCTTGACAGTGAGCAGTGTGGGAGTCTTTGGTGCGCAACACTATTTTGGGAGAATCTTCAGAGAATTCTGTTTGAAAGTCATCTTTTTCAGCTAAACAAACCTGCAACAGTACCTCGCACTGAAAGACTCCACCAGACCAAACAAGCTATATAAGCCTAAATTATCGCCAGTAACCTGTACCACACTGCCACGAACATGACCACCGTATAGTGGAATCTCAATACCACTACTCTCTAACACTTTAAGGTCTCGAACAATAGGAGCAAGAATTTCACTAATACCGTAACGTTTAAGATCTTGTGCATGAAATAAGGCGCAAAGGTGTATGTTGGCCAAAAAAGAATTCCATTTCGGAGAGAAGTTTCTTAAGGTAAAATATATTGCACCCAATTTATGAATACCTCGCTTGGAACTGAGAGGATTTGCAACCTCGAAGTCATCATAGAACATTTGATAAAAATTTTGATCGCTTGTATTCTGAATTAAGAACTGTGAAAGGATTCTCTAACTCCTCAAAACATGCTTCAACTTTCTTGCACATTTCAGTTTCTCTTTCATTACTAAATACATGCTTAATGACAGTTTCTTTAGCATGCTGCTGGATATCTTGAACAATCTCTTCCATGGAATTCACCACAGAATTCACTACACTTTGGCCTACACCTGCTGCCTTTAGATCAGAAATTACAGCTGCACAACTATTTACAAGGTCTGCTGAAGATAATTCCGACTCAGCCTCTACATTTTCAGGCACATGCCATAAATACATTAAATTGGCACAATTACCTATATAACCAACAATGGTGATTAAAAACAGTCACAGTCATACCATTCTCAACTTCAGCAGCTGACTCAGCATTGCACATTAACTCCAAGAGCTCTGTGGTGGGTACCAGTCCATGGCTTTCCTTTACAACTTTTGCTTTGAGATTGGTGGGCCACCTCTCCAAGAATTTGTTGGCAGTGACCTCACCAAACAGGAGTCTGAAATCTTGTTCTATCTGTAATGCAAAAATACAGTACATAGAAAGGAGTGATGAGTGACACTGCATGCTGCATGGAATATTTTAGTGATTCAACGAATGAAGATGTCTTACCAGTCCTCGTGTGTCCAGAAACCGTGGAAAGACTGAGAAGACATCTGCTGCTTTCTTTTCATCGTTGACCATTGAATGACGATAAATGAAGGTAGCTTTCATCTTCTCACGGATAGTGTCTTCATCAGCAGAGTGTCTCAAAACAGCAATAGCTGCTTCCACATCCTCATCTGATAACACTGTCTCAGTGGTGAAGGGTCTGGATCGACCATGGCCTGGCCCACAATTTTATTGACTCCTGCCTACAAATTCCATCAATATCATATGTAACTGATAAGTAAACTTACTTTTGGGAGATTTGCTAACTGAGACACTTCTTTCCTCTGCAGATTTTCTTTGAATGGTCTTCAACCGCCATACAAGGTATCCCGAACTGCTCTCTGGATCGTAGTTATGTTCCTATGTAATTAACTACATGCAAACTGACTATGCCATCAACATTTCTGAGGGCAATTATGTGTTTAATGTTGCAAGGACCCTTTTACTTACATATCCATGTTGTGAATATGGGTTTTCCAGATATGGAAACAGAGCAACTATCCCCTGGGCATACATCACTCTTACACTTTTAGGGGGAGATGTCCTAATGTATAAATTCAATAATGACCGTCACTCATTTGGCATTGGACATCACAATTAAAAATAATCCAATACTAACAATGTTTCTTTATAGCCTACATGTATGATTCTTACCCATCTGTTTCTGTCATCTCAGCAGCAAGTATGTTTATCATCTGTCTTCTGGTTTCATCTGTCAGAGATTTGGTTTTTGCATACTCTTGCATGATGTGCATGATGTGTTCACCGCCAGGCTTTGTTGTTAGGATGTTTTCAATCAACTTAAATTGAAATAAAATATGAAGTCAGAAAATTTTAAGCCATAAGTAAGACTGGAAAATGATTACATAAAAACACTCCACATCAAATGGAACAACATCCAGATTAGACTTAACAACAATGTCCACTACCCACTGCTTTTGCCTCATAGTTTATATGGCATGGCCTTTTAGGTTGGCTTCCTTCGGCAGCGGCTGCTTCTTCAGGAGGGTCACACATTGTGAAGTTCAGAATGAAAGTATCATCAGATGCTGAGGATGATGATGATAGAGACACCCCTGTGCATTAAGGAATATGAACAAACCAGAAGCATTAAATGGAATTGTTAATGCCCATCCCAACCTTTAAGTTTAATATGAACATATATGTGAATGGTCAGTGATTACCAAGTTCTTCATTGCTCAGCATGACTCGGAAGGTTCCAGGTGACTCCTTCACTATTTCTTCAAAAACGTCTGTGTCAACTTCTGTGTCAGACTGGTCATACACCTTCATATCTAGCTGTCTGCTTTCTGGTATGTTAAATTTTAGGCACACTGAAGTAACGGGAAGGAAAAGGAAAAAAATATTACAGAAACTGTTACAAGATTTGAAAGGCCATGCATTTCCTTCTGATGAGAATCATAGGGTCAACTAAGTAGAGTAAGCCTATGTCTTAACAAAATGCAATGAATGAATGAATGAATGAATGAAGCTGAAGTCAATAGGTCATTCTCATTCATTGTACCGCACAGCAGAAACAATTATTAACTTAGGTAGTTCAGAAGGAATGTTTTTTATGATGAATTAGGTGTATTGACCAAGTAAAAATTGTAATATTGTTTTATCCTGATGTCCTAACTAACCTTCTTTCATGAAGGCATCAAATGTTAGGTCAGACAGCCTAACATACTTTTGCTCCCCGCCAAACAAAACATGCAGGAGCATATTCTGTTCAAATAAACAAAGCGAAAAAAATAACAACCCAGAAAACAGCTGTGCAGTGTTTTTATATAAAATTGAAACATTACTTCAAAGTTAATATTACTTAGCTGCTACAGTATGAAGACAGATAAGTAACAGGTTAGCTGCTAGCAAATAACCTTTATCAACCAGTTCTGGTAACTCATGAGTTACTGCAAATGGGTCAAGTGTGGATAGCATCTAATGTTGTTTCATAATTTTAGCCTACTTACCAAGTATTGGTCTGCTCTTATTGCAATTCGCTTGATTTCTGTGAACAAGGCATAGTCGATATACTTGAGTCATGATTAACAAATCCATCATGCTATCAGTTAATTTATGCAAAATACACATTACTCACTAAATAAGGAGTGAAACTCTAAATCAGCATATTCCTTTGGCATTTGGCTTAAAACAATATAAACCAGTAGACTTTATGGACACAGAGGTAACATTACCCACTTCTTCCGAAAGCTAATTAGCGATTATTAGCATACTAATAAACGATAATTTGGTTGTTAAAACTATGCCATAAGACAGGTGGCAATAATATTATCTCAGCAGCATTCAGAAGAAAATAGGTGCATCTTAACTCAATGAAAAGATATCGAACTTCTGAACTGTTAGCAACTGTTAGCATGTAGCTACTCGACAATATCATCAAACCGATGGGTACATGTTGCCAACATGTCCTCAATCGACATCAGTGAAACTATAAAACCCTGTTTAGTTGAAAAATATTTATTAAACGATGTTACCAGCATGGGAATGTTAACTTACTTACCTGACTGTGGCGCCACACCAGAGGAAATACTATGTGCCGCAGAGCTTCCAAGACCGCATGCAGACTGGCACTAATCATCACTCTGTAGAGTTGAATTTTTCACTGCATGTCTGCAGAACTTGACACTGACTTTTAACTCTACTGTTAGAGCTGGTTTACTCTCCATAGAGTTGTAAATACTCTATCTAGGTTAAAATAGGTTGACTCTGAAATATTGACACTCCATTTTTACTGGGCACTAGGAAAAGGTTGTTCTGGAGCGTTCGGTCCCACCACGTAATGGAAATAATTGTCATTTAATCTTCCAGAATCCAGGACATTAGATGTAGCTTGTTTAGCTAAGAATGTGGTCAGAAAACCCCAGGCACACGTTTCAGCTTTTTAGAAAAACCCACTTTTAGAATATGTGTAATACAAGTTTTAAAAAAGATGCAGGTTCTCGAAGATGTGTGTGTAACATAGCAGGTTTACAGATGGCATCCCAGGTGGCTATTGTACTGTAGATGTGTGTAATTGCAGGTGCACTGTGTGGATACTGGAGCTGTGTGTGACATCACAGGTGCGTGGAGGTTTGTGTGTTGTCTGAGGTGTTTCATGTGGATGACATCTCAAGTTCCGTACCTGTTTGTGGAAGCCTTGAAATGTGTGCGGCAACCAGGTGCTGTGTGCAGACACTGAAGATGTGCACATCTGTGTGCGTGGATACTGGAGGTGTATGTGGCATCACAGGTGCGTATGTGACCTGTTTTAAGTGTGACATTGCAATTGTATGTGGGTTGTGTGTATTGCAGTTGTGCAAAGCAGGTATTTTGGTAATACAGTTGTGTGTGTGTGTGTGTGTGTGTGTGTGTGTGAGTAAAGTTTGTGTCACATCAGACGTATGTGTGTCTGTCTGCAGTGCTGCCAAATCACGACAAAAGAAACAATCGTTTCTGAGCATCACAAATGCACTTTGTATTATTTGAGCCATTAGGTCAGTTTGTTATTTTTGTTCTATTTGCAGCAATAAACAATACTGTGAATACTACACACCCACTGAGTGCTACATGATAAAATTAAAATGATATGAGAATTGATATTAGACATATTGTTTTAGACATATAAGTTTGTTTCATTTTCTCTTGACTAAAACATTTTCTGAAATAAAATTAAATAAATAAAATCATGTGGATCAAAAATAGGGTGAGAACACCCCTGTGCCACTGATAAGTATTTTAACTAGTATTTTGCTTGAAGTCAACTTTAAAGAACTTGATTATCTGTATCTAGAAAACTAGAACAATTTACTGTAGCTCACATTTTGTAATTATTATTAATTAAGCTAATCATTACATTCAAAAGTGGAATTTTAATTTAGTGATGTGACTGCTATATTGTTCTGCTTTGGGTAATAATGACAAATATCACGAAATGTGAGTCACGCATGAGAATTAAAGCTGAGAATATCAGATAACATCCAAATTGATGCTGTTGTAAATTTGTAGTTTGGCTAACTCAACAATAAATGTTGATGCAGCTTGTAAAATCTAAAAAACGAGCAAACAGCTTTTAATCTGCCCTTTATTTTACGGGAGATAACTTCATGTCTAAGGAGGAATACTGTCGCAATGGGGAGCTCTGGTGCAAACACTGTACTGGTGTGTCAGGGTTCCCACTCTTTTTAAGAAATCCTTTTCCAGGACCTTTCCAGGACATTTTCCAGTAGTTTTTCTTGACAATACAGGGCAGCTCACAAATGGTTATATAGGTAGCCTAAGTATTGACAGATTTAACCCCTCCTTTTTTAATGATGCAGGGGTCATGATGAAGTGTCTCAGGTTCATTACAGGTGACGGCTACACCCATCACTGCTAACTGTACAATAAGGTCATCTGGCCTCCTCTTTTTGTTAGATGTGATGAACACTGGTATGTTTTTTTTTCTTACTTACAAAGCTATCCTCAATAAACAAACACCTTGTTTGTGTTCTGTGTCACACTTACTTGAATTGTGGCAGTTACAGTACTCTCTCCAAACACTGGCTTATACTCCAGGTCCCTCATATGAACTTCTAAAAATTGACTATGTTCTACCGCTGTAACAATTTCAAAATGCAGAAGTAGATTTGTTGCTAAAGTAGTAAATCACACCATAATGTACACTGTAAGGTGTGTGTCGCTAAACAATTGTCTAAGCATTGTCTCAAGGTAGCAATCTTATATCATGCGCAGGACTTGATTGCACTTTTGACAGCTCTGGGAGCCTAGACTGGAGTTGAGACGGCTGAACTCAAACTTTTGCTAACATTCTAGATGACATTAGGGGTTTTCACCCAAACATTAGCAAAACACTTGCGTGGTAACATTTACTACTTTATATTGATGACACTGGCCGCCACTATTTTCTCCCTCTGCTGCCTATTAAAGTGTCAGGCAGTCACATAATAGGCCCATATTGACCTTATTTCAGTAAGTTATTTTGCCCCAACAAAACCAAATGAAAACCTGTCAGCATAACATTATTCAGCTAGCTAGCTGGATAATTTCCACTGGGCTCTTCTGAGAAGTCCGCTCAGGGCTCTGGAAAAAATAGACTCGACGCGGAAAAGATCTTTACTATTTACTAAAAGATTATTACTATTTGTGTTGAGAATCTTTAAACCAGAGATTTTATGTCCATAAAACGTAATGTCTTGCTTATGTGTCATGGGCAATAGGTAGGGAAAGCAAACCAAGAGAAAAAAAAAAAGTTTTTGCCTTATGGGTTAGGTGAGCAACTTTCATTGGAATAAACTGGCACCATTTTGTAACAGGGCATCCACTTTTTATAGGCTTACCACTTCCACAGCAGTGAACTGAACCTAAATTTGTTAAATCTATTCTGTACACTGAGGTGGAATGAGAAAATGGCAGTCATCACTGCTGAGATATGCTAAGACACCTGTCAATCAAGCAAACACGCCCCCAAACATACTTCTCTTTAAGCCTAAATATATTCTTAATGGAACATGTCAAAATCACCACCAAGAAACAAGTTAGAACAAGCTAAATTAACTTTTGCAACATTTCACCTGAGCTTCACCATTCAGCCGTAATGTGTGGTTTTTTCTGTACATAGTGGTGTAGAGCTTCTGACAAATGCTGATACAGTAATGGGGGCTTGAATGACAAAAGGTAAACACAAAGGTTTTTGCAATCTATAATTCACAAAAGAAGAGGGCAGATATGAATAAGAGAAGATGACTGACTCATCTGCTGAGAGGGAATGGCTGCAAGATCTCTGACGTGGTTAATTATTTCAGTACAGCTTCTGTTTACACTGCTGAAAATGATGGATAAGTGCATGAGTCACCACAATTCTTTTTACCAAGCAAAACATGTTTTAACCCTAATGTTTTTGTTTGAATTTTTGTTTATTTTTTGTTGCATTAGATTTTTTTTTTCTCTATTTCTTCTCTTCCTACCTAAAACTATCTTCCCTTCAGATGATGTAAGACCCACAGCTGTCAAACTGTCAAGGTGTGATCCAAATTTTTCACTAGATTCTGTGGCTTAAATTTAATCAAAAGTGTGTTTCTATCCACCTGTTTTTATGCACAAATTGAAAATGCCCATAAAAACAGGTGGATGGAAACACACATACCTGAGTGGAAATGCTGGAAGAAGAAAAAAGTCTAAATATTGCACAAAAGTTGTGTAGCGGTATTTAAACAACTGTAACATTAAAAATGTACACTCGTTTCGGGCACCACCTTCATTCGAAGGAAAATAATAATAATAATAATAATTGATCAGTCTCATAAGAAGGAATTAGAATTATTTTCGATACACTGACCTCTGTCTTTTGCTTCAAAGAAAACATACTTCTGCAAACTTCTTGCTGCTAAATGAGGACCTTAATTTATAGCTAAATGTCTAATAACTGAATAAATGAAGGATTAATAAGGTGAAATGGTAACAGTTATATGAGAAAGAAAATAAACAAGAGATATTAAATGAGAAGCCTTACTCAGTGGCAATAGTGAGGTGGAGTATGTGATTTGGATAATAAAACCAAAATGGCGATGCTAACGTAACACTAGGGCAATTAGCTTCTCTAAAGGGGATTTATTTTATTCGACATCAACTTATCACAGCAGCAGATGGAGTTTTGCCTATTTGCTGATTCGTTGCAGAGAAGAGACAGTTTCAGCTGACTTTTTGTGTCAGTGTGCAGGCCTGTCTGCCTGTGACAGTGACTAGGCCATACTCTATATATAAATATATGCATGTGTTGATTTTATGTGTAACCTCACTTGTCACAAGGGCAGATGTTGTGTATATTATATATGCTATTGTCTACGTGGCTGTGTTGAGATGATAAATTACTGTGTGATATCAGGTGATTGGTGTTTTAGTAGCCGAGAAGGCCAAGCTTTCAAGCATGGGAGAATTAGACATGTGTGGTAAATTAATTCTGTAGAAAGAAAGTGCAACAAAGAAAAAAATCAAACAGGAGAGACTTAGTGGTGGGAGGTGTAGATGGAGTTTCATGCCATTGGCAGTGGACACCGCCCCTATAAAAACAATAGAGCCCCAAAGATTCTTCTCGTGTCTATTCCTTTATCTCTTCTTTTGCTCTCTTCTCCTTTGTCTCTTCTTTCATTTCTTTTATCTTCCTACTTCACCGCCTTCTTGCACTGAATGTGTTCAAGGCCAACATCTAGCAAACCTGGCTAGCGCTCCTAAATTGCTGTCTCCAATCTGAAAGAAACTTGCTCCAGCCTGTGCCATGCCTGTGTTCTAACACTGCAAAAGTCAGGATTGTAACAAACTCTGAATTCACTCAAGTCTGAACTCCAGCACAACCTTCCCCTTTGTCCAGCTGACCCACCGGGTGACCCTTTACATTTTTCTGTGATTGGTGGTTGATGCTAAAACATAAGAGCGAGTAGGAAATGTTAGAAGTTGAGTCTTATTCTTATCTTAATTCTCTTTTACTTCTTAACGATCTCTCAGCTGCTGAATGGTGCATTAATTCACTTTATCTGGTCAATGTTAAGGTTTTCATCCACTTGGTGGTCTTATTTGTTCCCACAAGTTAATCCATTTTGCCAAGATATCATTCACTGCCTTATCTGGTACACAGTGGTCCTCATTCATTCATTAGTTGCCTATCGCTGTATTCATTGCTTCAGTCATCAATGCATTTATTCATTAATTTGTATGTTCATTAGTTAATAGTTATGTGTGTAGTTAGTAGACACTAACTACACACACACCTCTACTTCATCTTTTGTACTATAATTTGTAATTAATGTATTTACGCTACAGACCTAATCTTCTCCTAATCTGGCATACACAATCACTGGAATCCTATGACTAAGTTTAGAACATAGCACATATTTGACAAACTGAGTAACAACTTAACAAATCCAATGATCATGAAACTCCATATGACTGAATTAGATTGCAAAACTCTAAACATATTGGCCTGTAAGGGGCCACTAGATTTGAACAATGCCTACAAATTCAAAACATGTACGGCCGATCATTTCAAGTTGGGTGTGTTATGGACAAAGACAAGTCTAAAAGAATCTATTAGGTCAAGTTGATCGACAAGAAAGCACACTCCTTAATGGTCCCAGTTCTTTTGAAACTGTGCTAGTGCTGCTCTAGTCCCAGCCAGTTTTTGCAATGAGCATAAAGTTCCTGCGCACTTTATATCTTTCAGAACATCTCTTTCTGTTGTACAGGGATGGGTCTTGATAGAACACAACCTCTTCTGCGACTCTGCTGAGTATCCACTAGTGTTTCAACATCCCATTTCAGCTCAATTTTCTGCCTGAGCCTAATATTATTAACTCCAGTATAACAATAATGGTGTGAGCACTTGGGCAGAGGTCTGTGAGAGCAGGGATGAGCTAAAGTTGATCTGGGATTAAGCCACCAGACAGTATCCACAGGGTATTTCTCAAATCTAATTGTTGAATCTAATTATATTCCCTCGGAAGAAGACATCTAGTGATTTGGATTCAACTTTTTCCAGACATCATACCACCTGGATGACTGAAATGACCCTTCAGAATTTTTGGGGATTGGGAGTTTAGAGAAGATCGTAGACATGTTATTGTCCATCATTCTCACCCTTCCATCACCCCCTCTCAAAATTCTTACAGCAGCAAGATAGAGCATTGAGGTTACAGCTGTCACCATCTTTGTTGCATACAGTTACCATGGTTACAGGTGTCATTCTCTCCTAATGTGAGGTCACGGTTTACTTCTTCACACACAGTGTCCATGTCACTCTGCTCTGCAGTACAACAGAGTGACTCCTCACCAAATCCAGTTGTCATTTCCAAACTCTGGCTGTCTGAACAGAACCGCTCTCTCATTGTCCTTCTCGCTCACCTAGCATTATCGCAACATGCGTTCTCCACAGTGTGATCATTCAGAAGCTGGATTCACTCACTTGTTCACTAAAATGCTGTTTACTGTCAGAGGAGCACCTAAAAAGTTGGATACGCAGAAATATTTCTTCAGTGAATATCTAGAGGAAGTTTTAGAATCCTTTACTCATTCCCTCCGAAAGTAACAGGAAAGTGACAACATCCACAGCCCTGAAAAATGTTACATTAGCTTACCTTTTTATTAATGTTGATGGCCTGGCTGCATGTTTTTGTAGTTTGTTCCAGCTGTTTTGCTGCTGCTTCTTGTTTAGTTTTCAGTGGGATTGTGGATTAATTATATACAATATTATATATATATTGTATATATATATACAATATTAATTAGGGGAGTTTCACTGACTAATTATAGGCAACTATGGGCTTTACATGGAGCTCGCAAAGGTGCCCCACATTTTGAGTTGATTGTGATTATAAAGGAAAACCAGTGTAGGACGTGTGTGCGCACTGTGTTATAAATCAGAATATTTTTGTTTGTAAGCACTTTCTGTGTTCCCACCATTCGAACCTTTTGATGTGAAGCCTACACACTGTTTTATAAATGAGGCCCCACGGCTGAGTCTAGGGCTGGTGGCTGGGAAGCTGGGGCTAGGGCTGCTAGAGCAGGAGGCCAGGGCAGGGAAGCAGGGCTGACACGATGAGAAACAGGAGACATGGGCCGGAGCAGAGCAGGCAGGACTGCAGGGAGAGGAGAAACAGGATTAGTCTCAGGTTAACAGGCAACGAGCACATATCTCTAAGTAGGCTGGAAACGCAAACTGACTGAGCAAGTACTATGATCTGGCAAGGTGGAGGTGGCAGAGCAGAGCAGTCTTTTTAGGAGTAGTATGTAGTCTAGATCAGTGGTTACCCCCACAGCCCTGTCAACTGAACTCATGTACCCCTTCAATGATTGCCACCTATTGATTTTATATTTTATATTTTAAGTGGATATTGTTACAATATTTTTTTTCGTACAAGTGAAGTGTCAATATTTTGGTTGTTTTGCTCAGCAATTATACTACTAGAGTGAACCTGAACGCTCCAACCGTTTATCCATTACTTTTAACCAATTATTTGAACTGTTTAGTTGTTAGGCTACTAAAATGATTAGCTAAAAGTAATGGATAAATGGTTAAAACAGTTAGCTTAAAGTAATGGATAAACAGTTGAAATAGCTAAAAGTAATGACTAAAATGATTAGCTAAAAGTAATGGATTAATGGTTGAATATTTAGCTAAAAGTAATGGATAAATGATTGGAATAGTTAGCTAAAAGTCATTACTTTTAGCTAACTTTTTCACCTGTTTATTTATTACTTTTAGCTAACAATTTCAACTGTTTATCCATTACTTTTAGCTAAATATTCAACCATTTATCCATTACTTTTAGCTAATCATTTTAAGTGTTTAGTCATTACTTTCAGCTAACTATTTCAACCATTTATCCATTACTTTTAGCTAACTATTTCAACTGTTTAATCATTACTTTTAGCTAACTGTTTCAGTTGTTTTTCCATTACTTTTAGCTAACTATTTCAACTGTTTAAATATTACTTTTAGCTAACTGTTTCAGTTGTTTATTCATTACTTTTAGCTATTTCAACTGTTTATCCATTGCTTTTTGCTAACTGTTTCAAAGATTTGTCCATTACTTTTAGCTAGCTATTTCAAGTTTATCCATTACTTTCAGCTAACTATTTCAACTGTTTATCCATTTATCCAAACTTTTGAATTCCTATTACTGGACTACATGCCATTAGGCAAACATTCCTACACTAGATGTCTGTCTGATGGTGCTGTAGCTAAATTCAAGGAATTGATTACATCGGCATTTAATTCAGTTCCATGTCTCAATGTAACAGATGACTCCTATGCTAACTTTAGTCCCTCCCAAATTGATCATCTTGTTGATAGTGCTGCAGGCTCACTACAAATAACACTCGACTCTATCGCCCCTCTAAAAAAGAAGATAATAAAACAGAGGAGGTTAGCTCCATGGTATAACCCGCAAACCCGCAAACTAAAACAAACATCGCGAAAACTTGAAAGGAAATGGCGTTCCACCAATCTGGAAGAATCACGTTTAGCCTGGCAAGATAGTCTTAAAATTTATAGGAAGGCCCTCCGTAATGCCAGAGCAGCCTACTACTCATCATTAATAGAGGAAAATAAGAACAACCCCAGGTTTCTGTTCAGCACTGTAGCCAGGCTGACAGTCACAGCTCTGTTGAGCCATGTATTCCTATAGACCTCAGTAGTAACGACTTCATGAGCTTCTTTAATGATACAATTCTATTACTATTAGAGACAAAATTCAGCACCTCCTGCCCTCAGTTGGTACTGACTTATCTTCAAACACAGGAACCTTAGAAACAACTGTAAAACCTGATGTACATTTAGACTGCTTTTCTCCCATCAACCTTAATCAGCTAACTTCCATGATTTCCTCATCTAAGCCATCAACGTGTCTCTTAGACCCCGTCCCAACTAGGCTGCTTAAAGAAATTTTACCCTTAGTTAGCATTTCTTTACTAGATATGATCAATCTGTCCTTATTAAAAGGCTATGTGCCACAGTCCTTTAAAGTAACTGTAATTAAACCTCTTCTTAAAAAGCCCACTCTTGATCCAGGGGTTTTGTCAAATTATAGACCTATATCTAACCCTCCTTTTCTCTCTAAGATCCTTGAGAAAGCAGTCGCCAATAAGTTGTGACTTTCTACACAACAACAAGCTGTTTGAGGATTTTCAGTCAGGATTTAGAGTGCATCATAGCACAGACAGCACTGGTGAAAGTTACAAATGACCTTCTAATTGCATCTGACAAAGGACTTGTCTCTGTACTTGTCTTACTAGATCTTAGTGCTGCATTCGATACCATTGACCATCACATTCTATTACAGAGACTAGAACATTTAATTGGCATTAAAGGCATCACACTAAGCTGGTTTAAATCCTATTTATCAGATCGATATCAGTTTGTACATGTTAATGATGAATCCTCTATGCACACCAAAGTTAGTCATGGAGTTCCACAAGGTTCTGTGCTTGGACCAATTCTGTTCACCTTGTATATGCTTCTTTTGGGCAATATTATTAGGAAGCACTCCATAAATTTTCATTGTTATGCAGATGATACCCAATTATATTTATAGATCAAGCCAGATGAAACTAATCAATTAGCTAAACTTCAAGCATGCCTGAAGGACATAAAAACCTGGATGACCTGCAATTTTCTGATGTTATTGTACTTGGCCCCGAACACCTTCGAAACACATTATCTAAAGATATAGTTTCTCTAGATGGCATTGCCCTGGCCTCCAGCGACACCGTAAGGAATCTTGGAGTTATCTTTGATCAGAATATGTCCTTTAACTCCCACATAAAACAAACTTCAAGGACTGCCTTTTTTCACTTACGTAACATTGCAAAAATCAGGCACATCCTGTCTCAAAAAGATGCAGAAAAACTAGTCCATGCATTTGTTACATCTAGGCTGGATTATTGCAACTCTCTACTATCAGGCAGTGCCTTAAGACTCTCCAGCTGATCCAGAATGCTGCGGCACGTTTACTGACAAGAACCAGGAAAAGAGATCATATTTCTCCAATATTAGCTTCTCTTCACTGGCTCCCTGTAAAATCCAGAATAGAATTTTAAATCCTTCTCCTCACCTTCAAAGCCCTAAATGGTCAGGCACCATCATATCTTAAGAAGCTCATAGTACCCTATTACCCCACTAGAGCACTGCGCTCCCAGAATGCAGGGTTCCTTGTGGTTCCTAGAGTCTCTAAAAGTAGAATGGGAGCCAGAGCCTTCAGCTATCATGTTCCTCTCCTGTGGAACCAGATCCCAGTTTGTGTACGGGAGGCAGACACCCTCCTCACATTTAAGAGTAGGCTTAAGACTTTCCTCTTTGATAAAGCTTATAGTAGGGCTGACTCAGGTGACCCCTGAGCCACCCTTTAGTTATGCTGATATAGGCCTAGACTGCCGGGGGACTTCCCATGATGCACTGAGCTCCTCTCTCCTCTCTCCTCCCCTTCCTCTCCATCTGTACGCCCCCATATCCCATCAATGCTTGTTATTAATTCAACTTCTTCCCGTAGTTGTGTGCCTTCTCTCCCCTTTCTCTCTCCTTCTGTTGCTTTCTGCAGGTGTTTCTGCCTCCGGAGCTGTAGAGTCTGGATCTATGGTTGCGGCCGCCTGCTGCCCCCGTGCTCCTGCTCTGCACCCGCTGCTGCTGTTGCTGTTGCTATTATTATTAGTGTTGCTGCTATAATGTTGCTCTTAGTGTTGTTTCTGTTGGTGTTAACATCCATACCATTACTGCATCTCTGTGTGAAACTGTGTTTTGCTGCTGTATGTTCTCTTTCCTCCTGCTCTCTCTCTCTCCCGCTCCCCCCGTCCCCCTTCAACCCTACCGGTCGAGGCAGATGACCGCCCACCTAGAGCCTGGTTCTGCTTGAGGTTTCTACCTGTTAAAAGGGAGTTTTTCCTTGCCACCGTCGCATAGTGCTTGCTCATGGTGGGAAATGTTGGGTCTCTGTAAATATAAAGAGTCGGTCTAGACTTGCTCTACTCGAAAAAGTGCCCTGAGATAACTTTGTTATGATATGGCGCTATATAAATAAAACTGAATTGAATTGAATTACTTTTAGCTAACTATTTCAACTGTTTAATCATTACTTTTAGCTGTTTCAGTCGTTTATTCATTACTTTTAGCTAAC
Organism: Macquaria ambigua; assembly: GCA_008360985.2. Taxonomy (NCBI): domain Eukaryota; kingdom Metazoa; phylum Chordata; class Actinopteri; order Centrarchiformes; family Percichthyidae; genus Macquaria; species Macquaria ambigua. Next base: position 150,607 of record VMKM01000700.1, on the reverse strand, counting down.
TATTTCAACTGTTTATCCGTTACTTTTTGCTATTTCAACCATTTATGCATTACTTTTAGCTACCTGTTTAGACTTCTGTGCTCACTTGCTAACTAGTTTTCACTCACTCTTACATAATTGCAACATGTAGTGTTCAGGATATATTCTTTTAATCAAATTATAATTTCTATTTTTTTTTCTAATTAGTTGAGCTACTTCACAATCTTTCCACATACCCCTTGGCAACCCTGGTTGGGAATCACTGGTCCAGATTACAGGATGGGATGCAGCTGGTGGGGCTCTGCTCTGGCTCCAGCACACCTGTCTCCACTCAGACAATCACACTCATACACAGACACACAGGGAGAGAGAAAAAGAGACAGACTGCAGGCTAGGCAGAGGTGGGGAGCATGACATCCCTGACTTTTAAAAAAAATATGATCCATTTTCTTGTAACCTGTTAGAGGCCTGGCTGCTGCGTTATGGCTCACAGTAACTGAGAGATATTTTTGGGCTGATTCAGAATACAAGTTGCAGAACTCAAGATAAAATAAAAACATAATAATGATATACTGTATTACAAAGCTGAATGAGACGTCTGCTGAACTTTCATCTGTGTAGCTAAAAGTAATTAAAATGTCAAAAATGTGGTGGGTTGAGAGTTTAACATTCAAGGTCGAGAATCAAAGGTTTTCCAAATATTTAACAGTAGCTTTGGGTGGACCAAACATCCTCAGACTTGCCTTCATTTAGTTGTAGAAAGTTTTGTGACATCCAGAACTTCTTATCAGCAAGACAGAGGTTGAGAGACGAAAGGCCACTGGGGTCGTTCCGCTTCACGGGTAGATACAGCTGTGTATGGTCTGCATATCAATGAAATGATAAATGTTTTTTATATTATAGAGCCAAGTTGAGGTATAGACACTGAAAAGAATAGGAGATAAATCGAGGGACACATAGATTTGCAGATGGTGTAGGTATTATTTTGATTAACCAGGTTCGAATTGAGAGGGACGATTTGAGCCAGTGAAGTTGGTTACCAAATTATAAAATCCATCTTTGAAAAAGGGTGTGTATCAGCAACTATCCCTTAAAATGTAGTGGTTCCCAACCAGGGGGTCAGAAGCCCCACAGGGGATCTCAAGATGAAATGAAAGGGTTGTGAGATGATTACTAGGGTAGGAAATCAAAAAATCAAAATTCTCTCTGCATAAAATGATGTTTATTATTCAGACTTAAATAATTTATGCAATTTCTTGCCAAACACTCTTTATTTTACCTCTTCAGCCCTCAAAAAATTATTCAAATGAAACTTTTAACGAGGGACAATCTCTGTTTGATTGAATTGCTGACAGCTCAAAGACATCCTGTGATGAGGGGTTGGTTGCAAGAGGACATTTCTTAAGCAAAATAGGTTTGGAACAACTGCTGTACTGTATTTGTGTGTGTGTGTGTTTTCCCCAAATTACCTTCTTTTGATCTAAATAAAGTGCAAACATTTATTTGTAGTTAAAACAGTTGATCATTTGATTAGTTAATTGATCAGTAACTAGTTTGATAATTGATTTAAGACATTTGTGAAGCAAAAATGCCAAACAATACTTTGTTTTACTTTCTCAGTTTAAATGGTTTGCTGCTTTTCTTTTGTTTTTTTTTGTTGTTTTTTGTGATAATAAAATTAATCTATTTGGGTTTTAGACTGTTGTTTGGACAACATGAGCAAAATAAAGACATCCCCTTAGGCTTTAGGAAATTATAATGACCATTTTATACTATACATTATACTGTATATTTTTTTACTATGTATATATTTGGTCTGTACTAACTTTATAGACCAAATGATTAAATAATTAGAAAATGATTGTCTGATTAATTGATAATGAAAATAGTCATTAGTTGCAGCCCTATATGTTTTATTATGTTTTCAGTTTATTTACCTAGCATTGTTATTCTGTTCCTCCATATTGTAATTTTACTATTGTTATTTCTGTATACTTTATGGCATCTATTGCTATTTCCTCAGTTCTACTGTCTGCCTTAATTCCTCCTCTGTTGCTAGTCTTTTTTTGGGAGGTGGGGGCAGACCCCCTTTTCAAGGGTCTAAGCACAGAGGATGTCATGTTCTGTACAGATTGTAAAGCCCTTCAAGGCAGCTTTTGAAAATAACCCTCATCATTATTGTCGATATAACATATTTTAAAAATACTTTTTCATTTATTTCATACTCTTCATGAATCATTTCTCTACACCAGTTTTTTTATTGCACCATTTGTGACACCATACTGTTTTCCCTAAATATTTATATTTATTTAACATGACCAATGTAATATATCATGCATTGTCCATCATGTTTCCCCTGACAGGCACACTTGGATAAAAAGTCTCACATTCCCATGTATCTTTAAGAGCAGGCTGTGGTGGGGGCGGGGTGGGGGTGAACTCGTGTGGCTGTGGAGTTCCCTCCAAGGCCGCTAGGCGCGTCTCTGCTCCATGAAAGCTGCCGAGAGAGACTGAGGGCTGGAGGAGAGGAGGAGGAGGGGGGAGAGGAGGCGAGAGCAGAGACAGAGGACGGTGTTTTATCAGCCAAGTGCAGCCTGAATCGTGAGGAGCGGACGACGGGGGGAAAAAATCCCACTCTTGTTTCTTTTTCTCCAACATCACCGTCATTAACATGTAGACCGGTGCGCGTCAAAAGACCCGGAGCCTAATGGTATTTGCTGTCAAGGAGAATATAATTCTAATTATTATTGTGAATTAAAAAAAAACATTTTGGATTAACGACGGACTTGTTTTTGGACTAAAAGGGTTTCCTTAATTTGTTTCCCCGCGTGTGTAAATGTTGGACCGCATTTAACCTGAGTTTCTACCCTTTGGAGTGAAAAGTGCGCCAGTCTTATTTCCCAGGCTTATTTCCAACGCTTGAGCGTAGGGATTTTTTGGGGGGCTATGTGGCTTTTGAAAGGAATGCACCTTATCCTAACGGGACGGAACGCACAGAGGAATATTGTCTGAGGTGGAAAAAGCAGCGGATGGGATCCTTCCTTCACGGTAAATACACATTTCAGACTTAAATTCTGCAAGCTCCATTAGGCATTAAGAAATTCTGTTGAGGGCTTTGACACTGCGATGCAGTGGGCTGATTTTCTTAGTTCATGATTTACTTGGTAGAATTATCCAGAGGAGGTGGTGGTGGTGGTGGTGGTGGTGGAGGAGGAGGACAAGTTCAAGTGGATGTTGAGATAATGAATGCCTTTTTCTCCACATGACGTTATTTCTGCTTAGTGGAAGGGGTTAGTGATGAGAGGAACTGCATTGGAGAGGCTGTTGGAAACGTCCCCTTGCACATCAGAAAGCTACATCTCCTCCGCTTCTGTCTGCCTCTTTGGGCTCTCACTCTGTTCCAAGCCCATGGACGCACAGAGCTGCGCACTTTCACCCGGCAAGCTGCTCAAAATAGCTGGGTTCGAACATAACGCTTTGGCTGAAATGTCTGAGTGGTGAATTTGTTCTCAGAAATAGTACTCTGCTGTAGAAATGTATGAAATATCAACAAATTAAATGTCCGTCGGTCCGTCCGTCCGTCCACCTGCAGACTGTGAGTGCGCGTGTAAATCTTCTCTTAAACTGCCACTGCTCAGCATGATCTTCTATTAATGAAAGAAAAAATAGATTGTATTCATTCTTAATCCAAATTAACAATCTTAATTAGTAGATTTTGGATATTGATGCTGGAATTAGATTTATTCAAATGCTCGTTAATCAAGTTAACGCAAACCTCCTCCTAGGCTGATTGCTGGGGGTCAGGATGGAGGGGGATTGAAAAGAACGGTGTGTGTGTGTGTGTGTGTGTGTGTGCGCGCGCGCGCGCATGGTGAATGGAGTCTCTCTATCCTCTGTCCGATCCAGGAGGAGGAGGAGGAGGAGGAAAGTTGCGCCCGTCGGCCGCTGCGGGGGCACCATCACCATATAAAACTGGATGAATGCGGTATTTGTGTGTGTGTGTGTGTGTGTGTGTGTGTGTGTGTGCTCCAAGGACTTGTCCCACCAAAAATGAAGTAGAAAGAGCCTTTGGATGCTGCCATGTGGCCCTTGCAAATAGTCTTTAGTGACATTACCCCATCACCCTAACACCATAGGTACAGCCAGACCTGGCTTTGATAGGGGGAGAAGTAACTCAGTTACAGAGATGTAAGTCATGGCTTGAGCTATGTGGGCATTACAAAAATCGCCTTGCAGATGATCCTAATCAAGCCTGAGTGACCATGCATATGTTTTGTTTCATAGAGGCTACTGTCAGGCAGCACAGTAGCTCAAACTGTTAACGTGATTTCATGTGTTCAGATTTACCAAAATATAGTCAGGGTGATGCTAGGGACTCTGGGTCGCCTGGACTACATGTGACCCCCCCACCCCCATCTTAATGCTGAATGTATGACTGTGCCTCAGCTTGGTCTCCACAATTTAAAAGAGAGACTGAGAGACCGACTGTATAGGAGCAGACCTAAGACAGAATTACACTTTGACTCAAATGCATACACGGGCGATATTTCATGAATCACCAGGAATAAAAAACAGCAATCCAAATGCACACATGCTATAAGGCATTGGAGGTTACATTATACATGTGACATCTGTGTAGTATGTGAAGCACACTTATAAGCAATGCCTCGTAGCTTAACAGCAACTAAACATGATTATTTTTGAGAGATAAAATGTTTAATTCATCTAATAAAGGGATACTGATAAAGAGTGAACGGCATGAGATCACGTGGCAAGAATGCAATTTCAGGCATTAGATGAGACGATCTGCCTATGACCTTTAATGAAGTTCCTCGATTTTTATCCCCCCCTCTCCTCTGTTCCTCGCTGCGTTATTGTGTTGTGGGGCAGGCTCCAGCAGTTCACACCACTCGGTCCCAGGGGCTCTGATCTACATAGCTCAGCCCTCAAGGAAAACATCTACTCACCACTCATCGTTGTCTTCGTCTTTTCTCCCTTCACGTACTGCTCCCTTGGTTTACCCACATCCTCCTCTCCTCTCCTCCTCTTGCCTCATCTACTGTTTCTCTACATAGGAGGGAGCTAGTTCATAAATTATAGATTCTTTGTTGACTCGTGCTGTGGTCCTGTTCTTTCTGGAGAAAGTGGCCACCTTACTCTCTGTGGTTACCTGTTTTGTTTTGCGGGGTTCTGTAGGTGAAGCTGGCCCATTCATCCTCCTCCCAGCTCAACAAAGCTCTTACATTTGGGGTTCAAAACATCAATAATGACAGGAGTAGTTGGTTTAGAATAAAGTTAAGAAGGTAGACAGAATTTAACAAGCCACTGTCACACTGAGTGCTTTATTTATGACAGAATGTCCAACAGGTGTGTCCCAATTCAGAGGTGGCCTTCTTCCAAGGACATGGCCTACGCCGGTGTCGCCTTCAGAGGGCTGAGGGGCAGTGGGCTGAACCTGTGTCATAGTCTCCAGAAGATTCATTATGATTTGACACCCCAAGCATCAAGCTTTAAACTAACAGTGCGTTCAGGTGTTCATCAACTTGTTAAGTAAGAAATGTCAGTGTTTACCATCACAAGGTTGCCCTTGAATGGCTGACAATGTGGTAAAGTGGGTGTGAGTTTTCTGCTTTAGTTGTGATGTTTCATTTCACAAGAGGGACTATTTGCGAACTGCGAACCAAGTTAATGGTAAATATATGCATCTATGTAACTTAATTTCTATAGCACAGTGTGACCATGTGATATTTACAGATCTTTACGGAGAACTGCATATTGAAAAAGTGACCTGCATGCAACAGATTTTTGGTTGATCTAAAAGCTTTACACTGCTTTTACCCTCAAATTTTCATTTCCCAACTGCATTTGGAAGGAGCCTTTGGATTGGGACAGGCCTTGATGACACATTATGATGTATTTAATCTTGAAATGTGGACTTGGAAGGAGCAGCCACGAGTTACAGTTACTGAGTGCAATACACCAGAGCATCTGTACTGTATTAAACGTGTCGACAAAGCTAAGAAAAACAGTAATCTTGCACATTATCACTTTAAAACTGCAGTAGGTCACTTTTATAGATAAACATTTTAAGTATTTAGAACTGACATAAATAAATGAACTTATTTGGTTGAAAGAATGAATAGTGTTGAAACCATCTGATGTCTACAGCAGAAGGCATGAGTTTTTAATTTTTGAAGATTTGACCTGTTTCCTCAAACAAAAAAAGCACTTCTAAGCAAGCACTGATGACGTGTACAATATTGCATTTACTGTAAATGGTACATTTTTAAAATATTAGTACTGGGTTAGCAAATATATCAATTTGTCAAAGTACGACATCTTCCTCTCCAGAAAATGACATTGCATTGGTAGTTTATTTAAATGTGTTTAATTTCAGTAGCAACTGTATAACTAACATGACATTATACCCCTGAAAACCTCTTCAGGGGTGGATGGTTGTGTGTACAAAGTGTGTAAAGTCCACTAGAGACCAGAAGTTAGCGTTGGTTTCTTTTAGCCATGATGGCAATTTTTTTTGGTTTTAGTTACCTCTACTTTGCTTAAAGTGGCAGATCAGAAAACACTCAGTCGTTTTTGTGAATGGTCATATTGGTTGTTTTAGAAGACATTGACAAGCAACTATTTTTTTTGTTCAAGTGTGACAACTTGTTAGAAAGGATGTCTCGTGTGTCTCTGTGTGGTATTACATTGTATTGTTGCTTGTCCATGGGGCAGCAGCTCAGTCTAGAGACAGAGGCTGACTAATAGCTAAAAGATGGTTTGATCCCTGGCAGTGTTTTTTAAGGGTAAAGTGGAGATTGTGTGGTATTGAATCAATGGTGTAGAAACACTGCTGAACCATATATACCATATTTTGCTAAAATCTAATTATACTGGAATCATGGCAACAAGGAAACAATTACAATATTTTAAACATGCATCTTCTTTTACTGAGACAGCAGAAAGTAAATTAGGTATTGACAGTGTGAGGGCACAAGTGGTCTCACACAGCTAATTAACTGATCATTTAAAGAAGACAAGAGATTTGCATCCTCAGAGTCCATCCAGTCACATATCTAACTCATCCATCCATGCAAATCACAACCTCATCCTGTGGTTATTACAGCTAGAAAATATCTTCTATTTGCATTTGGATGCTTTGCACTCACTGTGGGAAGCCTATGAACAATAGTAACTAAAGCAGAAGCAATCCCTTAAGAAACAAACCGCAGCTATTCTCATGCTTTGATAATCATGCTAATATTGTCCGTCAACATTTTTGCCAGCACCTGGGCTGTTGTAGGTGCACATTACCGCTCTGCTCATGCTGTTTCTTTTAATTATTAGGATGTTTTAATTGCATAGAATGAAAATAAAACAAACAACTTGCACGCATGTAATTTAAAAATGCAAATTAGTGTTTTGGAAAAGGAAACAGGCTGTGTCACAGTGTATGAAAAAATGCAAGTCATTAAAGGTGATCATGTTCATAGACGTCAGAGCAAAACGTAACAGGGGAGTCATGATTCCACCAGCAGGCACATCCAAATAAAGAATTCAGATAGATGGACAGGGAAGAAGCTGTTCCTGCTCAAATAAAAAAGACCACAGGGTGCAGTGATACCTGCATGTTATCAGTGATGACAGACAGAGGTGATAAGAAACACGGCATGCAGCACAAAAGATAGAATACTATTTTGTACTATTTCAGCGTGGGAACCTTGTTTATGGCGAGTGATTGCCAAAACCAGCTCCATGTATTGAGAATCCAATTCGGCCGTGCAACATCAGTCCAGGCTGTTTTTTTTTTTTAACGTTTAGCTGTTTCACAGAATAACATGGTGTCTGTGTGGACCCACACTTGTTGAAGCTCCTGGCAACTGCAGACTTGTCTTCTGCTCTGTGTATAGCCACTTTTGCGCTCACTGATGCGGATGTGTAACCATTGGTTAGTTTTATCTGCATGCTGTTATCCAGACGGACAGGAAAGGGAGAAATGAGGAGGAGGAACAGAATGTCCTGAGAGCATTTTACCTTGGCTTGGGATGGGAATTTCGTCCTCTTACACTGCCATGCTGTAATTCTGTAGATCCCCTAGCAGTGAGAACATCGGAGACCTGGCTGGTAGCAGTAGATTATTTTATCAGCAGAAGGTTCAGTGCAGAGGTTTAGTGTCACAATGCATAAATGCTCTTTCTAAGAATCAAATCAGCATTGGCGTAGTGGAGAATGGTATTGACTCATCATCTCTGTGCTGTTTCTGAGAATTTCATCAGTACTGCTTTCAGTGGAGAGTTTTAGTGTTATATTTATAAAGTTGAAAAACAACTAGCCTCTTGCCTTAATCTCCAATCTTCAATCGACATACTGCTGCTTAACCAACCACAAGTGGCTGGCTGGTTTTAAACAGCACCCATACCACTCTTATTCAGAAGCTCTCCATTCAAACAGCACTGATTAAATCCTCAGGAACAACGCAACGATGCTACGAATAAAATTCTCCACATTATTGTAGACTGGACATTTATATAAAGTTTGTGTTGTATTATGCAATGTATTTCAGACTCTAACTCTCTAACTCTTCAATACTGTAGGACTCCGAGGCTAAATCCACACTACTACATTTTTGTTTTAAAACGCATAACTTTTGCTACGTTTACACTGCAGCGTTTTATAACTCTTAAAACAGTGACCTTTTAAAACGCTGCTGACCCCGTTTTAGTTTGAAAACTCCAGATTGTGTTTTAGTGAGGATGGGCGAAAATGGAGACGTTCTAAAACGATGAAGCAGACACCCACATTCGCTTCCTGATTGGGTCTTATCACGACGTGTCCTTCCCTGATTCAACAAACGACATCAGCCTTGACTACCAGCGGTTAATTCAACATTAATAATGAATTACAACACTTACTTTCAGTAACAGTTCCACCTGGTCGTCGGTCCAAGCAGAGAAATCTCTGCTCTTACTTTTCTCCATTGCTGTTCTTCGTTCGTAGTATTTCCTGCAACTAACTAATCAACCAACACAGAGTAGACAATCGGCTTCCTGTTTACACCAGCACGTGCATGCCCAGTGCACGTGAATGGTCACGTGATATGCGTTTCTAGGCGTGTAGTATGGACAGAGATTATTTCTGAAACGGTGATAAAAAAAAACAGCGTTTTAAAACAAAAACGTAGTAGTGTGGATGTAGCCTTAGCTATGGTCCATTGTTACAAATGAATGTTGGGCAGCTGAGCACTGTCTAAAACCACAAAACATCATTTTTAGTTTTTGATAAGAGTGCAGGATTTCGAAAGATACGAAATATGTCAAGATGAATTATGCAGAAATGTATAAAATAATTTACCGGACACCTGGATTATATGTTGATATATAGTGTGAAAAAAAAAAACTAATAAATTGAGTTTCACCTAAAATTTAAGGGGAAAGTCAATATTCACTGTCAAGTTTTCAGACAATACATGTGTAATGGCTATTAAATTAATTCATTAAACTACTATTAAATCCATCTGCTGTTTTATGAACTGTCCAGAAAAGGATCTGTATGAGCAAACTATATATTTATGCAAGCCACTTGGTAACCATGATAACACGTATGCACGTCAGCACCTGTATACAGGGATCGTAACAACAGAGGTTTGGATGAGCCTCTTTTTCATCCTCGCTACCTGGTCGTAATTATTCACAACAATAGGCCGAGTTGCCGTCTCGACTGATAATGCCTATAATCAGTTATTTCTCCATGAGCTCTTTGTGACGCCAGAGGACATGAACGAACACATAAGATTAAGTTATGTGCAACATGCCTTGCTGTCAGTCACATGATTTCCCCAGATAGCTCCATGTAGCACTGATGATGCGAGATGACAGTTGTCAAAACTGAGCCAATCACTGAACTACCTGTCAGTCCATATGTCTTCATGTTTACTCCTCTGGGTTTGTCTGTAAAAAGCCAGTGTGCACACAAGCTGGACCAGAACGTAAAGGCAAAAATATGCTAATGAACTGGAAAAAATGAACAGAACTACAGGTGGCACCATTGCGTTTGTTATTATTAGTGTTGGTGTAAATTGAGACTTTATGTATCCAATGATTTCAACCTATTAACATGAAATGGATCATGAAAACATTTGATGTTACATAGCATTACATTTAAATATCCTGCCATACTGTAGGTTTCATTGCATCCTACAGTACTAAGAACATCAGAGTAATAGGGGGTAGTAGCACAACATTCATTTGACTGCTTTTCAAACCACTCGCTACAGTGTCTGCCCTGCAAATGGCTCCTGACAGAAAGGTCTATATAGAGTAATGGGAATCTCTCTTTCTTGCTTAGTTTGCTGAGTGAACACAGCTGAATGAGCTGAGCAGGGCTGGTAATGTTGTTGCATTTGCATGGATTGCATTACATGATGCACAACATCAAGTGTTGTGCTTTTCACACAAAGCCATCGGCCCATATTTAGCCATATTTTCTGTTTTCCCAGTGTTTTTCTTCAGTAGTCCTCGGACTTTCCCTCCTTTCCACATCACCCAACTACACACCTGTTTTCACTCCCCTCATCAGACTTGTGCTCATTCACCTGCTCACCTGTTTTAACATGTCTCATCAACCACTCTTTACATATACTGGTCCACTTCCTTTGTTCAGTTGTCAGTGCATTCCTAGTTGCCATATGCCGTGTACCTTGTGTTTTTTGCCTATGAGCTTCTGTTACCCAACCCTTGACCTCAACCTGCCTGCCTGTTGCCTGTCTAAGCTCTATTCAATAAATCACCAAAATCATCCTGTCTGCATTTAAGTCCTATCCCCATTGCCCTGCATTTCCTGTGTCATGACACAACAGAGTGTAATCGTCTGAAAACAATAATTTAGACCTAAAGAATAAATGGCACAATGTTGGAAACCAAACAGTGGACTGGGTACAGATACAGGTACTGGGCCAGATACAGATACAGTGCTAAAGGTTTTCAAACAGGATGTGTCATATTAACTCAGAGTATTGTAAACATACTGAAAACTGTTACTGCATTATTAAAATAATAAATCTAATTTGTTATGATTTTGTTGGTAGCTATGTAGTTGAAAGCAAGTGCTCCTAGAAATCTTTACAAAAAGGTTATATTGTAGAATGTTAGTCTCGTCATAACCGTACTAAGCATTTGGTATGAGGTTAGAAATACAAGTAAACAGACATTGCCAATTGTGGTCAGCAGAGGGACAGTGTGAATGAGATCACTGAATAGAGCAGCCTTCTACTTCAGCCATCTTCTGACTTGCTTTTGTTGACCAAGGTGAGTTTTCTATGAATAGGGGGCATTTTATTACAGTGTAGCTCAGCCCGGCCTCCCCAGGAACTCCGTTCATAGTAGATGATTCTTCAAAACATGAAATCCAGAGCCAAAATTAAGTGCCAGTGCAGTAATTGTGTCGAGAGGTCGACTATGTGGTGTGTGTAGAATATGTAGAACATCTTACTTTCTTAGAGGATTTCTAAGTTTGTATCCACTCACAGGCGTGTAATCAAAAAAAATGACAGTATTAGTCATTTGGTCACTTAAACACTTAAAATGACTGTTTTCTTGACTAGTGACCTCTTGCAGTTGTGAGAGTAATTACTGTCTAGGTTGCAAAGGAGGAAATGGTGTTTCATTGTCATAAAGTGATGCACTGGATGGTTGGGTCAGTATAGTAGGGCTTTACTAACCTTTTTCTTTTCTTTTTTTTTAACAATGGATTAATCTGCAGATTATTTTCTTAATTTATCGCTTCATCAATAAAAGAAAATAGTAAAATCACAAATTCCAGAACTCAAGGTGACATCTTCAAATAGCTCGTTTTGTCTGACCAACAGCCCAATACCAGTTTGTTATCACATACCAGACAGAAAAGGAAAAAAAAAAATCCTCACAACTGTATAAGGTGTAACCAGAGGTTGTTTGGCATTTTGGCTTAAAAATGACCTAGACAATTAATCAATTATCAAAATAGTTGTCAATTAATTTTCTGATAAGATGACACGGTGGTTTGCATCCGGTCTCATACTAACAGTCAACATTGGTTTTTTTGAACCATGACCACGATCTTTCCCTAACCTTAACCAAGTAGTTTTAGTTGCCTAACTTTACCTTAACCATACTGTAGTTGCCATTTGCAGATACTGTATGAAAAAAGATGTTTCATTGAACATAACATGGTGTTTTTCATAGTTGTCCAATATCGAGTGAGTTGTGTTGCTCATGTTCCAATTGTCACCCATTGACAGCAATATGCAACACATCAATGGTACATTAATAGTGTCCACCCTATATTCAGTTAGGATAACCAAGCAAGCACATATATAACAAATCACAAAATGTGTGTGTGATTTTCCCAATTTCCAGCTTGTCGGACCGGTAGATGATCACATTACCTTCGTATGAATAGGAGGTATTATGCATGGGGTTGGAGGATTTTGATCATGACAATCCAACGGCATGTCAATGTGTAATTGACCATTAACAAAACAAAAGGAACCCAGGGTGCAGGGGGACACAGTGTTATGCCGAGTGACCTAATAAATTATAATTTAGTTGTGCTTATGATTACCTTATTGTCATCAAATTCATCTGCCATAGCTCTTGTTATTTGGTTATGAATATTGCAATTGTCTGTCATGCCGAGATGACTGAGTACCATAATATAGTGCCATGGTGAAAGCCATGAAACACTGGCTGTGGTTACATGAGTCGTTTTTTTTTTTCCTCTTCCAAATGTAATCACTATGATCAACAATTCCCGTGGAGGTATTTACACAAATGTTTAATAATATAATAACATACTTTATTTAGTTTACATGCTCCAGAGTGGGCAGTTTTAAAGAATGACTCACCACAAGAACCTTTTAGGAGCAAAGGCCAATTTTGAAACTAGCTCAGGATTCTGATAAGTTCTGACGACTTTGCCCCCACCCGTGTCTTGTGTTCGTCCCTGAGGGTGTCGCTTTTAAAGGCTTCAAATCCTTTCACACATTTGTGTCAGCTGAAAGCTCACCTGAGGATGGAGCTGAAAAGAAGAGACTGTGCCGGCAGGCTGATAGGGCTGTTAAGGTTACATGGCCGGAGAGTGTGACTGTGTGTGTGTGTGTGTGTGTGTGTGCGTGTGTGTGCGTGTTGTGTTGTGTTTTTACATGGCAGGGGAATGTGACTGCGTATGTGTGTTTTGTCTATAAGTCTATGTGCAGGCAAGCATTACTAGGACTAGGGGTTCCTGGAAAAAAAAAGAGTATAAGTGGAGCAGCATTAATAGACTGCTCTGCTTCTGAGACAAAGCTGCCATGGCTTTCTTTTGCTCTTCTCTTCTCTTCATGTAACAGGTATCGATTTGTTTTTAATGCAAGTAGGGTCATTTATAAGACCTTGCATGCACATCAAATACTGGTCTTCCCAAATTACCTTATTGCTTTTTCATTTTCATAGACTTTAAGATTTATTATTCAAGTTTTTATCTTTTTAGTCCATATTGCATCAAAATTGTTGCTTCAGCGTCCTGTAGGCTTGCTACTGTAACAAAAACAAACCATTCATGTGGATTTTGTAGTGCATAGCTGTCTCTCAACTATGATGCACTCAGAGAGTGCATACCTCCAACAAGGCTGCACAATCATTTAATTTTGTTATATAAATAATATAGTTATGTTAAATTCTGTTCTGAATCCAGATCTACATCTGCATCAAAATGCAGATCATGATGTTTTGGAGATGGGAGCTATGATTTTTGGAGAATATCTTATTCCTGTCTGGAATTGTAGGACTTTGTACAGGAATGAATTTATTCATTTACATGTGTTGTGCTCCTGAAGCTCCATCTATAGGTGAAATTACATAAAATGTTGGATTCTTGCTGTAAAGTACATTTGTGCATGGTGGTACTATTGGATGTGGATATGCATTAAAAACGGTAGTAAAAAAAAGTAGTAGTAGTGGTCCTTTGCTGTATGGTCTAACTTTCCAAATTTTAATAAAATCCATATTGAGGGTTTAAGATATCTTAAAACTTGACACACACCTCAGACTTTTAAAGTCAGGAAATATAATGTTGGAACAAATATGATCTTTAAAGAGTGACTACACCCAGGCTTAACATTCTGTGATCTGTGAGAAAAATCACTACAAACTGTATTTTGCTATATGATGCAGTACTCACAATCCTTACATCCTTTCACTTGCACATATGTACTTCTGTTTCTGTCTGGCTTACTGTCACACAGATTTTATTTCTGCTTTGGGTCAGGGTAGATTTGATTCTTCAGACCAGGATTATTATTTCTGACACCTTTTTTGAGACACACATATCAACAGTATTTTGCCATTTTTTGAGGGGCCAAACTCTGCTTTTAGTACAAGCAACATACCGCTTTAAGGGCCATAATGTTAATTTTATTAAATCTATTTTGATGTCTGTTGGCCAAATTGCCTGAGCATTCAAACCTGACTATGATTTTTAAAAGAGACAACCTAGGCCAATCCTGGGCTCTTCACAAGACATAACTTGAAAAAACTACCAAGTCCTCAGAGAGGCAGTTTAGACTTCACATCTTTTAAGCCAGAAGTTATACAAAACAGCATCAAAAAGTCATGAAAACAAAATCCAGATCATAGGCCCCAGCAGTCCCTCTATAGCTTCTAGCCTGTTCAGTCTCCCCAGGGAGGCAGGTTTTCAGATATGTACCTCAAACTAATTTTGTCTTTGAAGCAGACTTGAACTCTCATGGGCTGTAACACAGGTAGGAAAGACAAGTCGAGTGATTTAGAGAGGAAAATAAATGAATTGGACGGAGGGGAGTGGGAACGTAGAAGTTTAGGAACAAGATACAATGATCCAACCTGCCCAGGTTTCTGTAGGCAGCTCAGTACTCGCCTGTGCCTCTGTCCTGAAGGGATCCATCTTGCGCTGAGCCAGTGTGGTGGCGAGGAAAGCCAGTTTCACGCCAACCCACCACTTCCCCATTGACCCTCCTGGCAACCGGGCACAAAATGTCTGCCAGGTGAACCAAACAAAGAAGGGGAAAGCTCGGCTCTTCCACCACCCACACAGATAACACCGGCCGCTTTCCACTTTAACCAATCCACGGTACTCACGGCACCAGCCTGCTTAGTATGGACGCCCACTGACCGACTTTGTGACTGAGAGAAAATATCCACGCATCGATTCTGCTCAGTCGAGATGATGGAATTGAATATAGTGCAGGCAGATTGGCGCTTAATGCACTCGTCCTTCATGTGAGGTTATTAGGCTGTTCCTGTTGATGTAACAACCACATTTTAAAGCAGTGTGTGTGTGTGTGTGTGTGTGTGTGTGTGGGTGCTGGATAGATGTCCAGTCTAGTGCTTCTGTCACAGCCAGTTATATAAGCTTGTATTGTTGCTTTTGGTGTCTTGCTTTTATTACTACACTTTGATTTTACCAGAGTTGATTGAGCATGTGCAAACCTTTCTACTGCAGGCAGAACAGGGAAAGGAAAGAGGTGGAGGATGAGAAGACGGTGAAGGGAGGATGAGGAGCAGAACAGGGGGAAAAGTGAGCTGACACATCCTCTCGGTACTCGTATACCTTACTGCTCCCTAGGCTAGCATGTGTGTGTTTGCGCATGTGCTCGCGTGGGCTATGTGTGTGAAGCGCTGGAGGCTCTGTGCTGGAGTTTAACTCTGTTCATAGGAGCCGAGGGCACACCGCACACTGATCCAGACTGACAGGCCAGAACACAGGCTACATTCTCAGGTCAACAGCATGAAGGCACATATTGGAAAAGAGAGAGGTCCTATAATATATTTATATATTTTTACAGTTTACACTATTGACGTTTGTTATTAGTAAGTTAATATTTATTACTTCCACCAAGGGCATAATGTTTTTTACACTGTTTTTCTTTTTTGCAGTGTATGTCAGAATCTCAAGATATTTCAGTTAAATGTTGGGGAAATTTGGGTAATGGGCCAAGATTGATTAGTTGGTGTGTGGATACAGGACTTATCATCATCATCATCATTATTATTATTATTATTATTATTATTATTATTATTATTTTCTTTTATACTGCACTTTGCCTTTATTTGATAGTTGGCTGTAGAGACAAACAGGAAACATGGGGAGAGAGGGAGGGGGATGACATGCAGCAAACCCAACTGGGATCAGAGGATGATGTGACTGCATGCACAAGAACACATGGATCCAGAAAGAAATTATATATATTTATAGCAAACATTTTTGCTAGTTTCTGCATGAACTACTTCACTCTCATGATTAAAAAAATAATTTAATATTTACTTCGTATAAGAAACATAGCAAATGTCAAGGATTGCTCTGTTTGGCAGAGGTACTGTATGTATTGACTGAGTGCTGTCTTGTGCGAATGTTAAGCCAGCAGTTATGTAATTTGTTGTTGCCTTCCAAAACACATAAGCGTTTTCTGATCTGATGCCCCTATCAGCAGGATGATATCAAAATCATTACAAATGACTGTTGATTGAAAAGAAAATATTCATTTGATCTGCCACCTCTATGTTGAAAAAATGGTTATGTTCAGGCTTACTGTAGTTAAGGTAAGGAAACAATTATCGTCATGGTTCCATCCTACGAGGTTCCTGACAGACAACAATCAGAATTTACATGTCCACAAGAGGTAACATAAACATAAACCTAGGTCATTTTAAGTCTTTCTTGTAAGGACAGTCTCTATCCAGAGCTCATGGCATAGACCAGCCATTAGAGGGCTTTTGGGTCTAATCCTCCACTATCTGAATTCAGTAGTAATTCTGACTTTATTGGAGCTGTACCAAAACTTAAAGAAAGCGCATAGCAGGATGTGACAGGGTATTCTTTTCATCCATAATGGTGTTCCCAGCTATGTAATTTTCAGTATATATAGTCTAAAGATTCAGTGGCTGCTTTCAGATTAAACATATATCCAAATCAAGGAGGATGGAGTCAAAGGGAAAAAAATTATATAATAGGCTACAACGAATATTGTTTTACATGTTTGTGTGCTGCTTTGTTGTGTTGCTAGTTTCAGTGTGCTGCAGAACTGCTGCCTCCACTCTACTGCTGAGTGGATTGAAGACTGTTTTATACTCATAATAACTGAAGTGGTTGTGGAATGTGGATGGCTGCCGTGCCACACAGTATGTTTGTGAGGGAGATAAACAGACACTCTACTTAAATGTGTTACCTTAAGCTACAGTAACTCAATACTCTTTCTTTTACATCGCTCCTACAGTTTTGACCTGGAGCTGTGCAGTTTCACTTATCCCAGCCAAGATTATTCACATTGTACCACTTTACTGATTATTTATTGTTCAGTGATGTCCCTTAATACCCCTTCAGTCTACTTGTTTTTCCTCCTCTACACATCACTTGTTGGCCTCTTTTTCCGTGGATATTCAGAAATGTACTGCTCTCTTGAATGTGTCTCCTGCCATTGATCAAAAGAGTAACTTTAGCAGACAGCTGTTGCAGTTTTATTAGAGCAGTGCTAAACTTTTTCTGTCATGCTGACCTGAAGTCAGCATGATAGCATTGCAATCTCTTGTTTTTTTTTTATTTCCCTACATAAATCATGTTCATTCAACTTAGTTCCACTCCATATTTTTCCCCTGGTCATCCACACCCCCCCCTGCAGTGGCTCTATGCTCCCTCAGGGGAGCCCCCCCCTTTTTGAGTCCCACTGTATTAAAGGCACTGGTTCTGGTTTTTAGCTTTTTATATCAAAGAAATTTGGGTGGATAATCACAAATTGTGGGTAACCCTGCCACTGATGAAACCAGCACAGTATCCTGAGGAATTATGTCCATATTGAATGATTCTTCACGTCGTGATTTCCGTCCTGAGTTCACGTCCCGTCTCAGACCTGCAATTGACATTCACTATTTTACTTATACTGTAGCCATGATCTTTCCCTAACCTTAACCATACTGTAGTTACCATGGGCAGACTTTGAAGAAAGTGAGGAATTGGAAGTAAAAAAGTGCTGTCACTGAACATATTCAGGGGTTTGGTTGAATGGTCCAATATCGATGTACTTGTCTGGCAATGGGATTGGGTAAGACTGCATAGAAAGAGTTGGAAATCTATATGAAAACTGTAAGTAACTGATTACTGAAGTGTCCATGAGCCAACAGCTTGATGCACAATGAGGAGATAGTAGCTGGATTATTGAAGCCTGGTAAACTTCCCTTTATGGACACAGAGGTCATTGTAGAGCTGTGATGTGAAACTATTTATAGTGGACTTTGTCAGAAGAGTTCATCCTCCTCTCCCCTTTCCCTGGCTCATCTTGCCGTCTTACTTCCTCTCTCTCTTTCTCTCTCACACACGTATGATATTCTCAGGCTGACTGGTTCTCTCAGACCAGCTCGACGGACCTGCAAACTAAGCACATCCCTCAAATAGTCATAAGCACCTCTTCAATAAATCCCTTCCACAAGCCCTGATGTGTGTGTGTGTGTATGTGTGTGTGTATCACAGAGGTGAGATGAGATGCTTAAAATAGGACAGACAAAGGGATGGAGGGATGGCTAAAATGCTGTGATGTTGTGAGGATTTATCACACAACAGTGGCGAGTGGAGAGATGGATGGATGGATGATGGAAAATAGAAGGAGGATATGGATGAGACTGAGTAAAGCACAGGCTGATGGAGTGTTTAGCTGGGTGACTGACTAAGCCATAAGTCTCCTGTGAGCCCTTATGCTCTCTCTCTCTCTCTCTCTTTATCTGTTCTATCCCTCTCTCTGCCTCTCTTTAAAATAACACTATGTTCTGTGTGGTGACAAGCCAGGATGAAATGATTGGCCCTTAGTTTTCCCCCGACTGCCCTCTCAGATAATCACTACACCTACTCGCTGCCTCCACATGCTGACTCTACTTTATTAAAGCCAATCTCTCAATACATTATGTTACTGTGGTTAAGTGTCACTGCTTTGACTGGGGAGTGTTTGAAAACTGCAACAGTGTAGTTCTTTAACTTTTTGTGCTGTGTGTGTGTGTGTGTGTGTGTGTGTGTATATATGTCTACATTTTTATATATATATTTGTATGACACTCAAAAACACACTTTTTCAAAAGAATATTTAACCCTTTGAACTCTGCTTTGAAAAGGTCCACCAGAGCCTACATTAGTATTTTTTCTTATTGTGATGTCATTTCTTGGAGTATCTTCAAATGCTTCATATCCCTAAAACCTGTACAACCTATGCTAAAGGTTTATGTAAGTCAATAAAACATAATGACTGATAATATTATTCAAACTGTGTCATAAATTAAAATGGACATCCATGGGGCCACCTTGCATTGTCACCAAGTTTTGCACTGCACGTAACGTAATAATGTCATCAACTTGCAACACAAGCGTAGAACGTGATGTCACAAGACAGAAGTCTTGGCTTTCAGCTGCAAAATGAATGAATGCTCTAGCTATTACGGTTTTTATTTTGCATCACGTTAAACACGATTCTGCAAACAACGCCCTCCCGTGGGCGGCCCCTGAACTGGCGTCTGTTTTCACAGGGTTAAAGCTACATTAATTGATTTTTGTTTTTTGGCTACTTGGGGGCAGCTGAACAAGCTGAAATGTGTTAGCAAACAGTTGCCTATTTGCACATCCAGCAGACACAGATCAATCAATCATTTGGAATCATGCTTGTCTCCACCTGGGTGGATGAGAGGCAAAATTGTAAAGTGATTTTTAAAGCGCTATCTAAATGCAGTCCATTTACTATGACAGATACAAAAACAAAAAAAAACAGTTATTTATTTTTCTAATTTCCAAAGAGATTGGGCTGGAATACTGAACTGTCCCACATTCAGAAAAAAACCAAACAAAAAAAAAACACAGGACTATCGCAAATCTGGAGATTTGTATCTGATAGAACAGTAGTTGCACTGTAGTTGAGAACTTTTATGCAGATCTTCCATGTATCTCCCCAAGTTCTAGATAAGCTACATTTGTTTTGTGTCTCAAAGTGTAGACTGCTGTCAATGACTCCACATGCAACATCTGGCTGCTTGTTGCTGAGCTTTGAGTCGGGTCTGAGTGGAAATGCATGTGGATGCCGCAGTGTTTAACATTCATATGTCATAGGTTCAAACCCTGCTAAAGGCTACTGGTGAACTGTGACTTTTTAGAATTATGCAACAAGACTTAATTAGAAACCTTTTGAAAGATGTTCATGCCTTTGTTTCATTATAACGTTCTTCAAAACATTCTGAAAGCCATATCTTCTGAAGTCTGACTTTGAATGAATTTTTTTTCCCACACCATATGCTACTATCGCGTTTTTTGTTGTTGTTGTTTTTTTTTAACGCAGTGAGTTGCTGATTGAGTCAAATATCCAATCCCAAGTCCAAACCTTTTTTATTTTTTATTTTACCATAACACTGAATTTACACAGGATCAGGCTGCGCTGTGGCTCAGTCACCACTGCATCGTGGTTTCAATGTCTGCTGGAAATCCTTCTAAAGCAGAGCATCTGTTCTTCAGCAGATGCATTTATAATACAGTTTAGAGTTTTTTTTTTGTGTTTTACAAACATAAATACACGTTTGCAGCTCATGTAGGTGTTTTGTGGCTGTACTTGAAAATGACAACCTTTTGTTGCTGCTGTCAGGCGCGATCAAATACTATTGTCTGACAACAGAAATGTGTAGATGAAAACAACTGTATTGTGAATTCAACTGTATTACAACATAGTATTTGTCATCACAGAGAGCCGTGTCTTTCTCGCTTTTATCCTCCGCACTCTTTCTCACCAGCTAACAACTTTTGCGTATGTGAAGATAAAGTCAGCAAAAATTAAAATGCATCATTAAAACGTCAATTGCAAATAAATACAGGCATTTGAATACACTTACAAGTGAATTTCATGCTTCAGAGACGCAAGCTGCTCCGGCAAAAAATAGACCAGGCACGTAAAGATAGTGAAGCTGGCAAAAGAGCTGCATGTGAGACGCTTCAGACAGGACACACACACACACACACACACACACACCGGCTAGAATGGCAGCAGATCGACGTAGCCGGATGCTGTGTACCTTGGCCTGTCAAGTTTAGTATCTTTGGAAACCTTAAGATGTTGACTGGAATTGTTAAGATTATCTTAAAAGACGTTCTGTGGGTTTAAACAATGTCTGGCCGTGGAGCTCACAGTTGTCATAATAGTTATTGCGCTGGACTCGATAGGGTTAAAGAAATTCAGGTCTTTGATTTTACAATTTTGTAATTTGTGTCTTTGAGGTTAAGCATCATTTCTGAAGCATCTCTTAATTTGTGTTTTTTAATATTTGATTTAGTCTTCATTTTTGTACTAACAAGGTTTAGTCAACATCCTTCAAACAGTCTACACATCATATTCGCTATACATACACACGTACTTGTGCAACCCCCCAATACACACACACATACACACACACACACACACACACACACACACACACACACACACACACACACACGTCGTTTTAATAGCTGTCATTGCGCGTCAGTGAAATGGCAGCAGTGTGGCTGCAGGCTGCCGTGGTCGATCTGAACTCATTAGAACAGCGACTCAGACTGAGGGGATTCAGCTGGGATTTGTTACGGCGCTACAGCACTCCTGCCCCAGCCAGGAGGTGAAATTAGGAGAGATGAAGTGAAGGATGGGGAGCGAAGAAGGATGAGGAGAAGGTAAAGAGATCAGGTTAGGGGAGGAGAGCTTGAGGAAATTGGGAGCAGAGGGAAGGGACCGGGGAGAAAAAGGGAAGGGGAAGAAGGGAGGAAAGAGAAGATGAGAAAGGAAGAAGTTAAGAGAGACAGGGGCAGAGGATGGAGAGGAGAAATGGAGAGAGCCAAAGGAGGAAGGGAAGTAAAAATGCATAAAAGACTATAAGAACAGATGTTGATGAAATACAAAAAATGAGAAGAGAAGACAGGAAAGTAAGTCATGAAGAGCCGCATAGAGGAAGAACAGTAAATAAGTGGAAAAAGGTGAAGGCTGGATGATCTGAGAGGAGAGGAGGAGAAGTAGGAGTGGAGTGGAGAGCAGGAGCTGAGAGGGTGCAAAAAGATAAGATGAAAACTTTATTGATCCCTGCAGGGCAAAGCAGCAACAGAAATGAGTAAAAAACAGCAGAAAATAGATGAGAGGAAATATGAAGTTCATAAACATACACAACGCACAACTTCAAAATCCACATAAATTAATGAATGAAAATATGCAAAAGGGTATGAGATAGCAGCAGCAGAAAATTATGAAAAGGTCCAAAATTGTTAAAGTGAAATCAGTTTGTGTATGCAATTTATAGCAGAGAGGAATATAATATGGAGTGTGATAAAAGGCAATACATGGAAGATAAGAGTGTATATGTAGTACAGGCAGTGAAAAATGTGCTGGTATCCACATTAACAGGGGCCAGAATTCATAACATATGCACAGAAATGAATTAAGGAGAGGAGAAGGCAGGATGGAGAGGACGAAATGGATGGGGAGGAAATGGAATGAAGACGAGAGGTGAAGATTGAAGAGGGATTTTCCAGTTGGTTACCCGGTCCCGACCGCGTGTGAAATTTGCTCTGAACACCCGGTGGCGTTCAATCACCAGTCAAGTGAAGCAACAAAGAAATTAACGCCAAAGTAGAGAGGGAGAAATGGGGAGAATGGGGGGAAAAAAGAGGAAAAGGCAGACAGAAAAAAATACATTTGTGACATTTTACAGCAGTATTCTTCATGTACTGTGTCTAAAGCATTTGGATTGAAAACAGTGCTGCAAAAATGGCTTATGTAACAAGTCATTAAGTTACCTATTGAGTCTAAAATATTACTTTCATGAACACAAATGAAATAATCAGCCAATGAGGTGAGGCAATTTTATTTTTTTCATATTCAGATTAATTTTTCATTTCTTTTCATTCTTTGTGAGTTTCATATTGCTGATACTAGGTCAGTCATTTGTATTTTTCTGCCTTGTTTCCAAGAATTCATGCTTGTTTCTGTTAATTATTAAAACAAGAGAAACTGCCGCAGACACAATTGGAATTTCCTTCACTTTTTCCCCCATTTTAGTTATTTTAAGACTCAGTATGTCTTAAGTAAGTGTTTTGGTGCATTGGAGGACACTTGTAGCAATTAGTGACATGTGGTGCATTTCTGTAATGATTTAATTTGAGACACTGAGGGGTAGAAAGCCATTTTGCATCTTCTAGCCTGCTTAAACTTCATTAAAGGTTAAACCTAGTCGTACCTGATCTTATTTTCTATGATTAACAGATCCCCTGAAGAGACTTAAACCAAGTTCTAACAGGTATTTCCTGTGTAGCCGCAGCCTGATGTAGCTTACACCTCTGTGCCATAGAGCTCCATTGTTATACAAAAACCATTAAAGATACGTAAAAGAGCTATAATGATTAATAATTGCATGCCACTTTCTTTCATTACCATGGACATGGCAAGCATTCACTCCACTGTATTAGTGGTTATAGTGGTAATGCTGCAGCGCTGAATATAAAGATTTGTCATTAAAAAAAGTGTTTGGTGGACTACATTACATGCCAATTTACCAGAACACCTAACTATTTCATCAAGTCCTCCAACCTAAATGACAATTGTTTGCCAGTGACTCCCAAAACAACATATCTAGGCGTACGACATATATAGGCAACCTTCTCGTTGTCATGGTAACAATAATAAACACATGGTTAACACTGTAAAACCGTCGCAGTTTGGTTAGGTTTAGGCACCAAAACTACTTGGTTAGGTTTAGGAAAAGATCATGGTTTGGGTTAAAATAAATAAGTTAGTTAAATTACGTATGTAAGTTAAAATGAGTCAACATTGACTTTTTGGTTTCACACGGGACACGAGCAGTGTCCTCCTGGGTGAAAGTCCTGCGTTGTTTGACCCATCCATCCACACTGACCTCCCTTCTTGGACTTTGGCACTCTTTATAGGTCACCGCGTAACAATAAACATAAATATGGCCTATACATTCGTATTTTTGGGGAGGACAGCCTCAACTATTTGGTCAGAACTTTCAATTTCAATTTTTTCAAAAGTTTTTTTCAAAGCAAGGGAGAAAGAAACTGCAAGATTTGGTCTGCGCTTTGTTTTTTTAAAACTCATTGTTTGCCATTATGTTTGTAGTCGAAGGAAGCCATGTTTGTTTTTCCTCTAACCAATCAGTAGTGAGTGACATATCCAGGCCGCTGACTTCAATTTCTGTTGATATAGAAGCTGTGGCAGTGGTTGCAAGGAGCAGTTAACATTTTTCATGACAATCGAAAAAATATGAGGATCACGAGTTTCTGTGGAAGTTGAATTATAACAGCCTTTATAGCTGTGTTGATCTAATCCCACTTGTCACCATTTTTCTGGTCATTATTTTTGTGGCTTTAGCACTCGAAGATGGCATCCCCATTCTTAATTCATTTTGCAAGACTGGTCCACTACTTCTCCAGCCAGGGGAAACAGCTATCAATAAGATGTGGGCAATGCCGACATGAGGGTGCTCTGACTGAAAACAGCCCTGCATTAAAAAAAAAAAAAGTATAATGAGTAAGTCCAGTTTGAGGAACAGATCCATCATCACATTACAATTCTTTTTAGTGATTTTTGTGTCACAAAATCTTCATCCCCAGGGACACACTGCTGTTTGTGGCTGTTACTGAACTGAGCAATGATCACAGATTAAATGGGCCAACTGTGGCTCATAATAAACTTTTGAAGTGAAGAAGCTTCTGCCTTCTTTTGTTTCTCTGTTTCTTGACTTTGTAAAGGCTGGCCCTTCATTTGGTGGTAATTTCCATGTTGCTTCACAATAAGAGACAAAAAAACAAAACAAAAAAGAAAAAAAACATGAGGGCAGTGAGACGGGGAAGACGGGGAATAGGACCGAAATGCAGACACCTGAGGCAGAGCGGATGCAGTTCAGTAATTTATTTACACAAAAGGTATGAGGCTCACAGGATGGTGAGGCAGGCAAAGGTCAAAACCAGAGAAGGCAGTCCAAACAGGCAAATAAATCTGAGAAGGAGAAAGCAAGAATCAAAAGTCCAATAAACAAGCAAAGTTCAAAACATGCAGGTAACAACGAAAAGACAGGAAACAGAGGCTAGAGCACAAGACACGTAGCACACGGCAACTTACAATCTGACAGGGAACAAAGGACGTGAACTGGTATATGTAGAGAAGCTCGGGAGGCTCAGGTGACTGCAGGGCTGATCAGAAGTGGGAAGAGGTGTGTGGATGGGTGGGGTAGTCTGGTGATGAGGAAAGGAGGGAAAGGACATCTGGACTAGTTGAGAATAACACTTGGGAAACATAAATGTGGCTGGAGAGGAGGGACAGGGAAACAGACCGTATGGTTATAGTATGACTATTTATCAGAGAGAACGTTGACAAGGGAGAATACAAAATGTGTAGGCTTCCTCAGGTGATGGAGTTGCTCACTTGTCATGAAGATGGTGAAGTTGACCTGAGTGGACCTGAGTATAGAGCTTAGGTCATGTGGTAACAGGTGGTTGTATATGGGGAGGGGTGGTAACCCCAGTCTCTGTTCAAAGAAGTCTTTGCTGTGATGTTGTCCGTTTCCGGTGTTCATTCAGTTTCTTGTCCAGGGAATTGCCATTTCACCAACGTAGTGTTCCCCACAGCTGTCACATGTGATGTCATGATGATGCCAGAGACCACCCAGCATGTGAACGGTGAGGTGCAACTTTCCTCCATGTGGTGACTGACATGCTGCATGTACAAAGACACAAAGACAAGAGAATGGGCAAACAACAGTTAATGCAAGTCCTGTCACCTAGTGGTGACAAAGTTTGTCAGTCAACTGCCTTTGAGATGTTGCACCTCAGTGAACAATGTAGTGCCACCATGGGGCCAATCAGCATGTAACAAAATTAGATATGGTCTGTCAGATGTGGAATATGATAAATGAGATGAATGGTGGTGTTACCTGTTGGTGTAGATTGCGAAGAAGTTTCAGACGTTTTCCTGTGTGTGTCCAAATGACCAGCGTTTGACTTGTTGACTAGTTGATGTCCCTCTGAGCAGTTCATATGTCTGTGATGACAAAGAGCAGCATGTAATCTTTCCCTCCAGCCTCGTTGTAAAAACGCTTGCAGCCACTTAACTCATTAACCAAACTGCGGAACAATCAATGAAAACGGCTTCCTTTCAGTGCTCTCACTGCCTTTCACTCTTGTTGTCTCTCTGCTATTATTCTGCTAGCGCTGGCTCCCAGTTTTGCATTTGTTTGTGTACATATCATTTTTTGTGTGCCGTTGTCGATAAGTGGTCATTTGTTTAGAAATATGGTTGCTGGGAGGAGGGGTAGGAGGGCTTCTGTCTGCCAGTATGGCTGTTTGGGGGCTGGGAGGATGGACGAGATGACTGTCGGCTTCATCACCATGTGCAGTTTGACTGGAGAGAGGCACTGCGTCTGGGATTACTTAGTCTGACTCAACAGATGTTTCAAAGAAAAATGGGGATTTCTACTCCTGTTTCTGAGCTGGCAGATGGGAAACTCAAATTGTTTGTTCCCTTAATGCTTCACCTTCACTCTCACTTTGTTGCCACTCGACCGACTGTCGCCTGCATCCCATAAGGCCTCAGAGGAAGTAACTTAAGCAAATGCAGTGCAAAAGTGAAAAAATAGCCCACCTTAGAAATACATCAACTCCCATATTCAGTACCATATTCAATCTTTTATTAGATATAAAATTAGAGGAAAGGTCTGCCAATGAAATGATGTTTCCATTTCCATGTCATTATGTGATCTGGAATCCTTTTTTGATAAGCTGTATACCTTCCTACTCACCCTGTGAGTTTGCGTCCTTCATTGTTTACATTCTAGGCTAACGTGCAGGGGGCACAAGTACATCGCATGCTCGATGAAGCATGCTCAGTGAAGCAATGGAGGACCCTCATGCGTGCTTGGACTGTACTTACTGGGATGTTTTCAGGACTGCTACCTACAGTCTGGATGAGTACACATATGCTCCAGCATGAGTTATAACAATGACAGCTAAACTCAGACAGCTATAAGGTTGCAAAAGGAAGAAGCATTCAGGAGTGGGTACAGGGAGAGGTTTAGAGAGTCAAAGTACAGGTTTAGAAAGGCAGTAACAGAGACTAAATGACTGTAGTCTGAGAAACTTCAACAGTAATTCTCAGCAAACGACTGGTTCTGTCTGGAACAGGCTGTTCAAGAGACAGAACCCCCGCAAAGCAGCCGGACCAAACTTTGACTGTCCTTCCACCCTGAAACACTGTGCTGATCAGCTGTCTCCGGTGTTCACAGACATCTTCAACACCTCACTGGAGAAATGCCACGTACCAGCCTGCTTCAAGGCCTCCACCATCATCCCCATCCCCAAAAACAAGGACCACAGGACTTAACACACACTTTCTGGATTATTATCTCTGTAGATAGTACATATCCTTTATACATTTTGCACATTCTTGTACAGCTATTTCATTTTAAAAACAGATATACAGATTACATATAGATTTGGGGCAGTGGTTGGCACTGTCGCCTCACAGCAAGAGGGTTGTTGGTTTGAACCCACTGGTTAGCTGGGGCCCTTCTGTGCGGTACCACTGTGTACCCTTTTTTTCTACAGGCTAGCAGCCATTTTATGGCAAGTCACTTGGTCTTAGACCTTAAAGGGAAACTTTTACACATCAAAGTCTGGTTACAGGTCTTGGGCATACTAGTGCATATGTGAAAAAAAGTTATATAAAGCCTTTAGTGGTTCCAGAGGGAATTGTCTCAAGTCTGACAACTGTCCTCAAGTGATGTCACTTGAGTCAGCATCAGTTGGGGCTGAAGACTACAAGTTTGAAAATAAAAAAAATCTGGGGGTGTGGAGTTGGAAAGACGTGAGCTTACCAGACCTCTGTAGCCTGCTCCTCATCTCTGCTCGAGGCTAGAGGCTCAAGGTTACATTAGCTGCTATTAGCATAATACACCTGAGTCTCTGACTCAACTGTTGGCAGTCGAGTTGCATTGTGGGTAATGTAGGTACCAGGTTTTGGTACCTACATTACTCACAATGCACACACACATTGTGGGTAATGTACTGTAGGTAGAAGAATGCGTGGGGAAAAAAAGATGATATCTCAGATTCTGCTGCATTGATTTTTATCTTTGTTTTTGAAACTGTCCATAGTGAGTCCGACAATGTTTTAGGAGTGCAATGCTAAATCTGCGGAATATTCTTTAAAACGTTTTTTTTTTTGCTGACACCAGCGTAAGGGCTCAACTATGTCATATGTGGCCATGAGGTCTTTTGAGCCCTGAGTATACTTCAAAATGGAAGTGGACAGCAGACACACATGTGGTTCTCCAAATCGCATGGGTGTCTGTGGATGTGGTCCACACATATGCAGTTGGCATGTTTGAAGGTGCGTACAGTCTGAGCAGCTGTAAAGTTTGGGAAAGACCCTCACAGAGCAGATGACAAAATTGACATGGATGTGATCAAGATGGTGAAGTACAACTCCCTCTGCTCTACCTGGCACCTCCTTTCTTTTTATATCTCAAATTTTGCACAGTTATGCACACTTATGGTGTACCATGGAACATACCTCTCTCGACACAGTATATTCTATTAAGGCCTCCTCTAAATCTATCTATTGACAGACTGTGGAAGGCGGACCTCTTGTCAGATAGCTCCAGTCTAAACTGGCAACTCATTTGTCAGAACATGCAACTCTCTTCCAGGAACCCCAACCATAAAGTTATTCATTTTCATTTCATACATAGAACATACTTCACTCCTTGAATATTACATAAAATGAAAGCTATACCATCACCAAACTGCAGTCTGGGCACTCAAAATTCTTTTTGACACATTTTTTCATATCATCTGGGGGTGCCTAGGGATTGTGGATTTCTGGAAGAGGGTTTCAGAGATGCTGTCAAGCAAATTTGTCCAAGCCAATTCTTTACTCACCAGCAATCCTGTTACTTAATGACTGTAAGCTGGTACTCTGCTGGGTTAGTGGGGTTGGAGCGTGTGCAAAACAGATGCTCTCATTTCTTGATTTCTGTCTGTCTGCTTGTGAATTCTATTTTGGTTTATGCATGGGTACTTCAGAAAACAAATACTTAGCTTTATCTGTGGCTTAACAGGTCTTGTAACCCCATTCCTTTATAATTATAATTCCTTTATAATCACAAAAATAAATAAATAAATATCCTACTTCCCAAATATGGAAAGTATGATTTGGAATTGACATATGTGCTCAGGTTTTAGGCTACAGTGTGATATGTGTCTTTCAGTACACAGCTGTGATGTAATGCTGTGGACAGTCCTTACCAGGTAGACCACAGAGGGGTGATGAAACAGCAGCCTGTTAAACTTTACTATACTTAACATTATGCAATAAAGTGATAAATATAATTCCCCATGGATCTACTATCAACCAACTTAATAAAATATATTTCCATGTCTGCCATGGTTTTACATGTTGTTTAACACTCTATGGTTAATGTTTTTTATAATATTACAATATATTTGTAATAAAAATGATAACAATATTAATTGGTGAAAAAGGCTACATTTAGTGAAGTAATACAGTGCTATGGGGATATGAACTGCTGTTAAAGAAAAAAAGATGTGGTCTTGCCACTCTAAATCATGGGAAAATTGAAAGCTCAAACATGCTTTCAGTGACTTAAGACAGGAAATTACAACCTGTTTTTAACTTATTGTGAAAAGACGTAGAGATTTTTCATTATAACACACAAGAAACTAGATGTTTTTGACGAAGTGGCGTGAGATACATTTTTACTCATAAGATGGAACAAATTAATTACTTTAACTTACAGTACTTAAAGCCCCTGACATCTTGAGTACTTCTCTATAACACTCAAAAACTCAAATCTGCGTCATCAGGACTGTGTATGTGTGGTTCGATCAGACAACATAAGAAAACAACCCACAGCTGTCATCAGAATTGATTTAGATATTGCTAAAACATGATCGGTACTTAGAAGTATGTGGCATAACCTTAACCACTTCATGTGTTTATGCATTTTCCTATCACTCATATTAAGAAGCTGATTGAGAATTGAAAGGTTTCAGTGCATTTAAATAAAGCTAGGAGAAACATACTGCACATTTACTGGAGATTTGTTTTGGCCTTTTGTGATCTAAAACATGACCTCGTGAATATCTTTATTTCATATTATAATGGTAGTTTTCAGTTCCAACAGCTGTGCTGTGTTTGTTATTTTCCATCAGGATATAAAATGTGGGTGTATTTCACTGGCTTCCTTGTTTGACATGATCCAAAGGGACCATTTAGCATGTTTCAGTTTGCTAAAAGTAAAAGAGGTTTAGTAGGCAATTCTTTTGTGTCCCTGAACAAATAACACAAAATGCTGACTTTTAAAGGCGGCCGACGAAGCAGTTTATCCTCTGGCTAACATGATTTTACACAAAGAATATGGATTGTATAAAGCTCTCTTATGTGCAATAAAAGGAAACAATTAAATGTGGCCTTAATCTATGGGTTTTTGGATACATTTTACATAATTTTACATGTGACCAATGTTGATAACATAGCTCTAAGTCAAAATATATATTAAATGTATTTTTTTTTCTTTTTACCCAAGAGTGCAGCAGATGTATAGATTTTCCACTATTCAGTAAGGTGTGTGTGTGTGTGTGTGTGTGTGTGTGTGTGTGTGTTGATTGTTCTCAAATACATTTTCAAAAATATTCCCCAAACAGTGTTGGGAGACAGTAAACCTTCACACTCTCCTAACAACATGTGTGTTTGTAACAGTGTAAATCCATTCACAGCCACTGGAGATTTGTGATTTATGTGTGAAGACAAAGACAAGATGTGAAAGAAGAGAGACAGACCCAGAAGGTTGTGGAAAAAACACTGACATAGACATACATACAGTATATACCTGGACGACCCAGCCAGACAAGTAACAATACAGACTGGCTCTCGTTGAGTGCATGATTTTAGGCTATGTTGAAGTGTTTGTATAGCTCTGGAGCCAATGGCCTACTAAGGATATGTGGATGATTTATTATCAAGTTGGGTACATCAAGTCCAATCAAGCTGATGTACCTAATTTTACCTGGTAAACATCTGTGTTTGTGTCAGTTCCCATCACAAGAGTTTACGTAATTAATTTTGTTAACAGAAATAAGGCAGTGAGAACGGGAAACTTAAATGTACCTGTCCTTGAAATACAACACTGATCACCTCTCTACATAGGAAATAGATCATTGATTGTACCTGGTACTGATAGTCATGCACTAAGAGTATATTACCCTGGCAGTTGAGTCTGAATCTGGGAGCACTGGCCTATAAATTTGGTAATATGGATGCTTTTCCTAAACCTTGGTTTGGCCCAAGAAGCCATACAGAGTTAGCCTGACATCGTCAGACCAATTCGCAAATGTGAATTAGTCAGGAACCTCTCGATTCATTTTCGATTTCCAAGGGGAGTGATCAACAGGCACAGACCAAAATGGCTCTGGACGCAATTGGATAGACCTACAACCAATCAGAGCAATGAAACGTGGTTTAGAGCTGAGCGAATTCTGTCAGAAATACGACAAACACATCTTTCTTATCAACAAAAAGTGCAGTTGTTTGTTCTTCTTTTAGTAAAAATATACCTTCCAGTTTGTTTAATACTGACGTGATAGCAGATTCAGAACGTTCCACATCAGCGGCAGCCATCTTGGTTGTTTAGGAAAATGCCTCAATGGCGCTCCTCTGTACAGTCATCGTATCAAACCTTCCCCAGTAAATGGTTGTGATTGACCTGACCTGGGCCAGGTCGGCTGGAAATGTGTCTGAATGGGAGGGGTCCAGACGCATCTGCCAGAGCAAATAAAACATGAGCTCGCAGATTTTTTTTTTTCTAATGCTGACCCCACACTTGAGGATAATTGGGCAGATTTTGGGTCTGATTCACCCCTCCTGACCATTGCAGGGGTGTTCCTGATTCGAGGGTGGTCTGAACAGATTATCTGCCTAAATGATCCTGTAGTGTGAGGGGTTTACAGACATAATCTTAATGTTACTGACTGGATCGGAGTCTCCCCGATTTTGAATGACTTAAAATGTTGTGTGAAAGGAACAGTGATGGAATACTGAGCCGAAACATGCAATAGCCAATGGTAGCAAGCTGATCGGGATGCGTCAACAACCGGACTAACCAACCAGGTAACTTTATTTCCAACTCACCTCCAGTTTGCGCCGCAACATGTGTAAGCCATGCTGATTTTGTCTACTCAGCCATGACTTCAGTTTGTTTCTCTTCTTTTTGTTTTTTGGTGCAAAACATAGCACACACAAGACGGTCCGCCTCCATGTTTGTTTTTTTCTGAAGTCCATGGAATCGCCACTCTGAAATCATTTAGTATAAACGCCAAGTGTGTGGTCCTCCGTCTTGACTGAATCATCTGGTGTGTGCATTCTTACGATTAAAATATAAAGAATCTGTCGTCATGTCTGCAGTCTCCAACG
This sequence comes from Macquaria ambigua, assembly GCA_008360985.2. Lineage (NCBI taxonomy): Eukaryota > Metazoa > Chordata > Actinopteri > Centrarchiformes > Percichthyidae > Macquaria > Macquaria ambigua. The sequence goes on along the minus strand of VMKM01000700.1, from coordinate 118,104 downwards.
TTTTTAAAATCGGTTACGATTTGAAAATCCTGTAGTGTGCACCAGGCATCCATCTGAACCACGATGTGAGATACGTTAGTGGCAGTCAAAGGTCAAAGGGACTTTGACACACATATCATGACAACATTGTTCCTGGCCAACATAATGCACACACATTTTTTTCCCCCAAGGAGGGTGATGAAAGAGGAGTGAGACATTTCACTGTGCAGCCTGTGCAAGCGGATGTGCTCCCTTCAGTCATGCTCACAAGGCTCCATCCACACGTACGTCGTTCTCCAATTTCTCTGCGCATGTCTCAATGGGTGGCAAAATGCTTTTCCTCTGATGGTGGTAAACAGCTGCACTTTCAATAGGAAGCATTACGAGAACGTGCCACCACTCCAAACAGTAAACAAGTGTGAAAGCGGAGTAGCAGTGTTAAAGAGAGGAAGGACAATTAAGTTGCTGCTGAGTGCAGTTGGTATGTTAGGTATTAAAACATCAACAAATCATTTCCTCCATGTTGGAAACACAATTCTGCACTGATTTATGGTGAAAACCATGTGTAATAATTTGTTCTGCTAATGTAGAATAATATGTCAAGCAAAATGAATGGTTCTTTATATTTCTATCTGCAGTGAAATGGTTCTAAAATATTCTACTTTACTGTACAGTCTGATGGTGCAGCCATGTTCCTCATTAAAACCACCACTCCCCTGACTTCAAACAGAAATAGAACACATGATCATCACCACTGAATTTAGGTCTTCACTCACAAATATAGAAGGCAGATTTGGACACACAAATAGACCAGCCAAACATGGCAAGAGGAGGATTTGTTCTAGTGGCTAACAAGAATACAAGACATGTTTGTAATGAGAATACTCAAAAATATAGTACAACAGTGTTTAGTTTTAGGAATCAGAGGGTGGGGGGGCACAATGTTAGAATGATGTTCTGACTGATTAAAAAGGACAAACAAACATATCAAGTTAGCAAATAATATATAATGATGAAACTTCATTGTGCTTTCCATAAAAATTCTATAGAAGTTGCTGTATTATTACTGCACTGACGCTACTTAAAATCACATTTAGTTTCCTTGATAGAGGCCTGATACTTGAATCATGTTGTATAATGTTTTAATTTTCATCTTTACTATAAAGACCACTGTCCTTTACTACATTATCTTTATTTGTCTTCAAGCACACGTGGTGGCAGTACTTATTTTTGTTATGCGACATAAGGCCCCAGCAACCTCTATAAAGGTTAAGGTTACCTTAACCTGTATACAGCCTGAGGAGAAACGAGGGGCAAAAAAGTCCACAAAGCTCAAAAAGGTATTGCTATGAGCACACGATAATAATTGAAGGTAACCCAGATGAGAATATGGGCATCTTCTCTCATCTGGATTATGATGGCTGGACAGTAAGAGACCACTGTTAAGATCACTGGTGGTTTAAGGACGAGCCAAAGGTGCTGCAAGATTTGTTCATTTGAAATTTTTATCGGTAATTTTTAATAGCATTTGAGCAAAAAGAAAAAAAACTTCAAGTCACCATATTTAAAACTGTGTTGAATGTGCAATTATGCTGCAGCTAAGATTGTTGACATCATTGCTCACAAGTACCATTTGCCATAGTAACACAACAGGCTTTCCCGCTCCAGTTGCACAGCAATCAAAAATTGTGACTGTCAGCAAAAATTAAGCAAATATTGGGCATATTTTGATTGGGCAATAACAACTTTTTGATCAAATACCAAGCAATTCCACGGTGGGTAATGCAGACACCAATACTTTTAACTAACAAGAACAAGTAGCCTAAATACACCTAGAGTCATACAGCAGTATATTTCTGGTTTTACTGTCTGCTCATATAAGGTTATGAAACCTTATTTTACACTGGACACTTCATGTTCAAAATGTATTTAAAGTGAAGTTAAAAAATAATACTTATAATACTGAAATTGAAAACCTACTCTATTGACATTTTTGTGAGCACCCCTGTCTCCTAGAAATTACATTTATATACAACTCATTTGACACAGCAAATATGTTTGAAATACACAATGTCAGTCAGCTTTTTACTATTAACATAACGAGGAAATGTTGATCAACCTATGTGGTAAGTTGCTAAATATTCATATTAGTAAAATGTTCACTGACAACATATATCATTTGTTTTGCAATACAATCTAACCTTAACCAAAGTGCTTTTGTTGCTTCTGAACATAATCCTGGCAGCAGTTATCTTTGCCACCACAACATAATGTGAATGTATATGTATAAACAAAACTCGGATTAATGAAATAGGAGACCGGGTTGTTGTGAGTCACCTTTAGTGAAAGGTTTTTTAGCTGTCTATATATAAAAATAGATATATTTTGGACTCTGTTAGTCTTGGTTTGTTTTCCTGTTTTATTTTGAAGTCTCTGGTTTTGTTCTGTTGTGTGGGGGGACTGGGTTAAATACTCCTGAGAGGATGATTGGCAGAGGGAGTCAGGTGATAATTAGACACCAGAAGTAAAATGCACACAACAGAACAAAACCAGAGACTTCAAAATAAAACAGGAAAACAAACCAAGACTACCAGAGTCCAAAATATATCACTAGCAGATCGTGACAAATCAAACTGGAAAATACTATGAAATACTCGGGCTCTTGTTGCATGAAAATCAGCATGCTGTTACAAAATATATACTGCTACACTCTATTAGGCCCTCTATGGACACCAATTAGACCAGTCTTCTTGTATTTCTTGAAGTGTGTGTGTTTTGACTGATACATAAACTCATATCTTAGTTCCAGGTTCTAAATTTCCCCCTGTTCTTATCATGTTTCTCTAATTACCTCCAGTTTCTTTGTGGAGCATGCTAAACATGATCACACACACACACACACACACACACACACACACACAGAAAGTAGGAGTGTAAGCTTGTTACACACTCCAGTCTGATCTATATCTCCTCCTGTCTTTTTTCTCCATTTCTTCCCATTATGGTTCTCCTGCTGCTGATGTTGTAAATGTATGTACGTCTTGTTGTTTTATACCTGCCTGCCACACATTCCGCCTCTCTGTCTGGGATGTGTGTGTGCGTGTGTGTACTACTGTGAGAGAATAAGGTGTGTGGTTTCACATATAAATGTGAGCTATGTCTTGCTCAAAATGTTTGTGTGTGCGTGTGCAGCTAAATAGGATTTCCTCAGCGTATGAAATATGAAGGTGAGCTCATCCAGGTGGAACATTGACTCCTAAGCAGTGTGGAAAAAAAATGCAAAAACGCATACTTGGAATGACGAGCCTTCATGTTCTACATCACACATGCACACATGCGCGCACACACACACACACACACACACACACGCACACACACACGCACAAGCATATAGATTTCCTACTGAAAATATCTCCTGTCTGTTTCTTCAAGGCGAGAAATAAATTTCCACTAACCTCCATCTGTATATTTTGTGTTTTATTGCTATTGTGCATTTTGTTTCTTGTACATGCTTTTTAAATTTTAAAACAGATTTTATTCTTCTTCCCTTAATTGATATTTTTATTTATTGCATAACAGTCTGCTGCCTTGCACAAATGGTGACTTATTGAACAAATGAACAAAAGTATGGAGCCCTGAATAGGGAAATATTATAAATGTGAGGGAAAAAAAACTATTTTTGCACACAAGAAATATTTTTCTTGTCTTCCACCAGCAGCAACAACAAGTGTAACACGTCCTGTTGCGTTGCATCATTTGATACCCCTAGATCTCACCAGACGAGTAGTAGTCAAGGTACAGTAGCTGGGATGTGCTGATCTGGGAAACGTTAATAAATGTCTCCTTTTTTGGAAAGTTGGCGCATGTCAACACTGGGAAATAGGACAAAGGCATATCCTGACATGTTGATGTTAATGTCAAGATGCAACCAGTGCTTAAACTTAAATTTGGCGCAAAACTGCACGTTACACACCCATCCACCACCTTGACCTTCACACCCTGACTTTGTGCTTTGCTACATAAAGGGCACACTACCTCCTACACTGGCACTGAGCGTTGGCATTTAAAAACCTGTCACAATATCCACTTTCATTCTGAACACCGTCAGTGCTGGCTGTATGCTACTGGCAGTATGCATCCAAGTCTATGGCTCACACTGCCAGCTCTGGGGGGCATTCTGCATTAAGGGTAGGGTATAAAATTAAACTGTAGGACAAACCTGTCGCACTCCACCATAACCACGAAACATCTGTTACCATGCATACTGATAGACCTTGCTTGTTAAGCTGCTGAGTAATATTACCTACTGTCATGTGCTATAGATAGATGTTCCTCTTTAACTGATTGATGCGTGTGCATTTGGGTATAACACAACTCAAATGTCCCTTCTGATAATTGATTTTTAAATGTTTTGCAGGGGGCAAGGAAAAAAAAGAAAATTTAAGGATATTGAAGTGAATGAAAATTGAATATCATTACTCCTCTTCGTGTGAAATCTGATTGTTGTTTTGTTTCTGTGTTGCAGACTTTAGACTGGACCAAACTACATATACTAATATACTAAGTATATCCACTACAGCCACTGCACCGCTACTCTACTTCCGCTGCTGTACATGGCAGTCTGCTCACCTCAAAATGATGGAAATCCTCATCACTGACTGGCTTGTCTACCTTCTGAGAAGTGGAGCTTAAAGATGACATCTTTACTGTTTTCTTCTTCATTGAAGTGGTTGTTGAGAGGGCCTTTTTGAGGAATATTTTCCATATTGTGAATATTTCTCAGATTTCCCTTAACCAAGCTGGAGGAAACTGATGGCTACTACATTTCCACCGGATGGTTTGCACTGCCTGGATTTTAAAGAGGATCATTAGCAACCACGACCCTCGTCTGCTCCGGAGTTACCCACTGCTGCTTATATCCCTGTGAGTGAATGTGATTTTAGTGTGATTGTGTGTTTGTGGTTGCATCTGCATGGCGTAAGTGAGAGATAGGAAATAAGGATTTTTTTACTCGGAAAGGACAAGAGAGGACTCAAACAAGTTGAAAACAAGGAGTAGCAGCTATGTCCCAGTGGAGGCACCATACGAAGACTGGGTGTCGGCTACTTCAGACTGCCAAGAGCGGGAGCAGGATGATGGGATTCGTAGGGCTTCAAGGTTCCTTAAGCGCCGGCTGGTGGGTGTCCTCTCTTATATGGCTGGGACTGCTGCTGCTGCAGGCATCTCCAGCTGCCGTGTCGGCTCAGAAACTTGACGAGAACGACCCCGTGGTCACCACCACCAACGGCAAGCTGCGTGGCGTTAAGAAGGAGCTCAACAACGAGATCCTGGGCCCTGTCGTGCAGTTTCTGGGCGTCCCATACGCTGCTCCGCCCACTGGAGAGCGCCGCTTTCAGCCACCTGAGCCGCCGGTGTCGTGGCCAGAGATCCGCAATGCCACACACTTTGCCCCGGTGTGCCCTCAGAGCATCGTGGAGGGCCGCCTGCCGGATGTGATGCTGCCAGTGTGGTTCACCAACAGCATTGATGTGGTGTCATCATACGTCCAGGACCAGAGCGAGGACTGCCTCTATCTTAACATCTACGTCCCAACTGAGGATGGTGAGTTAGCCTGCGGGCCCAGGGCAGGATGATTGTGGGGACAGTGGGAGGCGGGGTGGAGGATATTGAACCCACGACCTTCTGGTAAAGAGAAGAGTATGTTGTCGGGGTGTGTTTAATCTATGTGAGAGTGCATTTCTGTCTCTGTCCCTGTCTGTCTGTCAGTAGAGGGAAAGCATGACCTTGTGCATGTTTAATGTGCATGACACTGCTTATAGTACATGAGTGTGTGAGAGTGGTTTTGTGAAAGAGAGAACAGTGTGCATGCGTGTGTGTGTGTGTGTGTGTGTGTGTGTGTGTGTGTGTGTGTGGGGCATCCATTGAGGCCAATTTATCTTCTTTTCATTCCACTCCATAGCTGCCTCAATCTTCTTCCATTTTCCATCCTTTCTAACCTATCCTCCTCCTCCTCCTTGTTGATCCTCCAACTCCTTCTCCTCTTTCTCCTGATCACCTTATTACCCCCCCTCCCATGTCCCTCATGTCTGTAGCTCATCATAGGCTATTGTGCTCTGCCACAATGGCTACAGTTCATTAAACAAGACGGTCGTTGTCAAGATCATCACCAATTGATTTGGCTGACTGGCTGAATGACTGGCTGGCTGACTGACTGAATACTGCACTGATTGAGCTGGTGTGATTCATTCTTTCCCTCTGTCTTTACATCTCCCTTTCCCTCCTCTCTTAAGTCTTTTTCAGTCAATCAGCTTTGTGTGTGTGTGTGTGTGTGTGTGTGTGTGTGTGTGTGTGTCTGTGTATGTGTGTGTGTGCATGCCAGCTCCTGTGCGTTGCGCGTCCAGGGGCTCCATGTTATTCTTTAGTCTTTTATTCATTTTACAGTCAAAAGAATATCCAAGGAATGTGCCAGGAAACCGGGCAAGAAAATATGTAGACAAGGAGGTATGTATGATCTGAACGCAACCTATACAATGCCACAGAAAGAAGAAACAGCCTGAAAATACAAAGAAATAAAGAGCAGAGAGCAATCATGAGATCAAGGTCTACAAATTATTCAGGTCTCGGCTGCGGGTGTTTAGAATGCTAAATTTAAGAGACAGGACCTTTTAAACGCCACCTGGAAGTGAATTTAAGGCCAATTTTAAAAAGCAAAGTAGGAAAACTAAGCTGTCAGAGCCAGTCTTCCTCTGACTGAACATACCTACAGTAATGCAGTTCAGAAAGTATAAATTAGAAGAACAGGAAAGACCTTTTTCAGGTTTGTCAGACTTGCTAAGGACCACTAGATATCTTGCAGATAGTAGCAGTAACATATTTGCTACTAAATCCCTGAATCAGCCATGCAATTTGTAGACCTTGTGATGGCGGGATTAATGATGAGGTAGTGTTGTACCACACTCCCTGGTTCATTGATGTGTGCTCTCATTGGTCAGCACGATTGGGAGGTTTGATTGGCTGCCAGATCAGGGGTCAAAAGGTGTGTAGTAATGGTGGTTGATGTGTGAGGAGGTAGCAGAATTAGATTAGATCAGGCACACTGTCACAAACACACATACACACACTCACAGTGATGGAGTTGTATGCAGTGTTAAACAAGATGAGCTCAGGCTGGACCTTGACTGTGTACTCTCCATTAAAAGAAAGCCGTGCTGGGGTCAGGTTGGCTCGGGCTACTGTATCAAGCACTGTTTCATCAAGATAATGCCCTCCTCCTCCTCTCTGTCTTTCTCTCCCTGTCTCTCAGCCTTTCCCTCCCTGGATGTGTGCATATACACATTTTGTGTGCATATACTGTATGTTTGTGTGTGTGTGAGAGAGAGAGAGACAGATGCTGACAGTGTCCTTGATAAGGTCTGGGTGTTAATGGCATTGTCTTGGCAGCAGCCTGCATTATCACTTAATGTACATTCCTTCTCTTCTTACTACACAGACACATGTAAAATCTAACCCCACTGCTCTTCCTCGCCTTCCTTCTCTCCTCTCCTCATACGTGTTGCACACACAGATACACAGAGGGGAAATACATTTAAACTGTGAGATTAGACAATCTTACATATTAGTCACACAGCATGGAAAATCATCATTATGAAAGCAAGACCCAGGCAGTCTGTTGTGATTTTCTTTTTTCTTTTATGGAAAAGGGAGATTAGGTTTGGAAAACAATGTATCTTGCACAAAAAAAGTCAAAGCTGCTTTGTTTGGGTTTGTTTCTTTGCAGTTGGTGTTTTTTTAGGTAATTAAAGTGTATGTACATAAATTGACTTATAACATATGAAGGCCACCATTTGTACAGTATGTAATGTGAACAATAATTTCTGTATATACCTCAAATATAAGTGTCATTTGTATTAAGGGATTGTGTGTCAAAAGTTTACCGGAAATTATGCCTTTACCAATGCTTTTTAAAAACTGGTCCGTCAGAAGAGAAGATTCAAGACTCATTCGACCTAATTTGTGCACAAATAGAAGCTTAAGAACTTTATTACAGACAGGCAACACATTAAAGGCTACATCCACACTACTACGTTGTTGTTTTAAAATGCATAACTTTTGCTACGTTTACGCCTAGCGTCCACACTACTGCAGCGTTTTATAACCCCTAAAACGGAGACCTTTTAAAATGCTGCTGCTAGTTTGAAAACTCCGGATTGCGTTTTAGTGAGGACGGGCAAAAACGGAGACGTTCTAAAACGATGACACAGACACCCACGTTTGCTTCCTGATTGGGTCTTATCAGCCACAACGTGTCCTTCCCTGATTTGTCACGCCCCCATCACGTGAGCCTTTCCCAGACGAAAACAAACATCAGCCTTGACTACCAGCGATTAATTCAACATTAATAACAAATTACAACACTTACTTTCAGTAACAGTTCCACCTGGTCGTCGGTCCAAGCAGAGAAATCTCTGCACTTACTTTTCTCCATTGATGTTTTTCGTTTGTAGTATTTCCTTAAACTAACTAATCAACCAACGCAGAGTAGACAATCTGCTTCCTGTTTACACCGGCACGTGCATGCCCAGTGCACATGAATGGCCATGTGATATGTGTTTCCTGGCATGTAGTATGGACGGAGATTATATCTGAAACGGTGATAAAACACTGGCGTGTACAGAGATTGTTTTTATTGTAAAACGCTGTTTTAAAATAAAAATGTATTAGTGTGGATGTAGCCTAAGAGAAATACAATGAGTGCAAATGCTTACAGGACAGTGAATGTTTTGGAGTATGTAAAGTATATGAATGATATGCTATGGCATACAGTTACCTGGGCCCATATTAATCAAACTATTAAAAGTGAAATTTTGGGCTTGAGTGAGAGATAAAAGTAAAAAAAAAACAACACTCTTAGGAGGTCTCTTAAGTTGGTTAAGTGTAACTTGTCAGGGTCTAGATGGCTATAGTACAGAGACAGAGGTGAGCACACAACTTCTGAGACATGTTTTGGAATGACTGTGCAAATACAGCATTGTGTGTATTGGTTGTAACATGTTCAGTGAGTGCGAACTACAGCAGTAACATTATATTAGTTGGCTATTAGTTACTGGAGGCATGTCTTCCTAGTTAGGATATCAGTTCTACAGCATCACATAGGTTCTTCTAGTAATCATACAGCCGTAGGGCATCTACAGTCAATTCTACAGCATTCTGGAGGTTTCCATTACAGAGGCAGAGGCTATTTCTGTGCATACTTCAGGAAGTTAGTTATTATCTGTAAAAAAGCAGCACAAAGTGTAATCAGTGGTGCATGGTGTGATTTGGTGGTGCACATGTAATTTCATGGCTAGATATGTGCAGCCACAGTAACACATTTGTTAACAGGGCTTGATTGGAAGAAATCCAATTATCAGTAAGTGTGGTAGGGACTCCAATCAGTCCTGATCAATCAAATCAACTGTGTTCTGTCTTTTTAGAAGTAGCACACACTACAGCTGTGTTGTGATGAAGAGAACAGTTTAGAGCTAATGTGTTACGTCAGCAAAAAAAAAAGCTTTGTCCAAAGGGAAACTGACGTCCTTGAGCTGCAGGTGCAGAATCATCATGAGTGAATATGGGGAAGTTAAGAAAATTTGGAACTTATGCTATCAATGAAGATCCAGTCTTGAAAAGGGTGAGCAATTATTTAGACAGAGTCACAGAGAACCGGCAGTGGACCACTTACATCATGATATATAAAATGTTTTGTCTTAATTCCCTCTACACACTAACCATGGCAGAGTTCATGGTGAACAAAGAGAAACAAGGTTAAAGGGGGCAACAGGAAGAAAGACAGACAGATGTGGGTAGTGATGGAGAGCATAAAGAAAAGGCAGGTCTGGAGTAATATTAGAGTGAGATGGACAAAAACAAAGTGAGACCAGGACAAAAAGAACCAAACAATGGTGAAAGTGAGTGTAATTGCTGTGGGACTCTTCTCTTCGTCCTCATAAGGACTATTGTACCATCCTGTACCATGCTGGTTCAAAGAAGTTTTCTGTGGTTAAAAGTAGTGTTTTTGATGTGTCTGGAAAGGGGTACGGTCATTAAGTTATCACATGCTGGGATAGTGGTCTCTGTAATGAGATCAGAGGTAGCAGCGCTGCAGTTGGTCTTCTCTCTCCCTGCAGCATGCATTCACGATTCATTTTTAAAATTGAAGTAAATGCAGTGAAACCTCACTTCACACAGATGACAGCTAGCGGAACAAAACAGGTCCAAAATAGCAAAGTCTGAGTGACACAGAACCATTCTTGAAAGAGGACAAAAAGGCATTTATGTTGTGAGATAATAGACACGAGCATATTAGTGAAAATCATTGCTACAAATCTGTCAGGGCTCTTGTGGATCTCCATATTTTATGTAAGGACGATATTGGAACTACAAAATAGTGTAGGTTGTACTTAAAAAAGCCAATGGAAGCTACAGCTTGTTGAATGTCATATTAATTTTGAATCACATTCTGTAGCTTGTTGGTAGCGAGTTTACAAATGCTTTTATATATGAATTTCAGAGGCCTGTAGATATTAACTGAAATTATTACCTGTAGCTTCTTTTAAACTGGTATTGATAAAGATGTGCAATATACAATATACACTGATAATTTATATTTAAAAAAAAGACTTGAATAAACAGGGTGCAAAAGACCAGTAGTTATATGCACATAGCTAAATTTGCTAGACCACCCTAAACATTTAAACACGTGATTTGTGCTAAACTCTTACATCTTGTCACAATATGCCCAAAATTCTCTGGTTGCAGCTTTTCCAATATGAGGATCTGCTCTGTTTTATATATTGCAAACTGAATATCCTTAGGTTTTGGACTGTTGGTTGGAAAAAACAAAACATTTGATGACGTCAACAAGGACTCTGGAGATTACAAGGAAAATGTGCTGGGTATTTTTCACTATTTTCTGACATTTTACAGGTCAAAAAATGAATGAATTGATCAATGATATACTTGTTAGTTGCACTTTTGTTGCTGTCCATCTAGCATAGTGACAATACAACCAATTACATTTCCCACAAAAAACATAATTGGGAAAACAAATGAGTACTGTAGAAATGTAATTTCTTGAAGACAGGGTTGCACAATACCTGGTCACAATTCTAAATAGCTATTTGGTGGTGCATTTTGCTTTTTTGGACCATTTTTCGCTCCTTCTTGCTCGTTCTGTGCTTGTCACTGTCTCCACCTAAACCCACAGCTGACTGCAGGCATGTTCATGCCTCAGCTCTGCACGTTGTCAAAAGGCATTATGGGCAACAGACTGATGCAGAAGTACATGCGACAGGGTTAAGGAAAGTTCATTTAACACAAATTATAACACTTTGAATAATAACAGCAAATATATTTAGCATCACAAACTGACAGTATCAGGACAGAACAGTGTCAAAATATCACAGTTGTTTTTTCTTCAACAGTTCGTTGGTTTCCAGTCAGTTTAGCAGCTTGTCGTGAGGCTGTTCTTTCTAAAACAGGGCTTAGATTTTTAGATTTTGTTATTGTTTCAGTGTCTTAAATGCACCTCATAGTGTATGACATTTTTAGCAGCTAGTGACAAAATTCCTGCTGACTGCTTTCTGAAAACAAGCCTTCAGCTGTGATGCTGGCTGATTAGAGCAAAAGCTCAAAAAGGAAACACATGGGTCTATAAACATGTTAGGCTAAATGCATTAGGACTGGCAGTGCCGGATCTAGCCTAGGCAAGATCTGAAAAAGTGGAGGTTCTGTGGAATTTTGTGGAAAAAGTGGAATCTGTGTGGAACAGTTACGTACGCATGGGCGGATCCAGGGGCGGTACCACATGTGCAATGGCCCCAGTTGAAATCTGATTGGCTCCTGAAGTGCCCCTGTTTGCTTCAGAGCACATCATTGGCTGAATTTTGAAAGATACGCAAAGTTGCTCAAATTTTGAGATTTGTGATCTTGTGTGTGTATATTATACTGAAATGTACAATACATAAAAGTGAAATTGTTTCATAGACTGTGTGTTTTAGGCTGTTATAGATATTGACGGACAATTCCGGCTTCCCAACATTCTGTGAAATGAATGAATTTTGTGTTTGCATTTTCAAAGACAATTGCCCAACTTGATTTGCTGGTAGGTAGGTTTTGTGGTTATTTACATGTGTAAAAAGTCACCAGAATGCAGGAAATGAAGTGTCTAATACTCAAATTTTCCTCTGCATAATACTGGGCCCCACTGTTTAAAGTATGGCCCCTTTGTGTACACTGATTTAGAAAAATCCTAGATCTGCCCATGTACGTACAGTGCTTCAGTAGAATTTGAGACTGTAGATACAACACACACATTCCTGCTGTTGGATGGTGGCTACAGGTATTTGACTGACTAAAAATCAGGAACTTAACACATTCTGAAAACAGTTTTGAATTAATCTAACCCAGTATAAACTATACAAGCTACCAAGACTTGAATAAGAAACAATAATGTATAGAAGAGCAAAGAACTAACCTGACACATGTGATCTTGCGATCTCACAATCTCGCAAATCCAGCTGCCTCGCAAGGTACGCTTGTTGTTGTTTCCCCCTCTGCGCTCTCCTACTACATCATATGGTTCATTGATCTGATTGGTTGAAGTTAGCCCATGATAGACAGTGATAGACAGATGGTTTATCCAATCACCTGCCAAGTATGTTTTGAAAGTGCCTGCCCTTTTCCAAACAGTTTCCAAGGACAACTTCTCAGATGGTTCTGTATAACAAACCATCTGGTGTGTCAGGTTACGTGGGTATTAGACACACAGACCAAGATCCATGGCAGTGAAACAAATTGTATAATTTGGACCCGGTCTGACTTGGGTCTTGAGTCATGGTGGACCAGTGAAAACTTCTAGAGTGTAAAATAATGACACTAACTGCCATTTGCTGTGGAGTACTGCTTATGCCAGCTGCCGGCTCTGAGAGCTGACTCTTATGGCAAACTGCTTGTGTTCTCCATGGAATCAACTGCTCATCCTTCAACGCTGTCAGACCTTGTAAAAAAAAAGAAGAAAAATAAAAACTCTCTGCAAGGTGTCTCTGTGGTGGGTTGGAACTCCCTTTATGTTTACTTGATATTGTATTAAGGATTTGGCTTTTAAAAACCAAACTAGGACATTTAACCGAAAACTAGGCCATTTCCCAGCGCGTGTACAAGCTGTTTAATATCTCAAATAGTTCCGGAAATATTTCAACATGTTGCATTATTCTGAAATTTCTCTGCGCTGTCTACACTCCAGAGGGGTTTAGAATAGAAGCTCCATTGTAGATGTGAATTTTGTCGAGATGCAGACAACTTCACAGAAGGTGAGTTTTTCACTGTTTTCCTTCACGACTCCCCTTCTCCCTCATTTCTTTCTTCTCCCTGTGTCTCTTTCCATCCGTCTTGAGCTCCCTCTGCACAGGTTGGCCTTTTCCCTTGTGTCTGTCTCTGTCTCTCTATCCATCCTGACCTATTCACCCTCCCACATCTCACTTTCCCTCTCTGTCCTTTTCTCTTGCTCCCATCTTTTTCTCTCTTATTCCTCAGGCTTTGTCCCAGTTTTGTAGTCATTGAAGGAGGATCCTATGGGAGGCGGCGCACACACATGCACACAAAGACCCACAAACAGAGTGGAGGAAATAAGAGGCAGGAATAGGCATGGCCCTTCTTGTGTCTGGGTCTCCCCTGGGGAGCTCTGTCACCTCCACTCACAACTTCTCCAAACTGGTGTTTCTTCTTATGTTAGTGTGTTGTGCTGTGTGTGTGTGTGTGTGTGTGTGTGTGTGTGTGTGTCAGTGTCTGTCTGGATGGATCCATAGATTTGGGTATGTGTGTATGTGTCAGGAGAATTTTAAGTTATGTCCTGTCTGAGAGGGTTTTGTGTCAAAGCTTGGCTGCTGGGCAGGTGGTGGACTTGTCATTTTCAGCCCAGCCCCACTGGACCATGCGTTGATTCTGAACTAAACTTAGAAACAGAAAGAGAGAGATACAGACCAAGAAATGGAGAATATATCAAATCTGGGCCAAATCCTCTCACTGCATTTAACTCTCTTTGTAGTCTGCAGTTCAACTGAGTTTTGGCCATGAAGAAGTGACAATAATGCATCTCTCCTACTGTGACAAACAGAGATAGATAATACTTAATACCAATAAGATGGACGTAATAATAATTACAGCCCATTACTTTAAGTATGGTAAAACTCATGAATGTATTGATTTTGATTTTGTCACCAAACTGAATGCAAACATCCTGTAGCTTCACTTTATGTTTTCTTTCCATTTTGCTCTTCACTTTGTGATAGTGGAAGCTATGCGCTACCCTGTTGACTGCAAACTGTCTTGGACAGTGTTCCCTTGCTGGAAGGATCAGGAAAACCTTGCTGTATGGGAACATAAATCTTTGACAAAATCACTTTAAACCAGCCTACTCCTTAAAAAACTTTGTGTTATTCAGGGAAAATCTGTAAAATAAAAAAATAAAAAATCCTACTTTGTGGGGGGGAATATAAATCAGAGTTTAGCTTGAAAGTTGATTCTTGATCTGGGAAATAGTCAACAAGTCCTCCAACCCGTACGACCACATAGGTTGTTCCTAATCTCTAATAAGACCCACAGGAGCGTTTCCTAAATTAGCGCCCCCTTTGGGTGGCAGGAGATATGACTCTAAAAACGACAGAATATGAGTACCGGATCTTCGTCGTCATGGTAACAATACTAAACATGTGGTTAATGTTGTGAAGCAGTCGCAGTTTGGTTAGGTTTAGGCACCAAAACTACTTGGTTAGGTTTAGGAAAAGATCACGGTTTGGGTTAAAATAAGTACGTTAAGTTAGGGTTAGTTAAGTTCTGTGATATGACTTATGTCACGTCACATGGGACACGAACAGCGGCCTCCTGGGTGAAAGTCCTGTGTTGTTTGATCCATCCATCTGCTCCGACCTCCTCCCCATGGACACAACTTTGTCGCTCTTTATACTACCTCACTGGACTTCCGCCTTTGCTCCCCTCATAATTACTATGGCCACTAGAGGTCGCCATATATACAAGCGTAAATATGGGTTGTAATAAGCTGCTGCACAGATGACCTATACATATGTATTTTTGGAGAGGACAGTCTCGAAATAGTAGTTTGAAAAGAAGTTTGACTCAAGGTGTACTCGTTTTTTTTTCTCCAAAGCTTTCAACTGCACCTTACTTATTTACTTACTTACTATAATAAAACTCCATATTATATGATGTGTCACAGGGTGATTTTTAGTTTTCAGAAAACTAGCTTTTAGGTAACACCCCAGTATGGCTAAATATTGTACCAGTATTTAATACCAATATCCTGAATACCTATCTAACTACAATGTTTAACTATGTTGCAGATTAATTTTAAAGTACCAATTTGAAACAGTTAACCCACAGATTTTAAAATGCAATTTACCCAACAACTATGGTCTTTTCACAAGGCTGTCAGAGTTAGATGTGTTACTATATAGTAGATAATGGTAGAAAACAGTAGCTGTTGATTATAGCTAACAAAATTTGCATTTTCTATTTCCTAACAACTGCAGTAATATAGGCATAAACTTGTGTGTGTATGTTGGTATGCATCCTGTTTGCAATAGCAGATGTTATTTAAAGCATACCCTACCATTTAAAGCCTCTCTGGAAAGCAGCAATAATTACTGGCAGGATGGTGATGACACACACCTGAGGTTGCTGCTTGTTAGGGCAAAGAGTTTTCAACTGGATGAGTTTTTACACAGATGGATTTAGGCTGGAATTATTTTAGGAGAAAAGCAGACTGTCTCTCTGTCTGATGGTAATAATTATAATATGAGATAGACTGACATCAGACATGGATACTAATAGAGAGAGGAGATGGAGACAAGGACTCATTAAATAACAAGGTACAATAGACAAAATCTAAAAAAGTCAATGTCAAGCCCTGTTCATTTCTATCCCAGGGGCTAAAGTGAGAAAACTGTCCCATGAGTCATGGTAACTACACCTAGCTAAGACTAGGGTGAGATATATGGGGTCAGTTTTGCATTAACAAGACAAAGCCCTACTAGATGCCATTTCTAAAGAGTTAGCAACAGCGCTAAAAATGTAGCCTTTGTCCTGAAAGTAGTGCCAGAAGAAAGGTCATGGGAACATTAAAATCAAATGTTTTCATTCGCTTGGGAGCATGAATGTGAATTTCATGGCAATCTACCTAGTAGAAGAGCTTGTGTACAAAGTTGGGGAGCGTGAGTGGCCATGACAATCATGAATATGCATATCAAACTTTAAGGTGATCTGACCAGTGGTCATTGAGATATAATGCTCTGCATGGTTACACTATCCTGTGACAGGATGCATTGTAGTGCCTCAACGTCAGTCATTATTCCTCTAAAGAAAGCACGTTTTCACAGACCCCCCCACATCGGTTGGCACTTCCTGGCTGCTGTACCTTGACAGGTGACATGTAGTCTAGCTGTCACAATGGACAAGGACGAGTTATATATTTTGTCCTCTGTGACCCACAGTCCTCACTTTACAAAGATAATTCAGACATTCCCTGGTGGGCTGCAGCTGGAGAGACGTAACGCAGAATCCTGAATCCATGGCAACATTGTACTGTATGCTTTATAATAAAGCTTAATTTTCTATGTTAACCTACAGATGGTGTGCTGCTTAGCTGGGGTGTTAGGCACCACTAAAAATATCAATACTGCACTAGTTGTCAGTAAGAAGGGTTCTTCAATCCTCAGTTTTACTGCTTTGTAGTGTCTAAATAAAGCTTCACATGTTGTATGTGCTGTGTGAGAGAATTACTGAATAATGGCAGTTTTATCACTGCCATTATTTCAAACTGCTTTCCAAACACAGATTAGAGTAAACCAAATTATTAAGCAAAGTAAAGTACTTGAAGGGGGGGAAAAAAAGAAAAACTAAAATCCAAATTAGATTCAAATATGATCTGGTTAATAATAGAGATTGTGAATTGGCAGAATCTCTCTGCTCTGCTAAGAACAGAGAGCAGAACCAGATATTTTGCAAAAAAAGTGATTAATGTGCCAACATTTTTGACTTAGTCTCTCTGAAAGATGAGTCTTGATGATTGTGTGCATGGCAACAGAACTATGGAGCCATGACAGTGACTTGAAATTTTGGCATCGAAAATAAAACCTGAACTGAAAAAGGAAACGTTGTATTGGAAAAAGTTGCATTGGAAAAAGTTGTATTGGCACTGAAAAAAAAAAAAAGGTGGTTATGTCAGACTTCAGAGCGGACGACTGGTTCTCTCCTTAGTATGTAGATTATATGGAAATCACGCTCTCCTTGCCCCCTTCCCTCAAACTCTCCTCTCCACGTCAAAACTGTGGCAGAGAATTGAAACTGAAGACCACTGTCACTGAAAAGAAAATATCAAAATAAAACAAATTATTTTTGAATGCCTGTGTTTTATTTTTCAGTGGACCTTTTTCCATTGCCTATACAACTTTTTCCAATACAAGCGTTTCAGTGCCAGTATTTCCTGGGGTCTTTGAGACCCCAAACACAAGTTATTTGTCATTTTATGTAGCAGGTGTGACAACCCAAACACGGAGTAAGACCCAAGCGCAGGAACCACACAGGCGATGAAGGTACAATTTAAAGAGAGTCCTTTACTGGCAGATCCAAAGTCATACACGGGTAGAGCAATAAACAGGGCAGAGGTGCAGACAGGGAGTAGGCAAGGGGGAGTCCAAAAACCAGTCCCAAGGTTCAAAACACAAGAGGCAGGCAACCAAATCCAGGGGGCAAAGGCAAAGGCAAAAACCAAAGGTGACATGCAAAGGGTCAAAAACACACGGGAGATCAAAAACGGCATAGGTACGCTGGAAAGCTTGATACAAGGAAACAAGACAATCTGGCAAAGGACAAAGGGAAGGGGACTGGTATATATACACACAGGGAGCTGATTGGTCAGGAGGCACAGGTGACTGGGGAAAATAGGCGGGAAAAAGAACAAAGACAGGAAGTAAATAGAACAATGAAAACCACACACGGGACTTGTCAAAATAAAACAGGAAATGCCTAAGAGTCTGATGGATGTGTGACAGCAGGCTTCTGAAAGTTCAAAATCATTGTAAATGCAACTCAGGAGAATCAGGAGAAGGCATGAAGTATCAAGCTGGTAAAACACTAAAAAAGTTTGTTTTTGAGCTGTTAAAGAGGGCCAAGTACCCCGAACAGAACATAAGGATTAACCCTAACTATGGCCTTACCTTAACCAAGTGTTTAACCCTAACCATACCTTAACCATAGCTTATCTGCAATAACTACGGTCTTCTACAAGCTTAACCATAATGTAGTTGCCGTGCATAGATATTGCAGAAATTGAGAATTTCACAAAATGTTGGCTTTGGATGTAGAAAATGCCATCATTGAACATAATTCAGGGTTTTGCAATATTGTTCAATATCAGTGTTCTTGTCTTGGTGATAGGGTGTTGTGCCTAAATCTAAAGTCAAATGCCACAGATGATGGAAATGGGGCATCACCTTATTATTCAGTTTTAATGCATTTATTTTTCACTAACATGCACATAGAAAAAAAAGCAATACGCTGAACTGAACAAGTCACTCTGCTTAAAAACATTCATTAAATGTTGAATAGGTCTAGTGCTTTCTGAGTAGCCTGTTTGTTGCCTGGTCAGGGAAATGTCAAAAGAAAGAGGAGTATGACCTTGGCTTGTTGTATAAACTGTTTTCCTGCCTTTTGTTTTTTCCAAATAGTTACACATCAGCATCCACCCACATAAATTCAAATCTGCACACACACACACACACACATACCTGCTCAAGGTGACAGCATTGATAGCTGCTCATACATATTCAAGACACTTGCATTACAATAAACAAATAAGCGGCTTATTTTTTTCTTTCCTGAATATTCAGTAAAGGACATCTGAACCTTAGTCACACCGCCAACACCAGCCATTGTAGTTCCACAAGTTACAGCAGCAGTAACTGCACAAAGAAATGGGGCAACGTTATGACATTTGTATCCCTGCCTCTAAGATTCATCCCACAAAAAAATCTATCTTTTATTCTCCTCTCCCTCTTTTCTTTAGCGCTCCGTCGCTGCAGCCATAGCGGGGACACATTTTGCCTCATGCATATTTCAGACGCAACACACACGGCGTGGTGAAAAGTAACAGCTTTTCCCATAGTTTCCATTTCATTCCTAGTCATTATTTATGGGGACCCTTTCCAAAACGGCCGTACAACTATGTAATGCATGAAGCTATTTACTTCAATGATGATGGAGAGGCTGCTGTAAACTAACTGTAGGCAATAATGTTAGCCTCTGCACACAAACAGCAGGAGAAAGGGAATGCGAGTTATTGAATATATTATTACACTGTTTGTCTTGTACCGCATTCTTGTTTTGAGCATTATAATTGTAAGGTGAATGGTATCTGTTTGTTGCAGTCTGAGTCAACAATGTATTGTAATGGCAGAAAAGGTGCATCTTGAATTGAAAAAGAGATAAAGATGGAAGACAGATGAGTAAAGGGGTAAATAAGAGATGAGTAAATAAATTGCTCCTAATGCGTACAAATTAATATGGTACAAATAAATGTTGATTTTACTGCTAATGAGAACACGCAGCAGTAGGCTCTAGAATGGATCTCCAATATTAAAGCAAGACTATGTAACTTTTGCTTAACAGAGGCTACTGTGGCCACAAGTGGCTATTACAGATTAATGGCACTTTGAATTTTCCTTCCATTTCCAAGATTCCCTTGAGTCAGTCGCTTTAAAAACATCACCAGACGACCTGACTGAGAGTGAGTGAAATGGGACCACAAGCAGGAAAACACCAACCTCCACTGAGGTGTGTTCACTTTAGTGATGGAATAATGTTTAAATGTGATGTCATACATGGTTCTGTGGGCTATGGATTTATGGTTGAAAGTCTTTTCATAGCTTGTAAGCTATGACCTGGTCATGACCATTAGCTTTTTAGCTTAAGGCTGTAGCAACAAAACTCCTGAGAGTATTGAGGAAGTGTACATTTTATTGCTAATGGATTCAACGTCTCATTTGTAAGAGGAATACTGTGTACTGTGTTATTTCTTCTTTCAAGTTGCGAAGTCTAAGACATGCATTAATGATATTAATTAATCCAAAATATAAAAATATAAAAAAATAAATAAAAAAGGAAAATAATTTGATAAAATGTTAGAACTCAATCATTATTTAAATGTTATTTGATCATTCTTATTTTCATAGTAACAGTTTTATTGGAGTCGTTTTTAACATTTTTTTTATTATTTTTTATTACAAAATGCCCCTTTTTAATTTTTTATTGTCTTTCCTGGAAAACTTCCTATGGATCAATAGAAATATTGTTAATGGATAAAAGTACCATATGAGAATATACAGAATTTATTGTCATGTATAATATATAATCATTCCCCACCCCTACCACATACAATCGGAATACATGGATGAATAAGTAGGAGTAGGAGTAAAAAATACAAAGCAACACCAAGAGATTCTGAAACAACATCAACAGAAAATCAGTGAAAAAAAAAAGGTAGCAGCACTGGGAGGATGTTGATCTGACAGTAGTGACCACTTAGCACCAAATAACTCAACTAAATAAAGAAATATATAAGAAGGAATCCCTCTTAAGTGACAGTAATGCCACGCAAAAGCTAAATTATGATTTCCACGCTTAAACGGATTCACTCTTTTGATCAAGCTATTTTGGGAGGCAAGAGGATATTTTGTTGAACATTCGCCTCTGCAGCTGTTAATTATTTAGCTGGCTACTCTGCATTCTAATGATTTAGTGTTTGGGGTTCGTCAAGTTCACGTATGAGCAAGTTTTGCATCATCTCAGAAGCACCGGAGTGCACTTAATACTGAATACACATAGCTGAAAAAGCTTCCAATGTTCTCATCATGACACGATACCTAGACCAAAGAGCTGCTTCGTTAGACAGTCTGCATATTTCCTCAACATTAACTCCGAGAACGTCTTAAAGGCCTGAGCATGCTGCGACAAACACGTGCAGTGGTGCAATCGGGGAGAAAGAAATCCAGTGGCTACGTTTAATTTCTCTTCTGTACCTACTGAAGCTGGTTTTGCTCAGGACATGAGACTGATGTGATTGCATTAGAATAGCAGGTAAACTCATATTGAGATCTTGGGTAACCTGGTTAAGATGCCTGACTTACTCCGACACCTGATAGTAATTCTGTTAATTAGTTTATTTATGGAAACGGGAAGATATCCTCCCATGTTGGTGTGAGATTCTGTACTACATAAGATCTTACAGCCCCCTCCATCCTCCCTCTAGTGCAGGGGACTATGAAATCTGCTGTTAGGGGGCTGCCAAGCTCCTTTAATTATGATGTGATGTTAAATTGGGTATGGAGGAATAGAGCAGGCTGCACGCTGTAACGCTGGCCTTATGCCCAGGTCCAATGTAGGCATAGATACATACAGCCTACCACTGCTACCCAGTCCTTTATAGGGCTTGTTGGCACCGTGAAGTCATCTGAACGTAGTGTTTTACAGAGTGGTGACAGCAAAATGCAAAAAAAAAAGAAAATAAATAAATAAATCAGCAAAGAAATCACATGTTACAAAGCTAGCATTATTACAGGTTAGCAAAAATAAATCCATAGTAATGTATGTATATTTCTGGCTTCACCATATCCCTGTTTGTCCAGTGCGAATTCATTCTGTTTAGAGGCAGACAGCTGCTGGACTGACAGAAGTGTATGTGTGTGTTCATACATATGTAGTGTCAATTTTTTTTTTTGGTTTCTGTGCACGTTCACATTGCAGTGTGTGTTTGTGTGTGTGTGTGCATGGAAAAGTAAATGGACAAGGTGATGCTGGGCCAGATGGCGCGTATGTCGGATGCTCAACACAGAAGCTAAGGTGTCACCTTGGCTTGGTAATGAGACAGGGAGGTATGGTGTAGTGGTGTGGTAGGAGCAGTGGGATGGTTTCAGAAGTACAAAAGACCCAGTGAGTTGTGAGGCTTGCATTGGTGGAGTGTCAAGTTAACGCATTCTTGAGGGTTTCACGTGGTCTTTGCAAGTCTTTATTTTATTATATAAAAGGGATTATAACCCCTTTGGCTGTCCAAGGCATTGTATAATTTTTAGACAGCATGCTGATGAGTTGTGCATGATACTGATATGGTCATACAGCACGACCTTGTGACAGCAGGAAACAAAAAAACATTCTCATTGACTCACATGCTAGTAGTCTTGAAATTATTTTTCCTAAATGATATTGATACTGAAAATGGTCCGTAGTGACCTTTTCTAAATTTCCACTTTAAATATGCCATCTACTTAAATATGGCAGGTATTTTCTAGTGTTTTTGGAGTTTTTAGACCCATACTGTACAGTGAAAGTCTGGATATCTTGGCCTCTTCTTCTTTGATTTGGATGAGTCTCTTTTAATCTGTCTCCTGTGAGTCCCCAAATTAAAGGGTAATTCAGGTATTTTTAAATCTGGGTCCTATTTATTTATTTATTTTACAAATGTTGGGGTGTAAATGACTAATAGTTACCAAAGGTTTTGGAATTGATCCAGTAGATCGCCTCAGTGGGCAGCTGCAAACAGGCTGCAATCCTTTTATTTAACCAGAAACAGAAAGTCTCGCTCGGAAATCTTGCGAGAAGTTGAGCTGTTGCAGGAAGACAACAGTGTTTCTGGTTAAACAAAAAGGATCTTCCTCTTTAACAAGCGGTCTGTCTCTGTATGGATCCTTTCCATAATGTTGTCAGACACTTCGAATAACAGTCTGAGCCTGTCAGTGGCAAAAACAAGCACTTTTAGTGGATGTACTTTTCACAGGCGCAATTGCCCCAAAGGATCATGTTGCAGCCTGTTCGACTGGACCTATTCCAAAACATTTGGTAACTATTAATCATTTAGACCCCAAAATTTGCAAAGAATAGGGCCCAGGTTTAATAATACTGGAATTACCCTTTAATGGAAGTGCAAAGCTGAATCACTGGAATAACCTTGAAAAATAAAAATTAAAAATAGGCAAGAAAACAACGGTTTCACAATCATTGTGCCTCTGTAAATTTGGTTCAATATCACTTAGACTAATTTTGACAGTTTGATAGTAAGAGGAGTTACCTTTCAGATTAATGCATTATTATGTCTGTAATCAAATGTGTTCAAGTAGAGTAAAAATCGTTTGGGTATTGTGCACAAAAGGGTGCGCTTGTTAAATGAATCTCTGAATATGCAGCATGTTTAAGCATGAGTGAAGTTCTGTAAGTGTAAATATCTCATGTTCATGATGTACACACAGTAAAGCTTTCTCATATAGGATGAACCTTTACACTGAGTGCACATGAATGAGCTGTAACGCTGTCAAAATGTCCTCCATTAGCGTCATTGCCATATAAACAAGCCCTTTTGAAAACAGATTAGAGTGAAACAGATCACTAGCACATCGCACAGCTTGTCACATCTCACTGTCTCATAATACAGAAATAAATACAGAAATACATTCATAAATTAATAAATACAATGGAAAATTAAATGGGAAAGTAAACAAATAGGGGAATTTATACAAAGGTAAATAAATACAGTAGCAAATAAAAACAGGAATATCAATGTATGTCACATTTGATTAATTACTTAATGGCTACATTTATTTTTAATATTATTTTTGGTGCATTTAATGGCATAATAATTGATTTATAGAGTCATTTATTCATTTATTTTTTATTTTGGCAGTTTCAGTTCTCCATTACTGTCTGATTATTGTGACTTTTTCATTTTAAGACATTTGATATATGTAAGAATACTTTATTTTTGAGGGTATGAATCTCTACAATGTCCACCTTCAGTCTGCTACCTCCACTCTCTGCTTGCTGTTGCTCATACATGAACAGATGAAAAGTCATTAGCTCCATCCCAAATTGCTACCTAGTGTCTCATCTGTAATATTTATGTGCTGCACTAACAAATACAGAAGAATGACAGAACAGCTTATTGCCACAATGAGAAGTAATGAGATGTAATTTGCTGTTGCACTACTACATAAATCACTTAAAGCCCTGCAGTCATATTCACTCCAAAGGTGCTCTGCAATGGACCAGCCTTGGCATTAATCGATGTCTCTCTTTCTGTGTCTCTGTTGCTCTCTGTCTGCTTCCAACTCAGTTTGAGCATACTTGTTAATTCAGGTTTGTGATTTGGGAATCTCACCCATATTACAAATTTGTCTGGCGAGATCGGATGTCAAATTTCTAAAAACAGCTTTGGTTTTAGCTTGACTATATGGATAATTGAATTAATTTAATACAATTATATATGTATCAGGTTTACACTTAAAAAAACACAACACAACCAAGTTTGGAATAATAAAACGTTCATGCATGACATGAGAATTAGTCGTCAAATCAGTGTGACAGAATGAAATGCTTTCATTGCAAACAAGAACATACAAGTGCTGGCACGAAAACACATGAATAAAGATCCATCATCCATCAACACTTGATCATAATTACAAGGGCAACAAATTAGTCATATTATGTTAATTGCAATCAGCTCCACATACCAGTTCTAAAAGCAAAATGGCAATCACTGCTGTAACAGTATACATGTGAGATTTGAACAACGTGTGGTTCATTACCAACAAGGAATATTAATCCCTAGCTGTATTGCAGGAGAATGTCAAAGTTGCCTAAAGTAAAATCATTAAAATCAAGCAACATATGTAGACAGACTGCTGACAAAGATCACTGTAGTGTGTGTGTGTGGAGGTCAGTTCAGCAGACTAAAATCGAGCCGTCTTAAAGTGTTCTTATCCTGTTTCTGACTCTTATCTTGAATCCATAATGTGATTACTGACCATTATAATCAGTTAGAAGCTAGAAACCTTTCTCTCAATAATAATGCATTACAACAGTGATGAAATAAACATGCTGCTGTGGCTGTAGCAAGCAGCTGGATGATGGCAGCCTTATTATACAGTATATTATGCATAAAAGTTACTTTTCCATTGACTGTTGATAGTGCTGAAGTTCTCTGATAGAATTCCCAACAGTGATTGGTTCAGTGTAGCCTATTGCACTTATATTGCATCACTGCACAACATGAGACAACTTTGTAAATAGAAAATAGACTTAGTAAGATGATGATTGTATACAATGAATAAAAACTGGGCAGTAAAAATATATAATAAAGAAAAAAAACGCAAAATAATTTATTCAGTTAGTGTTACAGTCACACAACCATTACAACAACAACCAGTCTGTTTATTTACACATGTACACTGTCTAGTTTTACTCCAGTAATATTCTGTACAGCTCATTTTTATTATTATGAAAGTTTCTTCATAAGACATAAGCTGCTAGTTATCTATTTCTCTCCCACACCATAGGCAACCTGACCGAAGGGTTAGTTCAGATTTTTGACATAAATTGCTGGGATATTACAGTAACTCCCTGATCTCCCAGCTTGCTAGAGGCTGGCCAGACACAAATGAACATCAGCAAATGAGGCCGAGCTAACATTACCGCCACAACAAGCTACCTAGCTGCTGCTTATTTTTGTCACTGCTCGTTTGGTCTCCCACTTCCAACAGCTGAAATGACCTGTTGGACAAATGTGAACACCAGACAGCAGCACTGGCTTACAGCCTGTAGGGTAATTCACAGCACAGTGAAGCAGTAATGGGTGACCAATGCCTATGTCTATTCAGTTCATTTTAAAATGATGTGTTTGTATTCTAGATCTTGTACTCTACTAAAAATATACTTTTTAGCTAAATCAGTTGATTTTCCTCTGGGGCTCAACTGTTTCATCTCATTTATGAACAAATATACTGCTTTGTAGATGCTGCATGTGATTGTTGCAGACTCAGCCTCATTCATGTGAACATGCTTATAGCTATACTGGAAAATCCTGGATAAAAGAGTCAGTTAATGTTCTGCTTTGTAATTTTAGGCTTAGTGGAGCTTGATAAGACAGCCTCAGCTGGCACTATATAAGAATGCACAAAGCAATCGAATGAATGTGATGAAATTATCAATTTTATTTAAAAAAAACACTCTTTAATTGTGTCAAGGCAGCAAAGTCATACTTTCAGAAAGACAGTTGTTATTTTTTTCTCAGCTGTTGTTGCTGATTTAGGGACTTCCTTAAATTGACCTGCTCTGACGTCCAGGCTGTTTAGCCAATGTTTAGCCATGTTGATGGGCTGGTCGGTCCACCACTTTGGTCCAGACTGAATTATCTCAACGTGTGCTGGATGGACTGGCACAACATTTTGCACAAACATTCATGGTTCCCTAACAATGTATCCTAATGACTTAGTGCTACCATGAAACTGAAGTTTGTGGATTGTATATTTATGTCTCAGGATGAATTGTAATTACTTTGGCGATCCTCTGACTTTACATCTAGCGGCATCATCAGGTCACAATTTTAATCTGCCCAGTACTTTGATGTATGACCAAATGCAAAACAAATGACATTCCCGTCAGCCTCAGCTGTACTATATATAACTTAGTGCTAATTAGCAAATGTTAGCTTGCTAACACGTTTAACTATGATTGTTAAATGTTAGCATACTGATGTTAGCATTTATCTCAAAGCGCTGCTGTGCCTAAGCACTGCCTCACAGAGCCGATAACATGGTGTAGACTCTTAATCTTGTTAACAGCATTACAAACTAGGGTGTGGAGAAGAGGCTGACATCTTTTCGGGAATCCTGTGGGTCATGGGGTTCCTGTGGCATTCCCACGGGATGGGAGTCAATTTCACTATTCATCACGTGACTGGGACAGGACAGGAAAAAAAGTCAACGAGAGCAGGCGGGACGGGAATCATAAAAACAATAGGTCAGTTTTTATATATACTGTAAATATGTAGTTCTAATGTGAATAAACGCTATTTTCTATATTTTGAACATAATGCTAGTCATTCTGTTGTCTTTTTTTATTCTTTTTTATTCTCTCCTGTCTGCTCTGGTGGCTGGTTGCTGGTTGGTTGCAGCCACACTACACGGGAATGGGATGGGACAGGAGTCATTCTTCCGGGATTGGGAAGGGACACTAGGGAGGGTAATAAATGGTGTCATTAAGTTTCATTATGGTGTAGGATCCAGGGTTTTTGGAGCTTGGCCCAAAGTCAGGATATCTAAGCCTCTCCTGCATCAATTTTGACAATTTGTCCTACAACTAAATGAATGGAGTAGTCTTTAAAAATCCATAGGTTATAGATGGTTGAGGTTATGGCTGAGGCCATGGTTGCGGATGCAGGATTATTTGTACGCAGTCAGATGACCACCACTAGATCCTCCAGAGGTCAAGCTGAGTCACTGTGGGTCCTGTATTGTTCTAGCTTTCAGTCATTTTGCCCAGCCTCTGTATATTATAATACACTTTGCTTCCTCTCTCTTTCTCCCTCTCTCAACCTGTCTTTATCTATTTCTCCAGAGAAATGTATTAGGAAGTCGACATCATTAAGCACCTTGACTCGTGCTGCTGGGCTTTAATGTTTAATTTCACACCAAACGAGGGGAGGAGGACAGCGAGGAGGAGGAGGAGAAGGTTGAAGGAGGAGAGGGAAGAGGGTAGAGGATCACAGGGGTGGATATGTTTGTTAATTTTTATGTGTGTGGAGTCATCACAAACTAAACCATAAATCCTTCGTGGCCCGTTTTCCCCAGCAGCAGCATCAGTCAGTGTGTGTGTGTGTGTGTGTGTGTGTGTGTGTACATATGCTCATTATTGTAAATCCAGTAATTAGCATCACCAGTGCATTGAGTCAGTGGCTCTAATTGGACCATTAAACCTACTGCCACTCAAATGTCTCATTGTACAGCACATGACGATGCTGAAACATACACGCCATACAAACGCACACTGTGCATTATTGAAACTTCAAAGTGTGGACGTAGCTGTGTGTATCACCCCCCACCCTGCCAACCCACACACACACACACACACACTCACACACACGCACACACACACACACAAACAAACATATTGAAATTCTCACTCCAAGAGAAGTAGCCTTCATGAGCCGGTGTGCTCAAAGATGATATACTCAATATTCACTCATTGCCAATAACATCAACCCTCACACACACAACCATGGTGCTTGGAATGCTATATTGGACACCTGTGTGTGTGTGTGTGTGTGTGTGTGTGTGTGTCAGCAGATTGACTGCAATACAAACCTCAGCAGCTTCAGATACACAGCAGCTGTCAATAACTCATCACTTCTTTCATTAAGTGTATTGGCAGCTGGGCAAATTGGCTGTGTGCAGTGTGTGAGTCCTCTAATGTTACTCTTTGACTGTGCTGTTTTTTGTTAATTCAAGGCCCATTTAACCATTAAGCTACTGTGTGTGTGTGTGTGTGTGCGTGTGTTGTAAAAGCCCACGCAGATGGAAATGCAACACCTAGGAATGAGTGTGAGCGTGCGCTGTGTGTGTCCGTGCTGACAGGGAGAAGCCATGGTGATGGATTATGTGCAGTAGTGTGTGTGTGTGTGTGTGTGTGTGTGTGTGTGTGTCCAGAGTGGGGGATTGACGTAGGTGGAGGAGATGGTGTATTAAGAGACCATCGGTAAACACGTTAACTCCGCTGAGAGAGAGGAGGAAGAGGCGGGGGTGGAGACTGAACATAAGCTAACAACCATGAACAAGAGATGAACAGTGAGGCAGTGGCAAACAAATGAAAGAGCTCTAGTTGGGCATTGGAAAAGTAGTTGCATTAATCAATATATTAATAGGAATTATTCTTACAGTGCTTGTTTCCACAGCTGCTTTATACTGCATGAAAAGCGTCTCCTTCAGTTCACTGCAGTCATCTAAAGGCAGCAGGACACACACTGTATGTTGATAAATCTGCAGCCTCTGATTTGAGAAGTGCGCTCCCCGGAGCGCAGTGGGCCGTCCACTGTGTTTACCTTGATTAAATCACATGCAAACAACACCAGGCTGCTGCAAAAGAGCCTCACACACACATCAGAACGGTCAGTTACAACTGGCTAGAACTCTACGTGTTTATGTGGGAGATGTTGGATTACTAGGGGATCATTAATCCTGTGCATCATGGCCTCTTGTCCAATTTTTTTAATCAAAAGTGGCATCTCATGTTTTATGCATTTGTGTACATATGCTCATTATTGTGAATCCAGTAATCAAAAACAGCTGTCAGAACCCACTGGGGGTAAAAACCTGTATTGTTGTGTGAAAACAGCTTTGCAGTGTTATATATTTTTTTGTCATCTTACTTTTTCCCCTTATTTATCCATTTCTCCCTGAGCACTGACAAGGTGTGTTGCATGCCACAAGTGTAATATGCCCAAGGGCCCAAACTCAGCCGCTCAGGTCATTGTACAATGTCTAAAATTCACAGTTCGAACATACACAAGGCAAGCTTCTCCTCGTCGCTGAAAAGCTGACACTTTCTCAGAGCCTCAAGGTTTTTCTCCAAAGGTAGCGATATGTTAATGTCACGAGGAGGATGCTGAAGATGGACAGGTGCTGCAGTCGGCAACACAGGGGCTGTCATTTAGGTAGAAGAAATTGAAGAAAAAAAAAAAAGAGGCTGGATGGTGTTGATTAAAGCAAGAGGTTTGAGGTAAAGAGTAGAAGGAGTACAGGGGGGAACAATAACGTGTTTGAGGAAACAGGACTTCAAAAATCAAAAATTTTTCATAGAAGAAATAAAAAATATTTTTAATGAATGCAAACATACACCGTCTGCAGTCCACCTTGATATACAATTATGTGTTCAGATAACTGTTCAGCTAAGGAATGTGAAGTCTTAGCTTTTCTTCCCCCCTGACTACGTGTTGTAGGTGCAGCTGTGTGTGTGTGTTACATCCTATGTCTCTTACAGATGCAGCATACCTCGCTCTCTGCTCAGTCTCAAGAGGCTGAGAGACATGCTAACTTCAGGTAAAAAGCCTTGGCAAGCATACAGAAATTCACATTAAGTACATGCAGCAGCTATCTATACCTGCTCTTTCCTGTGTCTGCTCTCCTTCTAATTAGACGGCTGACATCTTTATATTTAGTAAATGTACCGAGGACAGTCTCCCTGAAGAGGTGTTGAGCTGCATGCTTTTATTCAAACAAACAGTCCCTGATATTGTTATGGTCCCCAAAAGCACTCACAAATCCCCCAAAAATTCCTCCCAGCTCACCACTTATGTACAAACTGAAGTTAGCAAGCATTTTTTTTTTTTTTTTTCTTGGTAAACCTTTTTTGATTCTCCAGAGTTCACTCATATGGGAAGTATCAAAACAGACAGACAGCAGTTTAAACTTTGTAATGAAACTCATTGTTGCACTCTGTAGGGGAAGCAGGCTGATTTCTTATTCATGCGTCTTTTATGTTTGTGCGTGTTCTCATCGCCTCTCCCATGCGCCGCCTCTAGTTTTCCCCAATGTGCTCTCAGATTAGGTGCGTCCACCAGTTAATGTACCACATCAATAATTCTATATGGGGTAATGCAGGGAGCAGAGGGAGTGGGAGAAGGTGAAGGAGATGGAGCAGGCCTGCATCTTACACCATTTACCACCAAAACCTTTGAAGTCTTCCAGTCCTCTCATGTAATGTCATTTAATTATTTCTAGTATTTTATTATTATTATTTATTACTTTTTCTCCTCACATGCTCACACCATCTTCACTTTTGTTTATCATCTTAGTAAAGACAGCTGTTCTCATATTGGCTGGAGCTGAGGAACAAGGCCCAAAAGCAGGAGAACCTGGAGCACATCCATGGTTTATTTGCACCAGTAGGCTGTTTAAAAACACACATACATGTTTGAACAATTAGAAACTCTCCATATCATTATTTACCATATATAGGTGCTTGACAGATTAAAGTAGAAACCAACATTTAGTGTTGGAGTAAGGTCTCATTTCACCATCCGCCTCCAGAGCAGCTTCAGTGCTCCTTGGCGTAGATTCTCCAAGTGTGTGGAACTCTACTGGATGGATTAAACACCATGGTCTGGTATGGCCTGGTTCCAAACCAACTGCTGCACACATCTCAAATGTTTTCCCCTTGTTAAGCCATATTTACACGGGACTAGTATTACCTGGGGACCTCTAGTAATTTGTAATAATTGCGGAGGACGTCTGTGATTTTAATCCTTTGCGAATCTGCCATGTCTGTAATTTGTAAAAATTCCACTGCAAATTACCCACCATATATCGCCAAACACAGAGGTCCTGTGATGTTAGTCCTGTGCAAATCGGCATCTCTGTGATATGGGGTTGTATTTTATTTTTTTTTATTTTTTTTTGCAAGGTTTTTTGTTTTCTCCATGCCTTATTTCTGCCTCTTTCCTGGTCGAGAATTATGGAGGCTTTGTTGGAAATTATAAACGAAAGCAAGTCAGCAAGTCCTAAAGACGGGCACCGGAGCAAGAGGTCTTTCTGAATATTTTCTCAAACAGTGTGGTGGTGCACCATTTGATCACATTGCTTTTGGTAACGTGGTTCACCCGACACAGCGTGTACAATGCCTGTTTTCTTCTTAGCAGTTCTTGACGTTCAGGAAGCTGTGATGTTATGCAGAGCCTTGACATCATATCTGGGGGATGATGTCGGTAAATTTGAGTAAAATACAGACTTTGCTTATCCTGTGCGAAGGTACTGCATGAAACACAGATGTTGGGTGGTAATTTCTAAATCACATGAGGTCCCCTGGTAATACTGGTCCTGTGTGAATAGGGCTTTAGAGAGACAATGACTGATCAGAGCTTAGTAGGCAGGATTGAGGATGGGGATGTCATAGCTAGCTTGCTACCTTCATGTAATATAACAACAAAAAATGGTACAAGTTGTTATAAGACTTACAGAAATAACTCTCAACATATTTCTTTTATCCATGTGACAAACATAAAGTTAACTGCTCCTGGCAACAGCTAGTGCGGCTTTTGTGTCTCCCTCTCAAAGAAAAATTGGCTAACATGAACACAATGTCGGGCTGAATGGAAGAAGTGAAAGGGAATGGGTTAGAGTTACCATTCTTCCAAAAGATATTTCCTCGTTTGGTGTTTTGATGATGGTAGTGGAGAACGCTGTCTAAAGCTCAAATGATACTTTGCGTGTCCCATGTGACGTAAGTTCTGTATGCAAGTCAGCAAGGGTCCATTGTTGTGGACATCTGAGTGCAGCCCAAAATGTATGACACATACATTTCAGCTAATCTATATGTGTCATGATCAGTTCTGTTAGTCTGTGTTACTTCCTGTTTTATTTTGGTAGTGTTCTGTCTTATCTTTTTGTTCCTGTCAAGTTTCCCGCCAGTCCTAATCAGCCTTATGTGTTTCACCTGTGTCTCATTGTCTACTTACCTGGCCCTATATATACACCCAGTGTTTTCCCCTTCCCTTTGCCAGATAATCTTCGCCCCTTGTGTGACGTTATCCAGCGTTACTTGTGCTTCCCCGTGTTACTTGTGTATGACCAGTTTTTGATACTACGACTTGTTTTGCCTTACCCTTTGGACACCTTCGCTCTGTGTACTTGTACTTTGCTTCTGGGACAGTAAAAGCTCTGAACTGTTTATGTGTGTCGAGTCTGCTCCGTGGGTCCAATGTCTCTGTGTGCCTGATAATATGAAGATACTCAATGTGTAAACAGCCCTTCTGTTCACATCCATGTCCAATTTGGAGTATATCAGGGCCTTAAGTTGTTTCTCTCTTATCTCTAAAAGGTGTTAAGATGGCTTCAGATGTGTTAACTGTGAAGGCATCTACTGCTTCTAGTTAATTAAAAAATCCAGAATTTATAAATATGCAAATTTTGTTCATTTCTTAAGTTTTCCTGTTGAACGCAAGATGTCTCCTACTTCACTGTAAAGTCCATTCTCAGTGTATGTGCACTGGCAGCTTCAAGTTTCCATATCACACTTTTGCAAGTTGAATATTGGACCAGGATTGGCTTCCAAGCTACTTGTGATGTCACAAATCATGCTTGTAGGCCCGCCCCCTAAAATCCAGTTTTCAATGAGCACATAGAAACTTTCCACTTTCTGCAGGTGAATGTGAAAACATCTTTCTAGTGTCAAACTCTGCACAGACATCATTCTGTACATTGAAGCTCAAATATTCAACTGGAGGAACAACAAGAAAAAAATATTTTTGACTGGAGGGGAACTTTAAGTATCAATGGTGGGGAAAAATATCCCAGAGATTACTGCTTCTTACAAGAACCGGGTTCCTCCAATATGTCCAACAGGAGGTGTGTTACACCATCTGAAAGCTCCACTATGGATGCCCATGATGCAGATAGTCTGAAGGAGACTCAAAGTAGGTGGGAAAAAAATGAGAATGAGAGATGGGGAGAAGAGTGGGTGAAAAAAAGAGACAGACAAGCAACGTGAGAGGAAATGCATCCCCTGCAGCACAGCTGGGCTCGTTGTCATGTCAGCCTGTCACATGGGATCTGGCTAGAAATACTTAGTTCTCTGTCTCCTCCAAACAGAAAATAGGCCACATCCTATTCAACACAGCCACTGCATGGCACTCTTTCACAGTAGAACATAGTACACGTTATAGGACATGACATCATGGCTTCAAAGAGAATTATTCAGTGTGTAGGGATTGCAACAGAAAATCACCTGTTACACTGTTTGTGTCTTCACATGTAGTTGTTAGTACAAATAGATTATGGATATAATGCGGTTCGTTTAATCCTTTAATGGTCTGATGATATTATTGCTAACAATTCCTTTACAAAAACTAAATATTGCCATGGAATGCAAAGTTTTCTGATTATAAGCTGTTATTCCATTGTATATTTGTTATTGTAAATTATTATATTAATGTTTATTATTTACCTTCGAAAAAATGTCTTAATATTTTTGTTTTATGTAAAATATTTTATTCGTTGGGTTTTACACATTACACATTGTCCATAAAAAGAGATGTGTAACTTAAAAAAAACAGCAACTTTATATTCACTATCTGTGACAAGTAAAACTGCACTTTTACTGTAAATGGACATTTCAGCCAGTTTAGTAGAAGCTCATTAAAAAAAGTTCAGTCAGTTGAAATGATAAGTTTTAGTGCCCAAAATAAATAAGCAATGCTAATAATAATAATATTATAATATTATTCAGTGTTGGAGAGTAACTAGTTACATGTAATGGCGTTACGTAATTAAATTACAAAATACATGTAATTGTAATCCATTACAGCTTCTAAGAAAAAAATATGTAATTGACTCTGAGAGGTCATTAGGTTGTGAAATTTCTACAGGGTACCAACAGCCTAAATTATATGGTCCTAACTATGCATACTGTGCTTTTTGTTGGGCACACAACGGCACTTGTTGCCAGTTTGCCCTGTGCGTAAAAGACAAGGCAGATTCTCCCTAAAACCTATCCTGCCGTATTCTTCTCCACTAAATCAAAATGAACCGTAAGTGCGACTTCTCCAAAATATATTATGTGGTATTAAAACATTTATTTTTCCCTATTAAACACGCGGTGGGAGACAGAACAGTATGCAGATTTTTATTTTTTATTTTGATATTCTGGCCTGCTCAGTCACCATCATTTGGATATTGATATTTTTGTAAAGAACAAAAACGTTCTGGTTGTTTATTATAAAGGTATATAATTATGTGGTTTACAATACAATGCAACTATCTCTCTCATTTTTTTTAGAGAAAACATCCAAGGACTCTATTGACTCAAGACAAAACATCAAGTCAATCAGTTATGATAGAGATGCTAATGAATCGGAGAGCTCTTGTACACACGTGGCTTCACAACCCCCTTTGAAACAAGCAAGGATAGAAACAGGGCTCGGCGTGTCACAGCAAGTGTGAACAGACTGGTATTCAACTTTGTGGTTAATGACGTACAATGCTTTTCATTGGTGGAGCAGCCGTCATTCCGAAAACTGATTGAGGGAGTCAGTGGAGGGAAGAAGGTCAGGAAAACTCTGATGCAGCGCATTGATAGAGAGTTTGCTGCAATGAAGAATCTATAACCTCCAAGCTTGTTAGAGTGGACAGTGTTTGCACCACAGCTGACATTTGGTCAGCACAAAACCGGAGTTTCTTCGGAATGACATGTCACTGGATTGACAAAGACACTCTGGACAGAAAGTCTGCAGCATTGGCGTGTGCACGCCTCAAGGGTCGACACACCTATGATGCAGTGGCAGCTAAACTAAACGAAATCCATGCTGAGTGCAAGATACAAAACAAAGTGAGATCCACAGTGACGGACAATGGAAGTAATTTTGGCATTCCGTGAGTTTGGTGCAAATGAGCATGAGTCGGATGATCACAATGATGGAGTGACATTTTTGGATATCAGTGGCCTTCTTCAGGAATATTACATCTTTTAATAAAAGTTTGACAGTAATCAGTGTTGAGAACTGTTGTGAGGTTTACACTGCCTGGTTTAAATGTATATTGTTAGGACTTTTCAGCTTTATTGCCCAGTTTAAAACATTTGTTAGAAAAGTAATAAAAAAGTAATCAAATGTAATAAGTTACATTACTTTAATGAAGTAATCAAAATAGTTACATTACTTATTACATTTTTAAAAGGGTAACTAGTAATCTGTAACCTATTACATTTCAAAAGTAACCTTCCCAACACTGATATTATTACAGTATGCTGAATACTTTGAACCAACCATTGCTGACTCTTTAAGTTTTGATTCAAATGACAAATGCAGAAACATATTGTAAAATAAAACAGTGGCTCGAGCAGGGTTGGACTGTCTCATCTGTTCCGGGTTAGAATGTTTAATGCAACTTGAGATGAAATCGAGGTGTTGCATAATGTTGCCTGAAGCATGTCTCTATATGAGCCATGAAATCAGGTCAGGTTCCCTGCGTCACTGCTATATGAGTACATTTAAATGAAGAACTTTATTTTTTCATATGGTTCATGAGATACCATAAATATATAACACTAGATGCAGACTAAGTGTTTTCAGTGTAGCAGGAAAAATAATTTCATGATTTCTTCAATTACTAAGTAGGGGGTACATCAAGCAGACCCGAACTCATTGCATGCCATATAACTGAGCTATCTTTTGCTCAGTGAGCTATATTCTGTTGCTTTGTTGACTTTCAAACAGCACTCATTTCTAAAATAAAACATTTGATGTGGAAAATAGATGATTAATGGAAAATAAAGACCAGAAAAACACTGAAAGTGTCTCTCAAAACACATATTTCCATTATAGTCCCCATGCCTATTACTTAACATGTAACAATAAGACTTCTTCAATTTCTTGTTGTCTTCCTTTATACCATCATTTTGGTAAGATAGTTTAAAATGCAGACGTTTCAATAATCTGATATTTGTAGAATAGAAAAATGCTTCAAGCTGCAGAGTGTAATTGTAAACGACTGTAACAGTAATTGTAAAAAATAGACTTGGTTACATTATAAATTGTTACACAATCAGTGTCTGTTATGACTGACATAGATTGACGTAGATTGATAACCATCAGTTCTGATGGTGTATATCTCACTGAGCTCATTTAGCACACGGCCCGTATCATATGATATTTTATTATCTTATGATAACGATCATAATTCATTCCCATTGTCCGTACAATGTCAATTTATGTGTTAATGCATGTGAGTGGCTGTTAGTAGCACCTGCTGTTCCTTTCTGCTCTAGCTGAAGTCTGAAGTGACTCACCCATTGATCAGCCTTTTGTAACCACAGCCCATTATAGAGCAGAATTGAAGTGATGTAGGAATCAAGTTGAGTTGAGAAGTAGTTAAGTGGACCTTTTGAGTTGAGAATTATTTGGTCGAGACAGTTATGTCTAAGTGTGATCACCAGAGCCTGGCTGAGATGGTGACGTCAGCATGTTGTATATTAAGCCTTCCTCGTCCTCACTTCCTTGGAGGTTTGGACTCCCGAGTTCAACTTGCCAGGCTCGCTTTCAGGGATGTGGGTTCAAACTTGGCATACTCTGTATTGAGAAAGGCCTAATGTAAGGTAACTGCCAGTTGAAGCAGTCCGAAGGCTTGAATGGTCAACTGTGTTATACAACAATTAGTTCTTTGATTAAAAAAAAAAAGTCAAAATTACAAGCCTGTGTACAGAAGTCTAAATACACTTTATTTATATAGCACCTTTCAAAACAACATTATAAAATGCTTTACATGGGGACAAAAAAAATGGTATAAAACATCCAATCACCAAGCATATATTTGGTTGCATGTGCTGCTAACAGCAGGCTGAAGCAGAGATCACACTTTGTAGAAACCTGATAAAACATTCAGCAGTTTAAATCAGTTCACTTTCAGATTCTGGGTCACTTTTGGATGAATTTAACAACTATGGCGCGGCGTTTTGCTGCCAATTGCAACAGCAAACCATTCTAAATTTGCCACAGCTCTGGTTTGTGCCGATGACTGGCTTCTTCTCCATGGCAACGGGGGCTACGACTCATGGGTATCACAGTATTTAGAACCATGCAAAAAAAATATTTTGATTTCTCAGAAACATAGTAAAGTGATGGTCATCACTATAATATAATGTAACACACATTATACGGGAGACTTCTGTGTTTCTACGCAGAGGGACATTGAAGATATCATTAAAAGAAAACTTAAAAAAGCTCTACTTAAAAAAAAAAGTAGTTCCAACTCTGGCATAATTGAGTAAATCCTAAGAGTCTTTTATTGTCAGACTAACCCAATTAGTTTATTACAACCAACATGATTTGCTTTGACCTCTACAAGCATAATTAAGTTCAGCCCACTTAATATTAATTCTAAAGTTGTGGTGATATTAAGTGGTCAAATTACTTCATTTAGTCTATTCTAACTTCTTTATTTTACTTCCATCCTACTCAGAAATGCTCATGCAAATTGTTACGTTAATTTTTTGAGAATTCGTAATTCATTTTACTTAAATCTGAATAAATAACACATAGCAATTCCAGTTTGGGACTGTTTACTATGAAACTAAAACAGATATAACAGATGCAAAGGAATGCATGTATTTAGTGTTGCAGAAGTTCAGAGAAATATTGAAGATACAGCATGTTTTCCAAGTAAGTTTTGTAGAGAACTTTGTAAATACACTCATGTTTTACTTCAAAACTAGAGATAAATTAAAAAAATACTTCTGCAACCAGCAGCTTCTCCCACTTTGCAACTCTAAACTATTTTGTTGCTTTGCATTTACATTAATTCAAAATGTATGCGCTCATAACATCTAAAGCACAAATATGAATTCCAAAATTCAGTTGAAGTATCCTTTAATTTCTTTGAATTTGTATGTTAGGTCTCCATGCCATCTGTCTCAATATTCTGACCTCTGAGTTCTCATGTGAAAATGAACATAGACCAGGAATGACAGAGAGAGAGGGGGCCTCAGTCACACGGAGTAAAAGTCAAGGATGTCTTCACCTGATATTCATATCATCTGATATCAGCATATCAAAGCCCATCACCTGGCTGAAGCCTTGTCTCAGCTTTCCAAAGGGAATGTCAGACATGAAAGAGAGTATTTGAAGAGTTAAGGAAGAGCTCAGCTGAAATGCCATTTCCTTTTAAATTGTCATTTTAGGGGGTAGAGACTTCTGAACTCCTTGAGAGTTGATAAGTCGCCTTGCAGTGATGAAATGCTGCCGTGACCGGGCATTCAAACTTTAAGAAATTCACTGCTGTCATTCCTGTACTGCTGGTCATTGATCAGAACTGGTGAGTGTATAAGTGCGTGTGAGTGTACGCTTTTGTACTGTTTCCCTGTCCAAACCCTGGTGCAATACAAAAGCCCTTACAGTTGCAGGACCCTCTGTACTGCACCATGCTAACTTTTGCCAGACTCATTAC
Organism: Macquaria ambigua; assembly: GCA_008360985.2. Lineage (NCBI taxonomy): Eukaryota > Metazoa > Chordata > Actinopteri > Centrarchiformes > Percichthyidae > Macquaria > Macquaria ambigua. Next base: position 79,267 of record VMKM01000700.1, on the reverse strand, counting down.
AGTGTGACATAACTGATGATTCAGCTCTCTCTGTATTTATTTTTCTCTGCTCACATTACCCCTGACGTTAAGGTGTATCCAGGGTGATTGGAGACCCCGTAATCAGACAGCATCATTGAATTTGGGTGTGCATTCACCTCTAACATGCACTGAAGATCCAATCATGCACTCAACTATTAGAGGTAAAGGAATAAACCTCAACTCACAGATGCAGTGAGGAACCATGTAAATCCAACAGCCATGCCGTTGGGATGAGTATCTTTATCAGTGATGGATGTTCATGATACTGGAACATGTCTGCTTAACTCTTGCTCTACACCTGTAAGTCATCCAGTCTTCTTTCTTGTCTTTAATTCTTTCCCAGTTGAGTATTTTGTGAAATGAATTTGTAACTGATCACAATCATGTTGAAATTCTATTAAACCTTCACAGTAGAGAGGTAGAGAGGTAATACATTATGCAGATATGAACAGATATCATGTTCTGAACAGATGCGAACAGTTTCTGATGTTTTGCAGATATTTACCTTTCTTTTTCTTTTGGCCTCAAACTTGCATCGTGTCATTTCAGTCATAACTCATTTAAATCGGAACACACAGACGTGATACACACACAGTGCTGGAATCAGTGGAACTCAGCGGAAATAGTATAACAAGGTGCCTTGTATAACTTCAGGTCTTGCCTCATAATCATCATATTTAGATGTGTTCTTCAGTGTCAAAGTAATCCACCGATTGTTGTCTGTACCACAGACTGTATATAAGATAGATAAGATAGATGACGCGTCTCCACTTCCTCCCACTGTACAAAATGAAGCCAAAATACCCTGGATACGGGAGCTGCCATCTTGCGCTGGTGACATCATTTGGAGCCAGAGTCTGCGCAGTAGTGTCCGCAGTATCGAGTTCCCGCCTATACACTCGCCTGAACCAATCGCGAGCACAATCAGACCCTGTTTTTATAGCATCAAATAACTAATTAAAACCAAACTTGTCAGAAAAACGAACACTTGAACAAACATCATCATGATAAAAACTACCTAAAATGACAGAAACCATCTTTGGGAACATTTTATTTGACGTAGCTTTTCAGTTTGGCCCATGTCCCATCCGCTAACATGGAGGAGGAGGAGTTTATGAGCTATACTGCAGCCAGCCACCAGGGGGAGATCAAGATGTTTTGGCTTCACTTTTGGGGAGCTGACATGTCGTCCATCTTTATATACAGTCTATGGTCTGTACATTTAGAAACTGCTGTAGCTAATGTAGTATGACTTTCTATGCCAAACTTAAACAAATATGTTCTAAAAAGGTGAGGTTCAACCTCAATAAGTTCAATCAGTAATCAACAAATCAAGGATCAACAACTTTCACCAGATTTGCTGTGCAATGCAGGATAAAGCTCGGTGGATGTTGTGCAGGTAGCTCACAATGCAATACTGAAGCCTGGCACATTCAAAATCTTGCACAACTGAATTTAGGATCGTAGTGCATGCAAGTGCATGCAAAACTGCCAAGAGAGCTCTTTAGATTTTTGTCAATAACTTTCTCATTTTTTCTTTAACAGACACTTTACACTAACCTCACTTCATCTGGGGCTCCCTTTTCAACCTCCTTATTTTGTATATTTTGTAAGAAGATACATTCTTACACATACGGAAAGAATAAATGTCAGAACTTTGTTTCACTCCAGCAAAATGTATTCACAATCAGAAGGTATCTCAGATTCTGAAATAACACCTGTCTGACACAGTTCAACACAACCTGTTGTATTGGGTTGGACTGCCTTATTCAGGGGTTAGAATTTTTCTGGTTACTTAATGTAAAGATGTTCAATATGGAGACTAAAACTGCATCCATTTTCTCAGACTGATGACTAAGGTTTCTGCCTTTAATATGAGCATGCTTGATAATCATGCCATGAGTTCAATACACTGCACTTCTGTTATTTGAATACTTCTGCTCAAATGTTGCCCATAACATCACTTTTGTCCATTTAGCATTCTGGCAGAGTTTGAAACTGAAAACAACAATTTAAAAGGTTTACCTTATCCGTTTTCATGGAATTGTATACAGCTAAGCTCTTGCCAAATATCATCTGTGAGGGATATTATTGCCCTGAGTTGAGTCTGCAAGGCAGCACGTCCTATTAGGCTGTATACTGACCCCAACAAGTAAAAAGCCTGGGTGTAAACACTGTCTGAGAAACTCACTTCAAGGCAAGTAAGTGCATGTACTACAGTAGCCACAATGGCCCAAAAGGCTGATAGATGCACAACAAATAAGGGATATTTAATTGATTCTATCATTAAACTCAATAATAATGGTGCTATTATGATCACTTGATTTAATAACTTTAATAACTTTGTGCAATGACTCAATGTTTCACCATTTTCTGAATTGTTTTGATAGTTCAGGAACATGCATTTCATTATCTGTATTGTTACACATGTAATATTTTATATAATCTATTTTTAAGACCAAAAGGCCAAACAAGTCTGCCTCTCACTTCCTTTGTGTCCAACTTTCATTTAGTGTTTGGTCTTATTTTCTTGTTGTGCACCTAGGCAGGTGTGAAAACCCCTCCACATTGTAAAACAAGTGTCACAAATAAACCAGTGCATTAAGTGGTCCTTTATAATTTTTTTTTTTTTTTTTTATCTTTAAGACCTAATGATGGACAATGACAGGGCTTTTAATGTTTGAGGGGCAATCTGCTTCAAGCACAACAAGAGCAACGATAAAAGATCAGACAGCTTTAAATAATTATACTCAGGGCATGGTGTTAGGAGTTAACACGTGTGTGTGTGTGTGTGTGTGTGTGTGTGTATTTGTGCGTGTTTGAGAGAGAACTTTAGGAGGGAATGATGATTAATGACGGAGCAGACCTTGAGAAGGACAGGCTGCCAGTGGGACAGATGACAGGAGATGGAGGGGTGGGAGGAGGAGGAGGGACAAAGTGGAGAGGTGGACAAAGCGATACAGAACCTCTCATTCTGGAAAATGACTGTTGAATGCTGACACATACAATAGCAGTCATTTACTTACCGTATCATTTATTTCCCTACAGTGCATTGATTGATGATACATCAGGTCTTAATGCCACAGCCGTAGACAGTTTGGCCAGAGGGCAGATTTTTCCACTTGGGCTCTTCAACTTAACCTCGTTATTTTCTTGTTTTCTGTTATGAACATGTAGCACTCTAACTGCAGCTGTTTAGGCTGTAAATTTTGAGGACAATACAATACAAAGAGTCAAAGACATTTCGACAGAATCTAATGCTAATGCTTGGTGTGAGCTCTAGCGTTATAACACCATCTTCGTTTTAGTCTGTGTGCAGTCTGCCCTCACAGTTTAAGGAGAGAAAGAGGAAAATTCCAGGAGAGGGAGAGACGGCAATGGAGAGTTTTGACATCAAAACTTTGGCTTTGGGCTTTCGGTTGCATCAGGTGAACATCAAGTTTAGTTCATGCCAGCTGGTCCATGCTAGCATCACAACACATTCAAGCTCATTTATGCCATTGCCACATAGACCCATACGGCAATTGAAATGTTAATGTTCGGTTTGTGAGAATGAATACAAGCAAACACCAGAAAAAAATCTGTAAATATGCCATTTAGACATTACTTGTGCCCAGTTAGTCCATTGAGATGATGGCTATTTAGGCCTGGCCATGTTTTGACTCAGTGACACCAAAATTATGGCCAAGTTAAATGTGTGAAATGGACAACTCCCATGGCAAAATGGAAACCTAGTTATAAATCACAAGCTCTTTGTTCAGTTCAGTTTAACTTAAAGTGAATGCAATACACACCTTTCTGATCTTAAATTTACTACACTGCAATTGAAATCTATATTTTCTCTTTCTTTTGTTGAATAGTTAATACAGTTATTTTGCCTTTGCATGTGTAGTGTAGCCCACATAGGTCATTTGAAGTTAAAGATCATTCTGTTGAACATCCATAAAAGTATAAGATAATTAAGAACTGATTGCTTTACATGATAAGCTCTGACTTATATAGTCACGTGCTGTTTCCTATTCCCATGCAAATATAACAACCATGTACATTGAAACATTCAAATATAACAGTCTACCATCAATATATGCAGGAAGACTTTTTTTTCTCTTTTCTTGTAAAGACCTTGCATAACCATAGCACACTGCTCCTTTCTCATAGCAGTGATTCCTATGAATTGCCGTGAGATGAGTCTGGTGTGGGGCTGGAGTGAGGTGGCATGCCACTGCCTCAGATTGTATTATTCGCTAAACCATTTGTTCCAGGCACTCATATGAGGACTCAAGTCAGCAGCAGCAAAGAAAAGACTCCTCTTCACTCCCATCCACAGGGACAACACCATGACTAAAGCACAGGCACCCTGAGAGGCTGCTGCCGTTTGCCTGCCACACACACACACACACACACACACACACATACACACTTGTACAGTCCCCTGCCACCCACACTCTCTCTGGGAGCCAGACTTGGGAAACTATCCTAGTGTGAAAGCTCTTGGTCGGGGGCAAATTAGCCTCAGAAAGTGAATGAAATCTAATCATGTGAGGATGCATATATGTCCGTCTCCAGTATGAATATGTACACAAACATGTTGTGTGTCTGCACAAGTCTAGCTTTGTGTGGGAAGAGAAGAAGTGACAGAGAAGGAAGTGAGCTGGAGCAGCATGGCCATATTTGGTAGTTAGCCTGACACAGGGAGGGATAGATGTGTTGAGGCAAAGATGCTTGACTCCTGACCCTTTTATCTTTTACTCTCTCACACACACTTTGTGTCTGAACCAGGTTGCTGTTTTAGCATGACTAGACCTCCTGTTTTGCTAATGAAGCACCTAACAGATGTTTAAGGATAAGGATGGCAATATTCTATGTTTTTTTCTTATTGTCAATACCTCCCACAAAAAAAAGACCAAAGCCTTCTGTCTTTTATTCCTCTGTACCATGGAGCTCCATGGTTGTCTAAAAACTATTAAAAACACATTAATGATCCACACTGTTGCCCTGGATGACATGTTCCTTCATTATCATGAACAGACACACTGTAGTTAGTTCGCACATACACTGTCCTGCTGCAGGAAACACTAAATGTGTTTTATACTGGAGATGAAATAATGACAAATGCATAATTTCCCCATGTTTGAGTAACATTTGCTAAAAACTACAGTGCCCAGCTGTTTGAGGAAATTACTGACCTTTTTGTAAAAAGTATACATTTATGACTCATTTTTACAGATTGATGCCTTCAGATAGAACGAACAGTGTAGGGAAGCCAGAAAATATTGAGAGACAGACTAACACATTGTTTGGTTTCTGTCTTTTTATGAGATTTAACCATATGAGAAGTGTATAACAATGCCAGCCTTATTCTCTAACAAACAGTATAAACAAACTTCGGTACTTTCCAGATGCAATATGTAAAAATACAGTTTGATAAATGTAATGATCTACTATATCTCCATCATGGATTTTTAGTATGATCAATCATGTGGCATGTGATGGCGTAGGGGTTGCCTGGGCTCCTGCAGCCGTGGTAACAGCTGTGAATTTATACGCTGTAATTGGCTGATGAAAGACACATAATTGAATCTGTAGAGGGGCACAATATTACAAACTTCTGACTGAGTATGTGTGGGTTTGTCTGTGTGAGCGAGTGTGATCAATTTTAAAAATAGCTTCTTAGCTTCTCAAAAAAACAAGATAACCTCAGTCAGATGATAATTTCAAATCAGATGTTTGTTCCCTTCTCATCTTTGGTCGCTGTGAGGAAAGAATTTTGATCACAGTATGATATTAATCATCTCATGCTAATGTTCTGCAGCGTGCACACTCAGTCACGCAGTGAGTCATGCAGTCTATTTTCACTGCTATTATTTTAGACAGGTGGGAACTATCTTGTAAGGTTTTGTGGTGGAAATATTGTCATCTTTTAAAGCCCAAGATAGGTATGTGAACCATGTACAGTATGCTTAATCACAATGTCATGGTGGCATAATGGGACACCATACATACATCAAGGCTTTTAATTCTTTCAGTTCATATTTCTCACACACATATCAGCTACGTGCTGGTGATGTGGAATCCCATTAGCTTGAAGTGTCAAGCATCTATACGATTTGATTTGAACAAAGGTATGCTTCTTAAGCATACTTGATTGGAAAAATTGGTCACTTGTCGGCGTCTTCCAAAACTTATCCAAATTACTTACATGAGCTTTTTTCTGATCCACCAGAAAAAGCTCATATGAGGTTTTTAAGTCGAAAGGCAAAGTCGAATGCATTGTTGGCACAAGCCTCCACCCCAACCTCCTCCATAAGACAGCAAGAGGACAGTAACTACTCTCATGGTGGCAAGATGAAGCTTATTAGGATAGCATCACCATAGGTCATGGTAAGCGGTTGAACAAACCACTCATGCTGTTGTTTCTCTGGTGAGGACTACTTTACTACTAGATGACTACTTTAAATGAGTCTGACAGATACATCACTTTGAGTGTAGCTCAGTTGGTAAAGCAGACTCATCTGGTATCTCTGTGATACCAGATGAGTCAATATGTCTTGCGTCCCAGTGCCTATTTTTACTAAAACAGCCAATGAGAAATGACCTGACAAAAATCTCTATCATCAAAATTCACATTTCTACAATATCACACTGTCCTCTCCAACTTCTACTGTGCAGGTGCCCCAACTGATGAGCAGTAGTGGCTCGTGCAGCAATAAGGATGAGAACTGTCAATATAACAAACATGCAAGGGTGCATGAGGGGTTTCTTTATCTGAACCATTGTTTAGATAAGGCACTCAGAACCTGCTTGGTGCGAAAGCACAGCTAAGACAGTCAATTATCCTTCTGTCTCTCTCTGTGTTTCTCTTTGTTTCAGTCGGGTCACAGAGAACCAGTTGACTCCATGTTGCTTCTGTCTCTCCGCCAGCCAGCCGTACCAGTGCTATGATGGTTAATTAAGAAGTTGTGGAACAGCAGACAGCTCTCCCTGTCGCTACGCCCAACCTGTCCTTTATATGACTCTGAATACAAATATCAGTGTCTAAGTGTGTATGCATGTGTGTGTGTGTGTATTGTCGTTAGTATGAGTTCAGACTCAGGTAATTAACAAGCTCTCACTCCGTGATCTCTCTGTCAAGAGTCAATTAGCCTGGTGGGTTTGCAGATGTGGCAACGTCACTCCTGCGGCACGAGGAAGTATTTGTTAATGTGTTTGTGTTGAGGTGTTCGACAAGTATTAATTACCTCAGGGCTTTTCAGAAACCCGGGGCAGAGAGAGAAGAGAGAAACAGACAAAATGAGGGTGACAGGTTATTATACAGTTAATGTTTTTAAACCAAATAACTGGTCATCCCATTAAATTAATTCATTATGATAGAGTTTAGGTAATGCTTTGCTGAAGCACTAAAAGAGAGAGAGAGAGAGAGAGAGAAAGAGAGAGAGAGAGAGAGAGAGTTATGATTGTCAAAATTTCTTTTTTTGGCTGGCATTTTTTCAACAGGCATTAAATGTATCTGCATAATTGCCATATAGTAGTTTTCATTTCTCGAGGCGCAGCCAAAGGGAGAGGAGAGTGTCCAGTATGGGGACATTAGAATTGCTTCTCTGCTCTTTGCAGATGATGTGGTTCTGTTGGCTTCATAAGGCCATGAACTTCAGCACACACTGGGGTGGTTTGCAGCCGAAAGTGAAGCGGTCGGGATGAGAGTCAGCGCCTCCAAGTTTGAGGCCATGGTTCTCTGCCGGAAAACGGTGGATTGCTCTCTCCGGGTTGGGAGTGAGTTGCTGCCCATAGTGAAAGAGTTCAAGTATCTCAGTATCTCTTGTTCATGAGTGAGGGTACCAGTCGATCTACGTTCCAACCCTCACCTATTGAGATTGTGGATACAAGCAGCCAATATGAGTTTCCTCCGTAGGGTGGCTGGGCTCAGCCTTAGAGATAGGGTAAGGAGCTCAGACATCCGAGGGAACTTGGAGTGGAGCCACTGCTCCTTTGCATCTAAAATAGCGACCCGGGGTGGCAGCAGGCTAAGAAAGGTCATGGACCAGACCTCAAAATACATCAAACATTTGAGTTTTTCAAATTCTCGAGTATTAGACATTGTGCCCCTTTAGGCCACAAGAGTGCAGGGCATGCTAACAGGATGTGGTGGTATTGAGTGGAAGTAAAGCAATTTATGCTGTATTATCCTTCCAAAACATTAAGTTGTTATTTACATAAAGCTGATCAATTATAATAATTGTGTAGATTCTACTTATGTATTAATAACATAAAATGTAAAATGGACTGTATCTATATAGCGATTTTATGCAAAGTGCTTTACAATTTTACACACACACACACACACACACACACACACACACACACACATACACACACACACACACTCACACTAATAGCACCAAGCTGCCATGCAAGCCACTGGCCTGACCAACAGGAACAATTGGGGTTCAGTGTTTTTCTCAGGTACACTTCAACATGTGAAAAGGAGTCAAGGATCGAACCACCAACCTTGCAATTAGTGGACCATCTTGTCTACCTGCTGAACCACAGTAAATTAGCCCAGATCTACCAACACCTGAGTGTGATGTATCATGACAGAGCAGAATTAACGAACTGGAGACAAATTAAGTATTTAAGTCACTGTGCAAAACAATTATTAACACTAACATACACCATTTAGCTATCAACCAAACTGCAACAGGGAGTCTCTCCAAACTCGGCAGGTAGCCAGGAATAGAATCCACAGGCTAAGAAGCACTGAGTGTATTACATGCAACAAGTATATGAACAAATCTTGCAATCTCTGAAGCTGCTATGCAGTATCTTTGGTATTCTTCAGCATACAGGCTGCACTTTGGCATGTACGAGAAGTATCGAGGGCATCAAGCTAAACTTTGTCACACAGTACTTGAGTGAGTTTGTAATACTGTTTAAGGTTGTAATGCTTCCATCTTGATCACTAGAAGTTAGTTATATACAAAAGCCAAGTAGGCAGGAGAAGGTGAAAGCTTTTTTCAGTGTCAGACTCAGATTCATTTTTCAAGAAAGTGGTCACATTTAAAGATACTGTGACAGCACAGACTTTTAGCATCTCATTATGGTCTAATTATTTTTGAAGAGGAATTTATTAGTGGTCTCAATGCTGGTTCTGTGTTTTTTTCTATCCAACCAGCAGCTTCAGGGCAAGATTAAAGGAATCCATGTTGAAAAAAAACCTACTGTCAGTTGAAACCCTGGAGGTGATATCTATTCCTGGCCCCCATTTGTTCCTTCCAGTGCCTCTACCACATGCAGCGGTCCACCCGTGGTCCCTTCCCGCCTTTGCGGCTGTCTGCCTGGCTTCCTTGTAGCTCTAGGTGTTGGTAATGAGCAGCTTCAAACCTCATTGCCCCCTCATTACAGTCAGGGCCTGCTGGGATTGCTGCTTCTTTCCTTCTCTCCAGGATGTCACTATCAAAGAGTCAGCTCTCTCACTGCTGGACACAGGTAGACTTCTGAGGGCCTCTGTGACGTGTGTGTATGGTGGGGTGTATAGGGAAAAGAAAGATAGTATGTACTGTATATGTGTGTTGCATACCTTCCATCTTTGCCGTTCCTCCCAGGTTTCTATTGTATTCATTTTACCATATATTTACCATGACATCAGTAGTAAATAGTAGTAAAATGGCACAATAACAACAATAAATGGCAATTAATAAATACAAGGCAATATCACAATATCTGCACAAATATAAATCAGAAACAAAATAAAAACTTGTAAGATCAATTTATAAAAAATAAAGGATTCTAAAATTCTAAAATATTAAAATCACTAAGAGCAACCAAAGGCCATTGAAAACATGTACATCTTGAGTTTTGTCTTAAAAGTGTCAATGGAGGGTGAACATTTGATCGAAAGCGGAAGGCTATTCCAAAGCTTTGGAGCTGCCACCACAAAGCCTTGATCGTGGAATAGTTAAAAACAATTGTTCTGAGGAACTGAGAGGCATAGGGGCAGAGAAGTTCTGAAATGTACAGGGGTGCCAGCCCAGGTATGACTGTAAAAACAAATAAAATAACCTTGAAATCAATCCTGTATTTGACAGGTAGCCAGTGCAGGGATGCTAGTACTGGTGTAATGCTGTCTCTTTCTGGTCCCAGTTAGATGTCTCGCTGCAGCATTCTGCACCAGCTGCAGGCGAGACAAAGAGGACTGGCCAACACCCAGATACTGTGAGTTGCAGTAATCTAGCCTTGAGGAGATTAAATCGGAGGTTACAGTCTTAACGTTGTTGAGAGAGAGGATGGATTTAAGTTTAGCAATGTTTCTTAGCTGAAAATAGCAACCTTTCACCACAGAGTTGATCTGTTTGTCAAATTTCAGTGCCCAGTCAAAGATGACACAAAGACATTGGCATGGGCATGAAGGTTCGATGTCAATGGCCCTAAGTGGCTAGCTATACTCCCTGCGGTATTTGGGGGACCAAAAACAATCACTTCTGTCTTGTTATCATTCAACTGGAGACAGTTTTTTTGCCATCCAGTATTTCACATCCTGGAGGGAATTAAGGATGAATATGATGGAGTTTGAATCCCCCGGATTCAATGGAAGGTATATTTGCATGTCTTCGGCGTAACAGTGAAAGGAGACATTGTGCTTGCAGAAGATAGAGCCTAAAGGGAGCACATATAGAGCAAATAAAATGGGCCCTAAAATGCAACCTTGAGGTACTCCACAAGTGATAGGGGCAGTAGATATCAAGAAAGGCCTTCGAGGCGGCCTTGCCACGACAAGCCATATCAGGTGGCAGGGAGAAGGACCCAAAATGCAGACAGGTAGACAGGAACAGTCCAAGGATTTATTTAGGGAAAACCAAACTCACACAAACTCAGGGACAGACACGCAGGGAATCCACAAGAGCGACACACGAGGGGAACGTCCAACACATCACACACAGTAACATCAGTAATCAAAATCCAAAATGCAAGGAAACGTGCAGACATGGAAACGCAGACAATGACGCCACCGAGAACAAAGGGAGAGGACCGGTATATATAGGGGAGGAGACAATGAGGGAAACAGACACAGGTAAGTAATAAGACACAGGTGCAATCAATCAAAAAAGGCGGGAAAAGAACAAAGACAGGAAATAACCAGAACACAAAGAAACAAGAACAGTAATTTCAAAGTAAAACAGGAAACACAAAACCAAAAAACACACAAGTCCACACTAAGGTCCTTGGGATCATGACAGTAGAGGAGGAGAGGCTGCCAATCTTAACAGAGAAAGTCTTGTCAGTTAATTAGGAGGCAAACCACTTGAGGGCAACCACCTGGATGCCAACGTGGTCCTTAAGACGGTTTCATAAAATACAATGATCAATTGTATCAAAGGCCGCACTGAGGTCTAAAATAATTAAAATGAAAAAATTAAAATTAAAAATTTACCACACTCTTAAGACAACAGTAGGCCATTTGAGACTTGGAGAAGGACAGATTCCATGCTGTGAAGCCCTGAAGCCTGACTGGAATTTCTCCATGATGCTGTTATTGTCTAGATAAGGCAGTAGCTATGTGTAGACAATTTTCTCCATTTTCTTTGAACAGGAATGGGAACTTGGAGATAGGACGGAAATTGTTTAGTTCTGATTTGTCAAGGTAAGGCATTTTAATAAGAGGTTGGACTATTGCATGTTTAAAACAGGATGGGATGGTTGCATTTGTAAGACTGCTACTTAAAATAAGGGAAATTGTGGGGCCTACAGTGTCCAGTACTTCCTTTAAAATGTATGTATGAACAAAGTCCAGGGGGCAGGTGGTGGGCTTTGTGTGAGAGATTGTGTCATAAATGTGGGACAGAGACAGAGGCTGAAATTCATTAAGGATGGCAGAGCAGGCAGACATCAGAGAGGAATTGTAGGCGGGTGGTGAAATATTAGATTGTATGCAATACATTTTCATAGAGAAAAAGTTTAAAAAGTCCGCACAAATGGATGTGGTCAGCACAGGACAGGTAGCAGCAACAGGGTTGAGAAGTGAATTTATTGTGTGGAACAGAGCTTTGGGACTGTGGGAATTTCTGAAAATGATGGTAGCAAAATATTTCGCTCTTGCAGCTTTGACAGATTGCGGATAATTTTTCCATTTACGTTCTGCCTTTTGACATAGTTACCTTAGAGCACGGGTGTCACTATTCAGCCATGGCTGAGTTTTGGCTCTTTGTCTCCATAGAATTAATTAAACTTTGTGATTAATTGGTCTGTGTTCAGCTGAAGGGGTTGGGCCTTAATAGAGAGGAGGCTCTGTAGGCAACTGAGAAATTACTTGCAGTAGATGTATTTATAGAGCGGGAGTAACGAACAGGTAATTGAGGATTGGGGACTGTGTGAAACAAGGTGGACAGTTCAAGGACAAAAAGGGAACCAAAGCTAGAGGTGGTCATCTGCTCCCTTTTGCTGTCCATTGGAGGGAAACAGTACAAAAGAATGATAGATGTAGTAGTTAAGTTCTCATCCATCTGGGAAATAGATCCTCCCCTTTATCCTCTAGCTAGCTGGCAATTCTTCAGGAATTATATTCATATTGGATGATATTGCAGCACACAATTTACATTCAATGCCAGCATTCAGTGCCACTGCTTTAAGTAGTGTGCTGAAAAGTATGTTAGGAAAGATAAGGGTGTGGGATCACGGTGGTAGATAGGTGTGTAATGTTTCCAACTTTTATGTCGAAGACTGGAGTTTGTGTTCTTTCTCAGCCTTACAATTTGGATTTTTTAACCATGATCATGATCTTTACCTAACCTTAAGTTTTATTTGCAAAACCGTAACCAAACCTTAATCATGCACAGATTTGTAGGAATATATATTTTTATGCTGGGTCTTTCAGCATGACAATGATCCCAAACACACCGCCCGGGCAACGAAGGAGTGGCTTCGTAAGAAGCATTTCAAGGTCCTGGAGTGGCCTAGCCAGTCTCCAGATCTCAACCCCATAGAAAATCTTTGGAGGGAGTTGAAAGTCCGTGTTGCCCAGCGACAGCCCCAAAACATCACTGCTCTAGAGGGGATCTGCATGGAGGAATGGGCCAAAATACCAGCAACAGTGTGTGAAAACCTTGTGAAGACTTACAGAAAACGTTTGACCTCTGTCATTGCCAACAAAGGGTATATAACAAAGTATTGAGATGAACTTATGTTATTGACCAAATACTTATTTTACACCATAAGTTGCAAATAAATTCTTTAAAAATCAGACAATGTGGTTTTGTGGATTTTTTTTTTTCTCATTTTGTCTCTCATAGTTGAGGTATACCTATGATGAAAATTGGAGACCTCATCTTTTAAGTGGGAGAACTTGCACAATTGGTGGCTGACTAAATACTTTTTTGCCCCACTGTAAATGCAACGAGAGTGAACCAAAACAGTGAAGTTGCAGGCCGTACAGATAAACAATGAGGTGAAACTCACTATAAAGCTCTGTGAAGCCGAGGGGAGCTGCAGATTCGGGTGATTATTCTCTGTTGGTTCATCAGTACGAGCGACCCCTTTCACAGTATCATTAGATACATTGTTATATAAAATATTGATTATAGTCGCTCAATGATTTCTTCCTCTCAAATCAACAATATTTATACTATCCAGGACCTATGCCAACTGAAATGCCTTTAATCAAAGTAATTTATCACCATTTGAGATGTTTAAGTACTTCATCAATACTTAATGTTCTTAGGGTCATCTCTTTCAGAAATGTACTCCTTCTATTGTATTTTCCATACATAGTATATACTAAAAACTGTGAAAAATAAAGGATTACATAATTCTGCAATCTTGAAAAAGTCCCACTTAGAGACATACACTTTTTTTCTGTTTTGAAATATTTTTCATTCTCATTATTGTAATGGCCTACAGCATGTTTTTGTCTGGCCTGCAATGAATACAAACTAAATTGCCTAACAGTATTTGATCTACTTAATCAGTCTTTCCACACAGCATTACTAACGTCATTGTCAACACAATGGTTTGTCATTTTAGTTTATTTGGCGTTTAATCAAGCTTTTCTGTAACAAAAATATGTATAATAAAATACTGGCTATTGGTGTTTTACAGAACTAAAACACAATAACATATAATAATACACATTTAGGTGGAAATAGATGCAAATAAATTGAGAATTATTCTCTCAAAACATCCATGGTAGTACAAAATATGCTAAAAATTAACTGAACAGTACAGACTGACTGTCCTGCTAAAAACAACCTTCTGCAGCTGGTTAGTGTAGACACAACGTGTGGTCAAACTTAGTAGATATACAGTAGATGTGATATGACCACATCACTTCCTCCCAGTCTTACACTCTATCAATTTTTGACTGGAGCTTAATTGGCTGATCTTAACACGACTCCTGGCCCATGATTCAGCGAACAGAGAGAGATGGAGAGAGAGGTTTACCACTGCTGGCCTGCTGCTGATTTAATGACATCAAGACATATTTTCTCTTTATATTTTCTCATTCCTCTCCTATCCCAGTTGCGCTAATGCTGTCCTGACTGAAGGGTTTTACATCAAGCAGAGGGTTCAGTATCTGTATCATTACCACAGCAAAGCAGCACTAGCATGCCAGTGTTCCCATACAGCCTCACCGCATGCGTGCCAGCTAGCAGAAAAAGAACTGTGTCTGCTAACGGCTGCTTCAGTCCAGTGACTACACAGTGACACACTAAAAAGCTTAATTTTGCGTTTCATTAAAATCATAAGCTGCCAGCTCAAATGTACACCACTTTAAAAAGAGGGCATGGCAAATCCATGCCAATCTGCTGCCAAATGCATAGTATATCAAGCTGTCTTTTTGCCAAATCCCTGTTTGATTTCTCACACCCAGGGCCAATCCAAGTACCTACTAATGCATCTCCCATGGTTTTCCCCATGGTACATTACAACCTCAGTGCCATCTATCTGAATAGTGGTGTTATATGTAACATATCCCCCAGCCATTTGTTTTGCCTATTTAGCCGCACTGCACCTGTCTCCCCAGAGAGTATCCCTCCACCCTGCGGCAGGTAGCTCATACAAGCGCCGCTGGCCTCCAAGGCTTAAGACTTTATTATCCACACAGGCCAGGGTAGTTATTTGTGCCTCCCTCACTCTTTTTCTCTTGGAGGACTTGGGAAGGCAGAGTATTGAGCCCTGAAGAGGAGCTATGGAAACCCCTCCGTTTAAATTTAGCCCCCTGTTTTATCTCGGCTTTCTCATTAGCAGCACTGGAGACTAATTGTTACTGGTTAAGTCTTTATTGCTGCGGGTTCTTTCACTTGTTCGTCTCTCTCACTCCCTCTCACTCACTGTTTTTCTCTCTGCTCTTTTCCAAATGGCACTACGGCAGGGGCGGCTCTTTGTATGGCGGTAATTAGCTTTTATGGTGTTGCTATGAGCGGGGTCTTTTCACTGCCGTGGTCGTCACTCTGCTCGGCCTGTCGCTTTATCACCCTGCCATGCTCTGGGCAATTAATCTGCAAGCCCACCTCCCACCCAACCCGTTGCCGCCATCGTCCAGCCATATCCTTCCAAACCCCAGCAGAGAGAGAGAGACTTCCACCTCCCTCCCACTCTGCACTTTCACAGCAGGAATAAAAATCAGCTGGTTTCACAAAGACCTGCTTTTTGTTTGGCTGTGGCCCTGGGTCGGACCTGCTGTATAAAGACTGGACATTTCTAATAGTGTTTCAGATGGCAGATGCAGCATGTTATTTTGCAGAATGCCAGGCTCTGAATGGGATAATTGTCAACACACAAAAACAGGAATTAATGATGTTCGCTGTACATTGTATCAGCAGACAATTGCTATTTGATTTCCCTTCATTTGTGTAGCGTCCGCGCTCCACTAAATTATAGCTGTAGTGTGCAGAATCCTCCTCGCTAAGCTTGCTTTGGAGCATAATTTTTGTACTCATGAAGACTCATCTGCCCACACACACCACACGTTCTCACCAAATGTTATCCCTCATTTAGATGTATACCACAACAGAGAATCACCAAAAAGGGAATATACTGGGGATGAGGATTTTCTTGCCTTAGAGCTCCTGTTTTCACCACTGTGGCCACTGTCGACTGAGAGTGGACACTGCAAAGTACTGTAAAATTAATGCAGTCAGTTGTGACTTTTTTAATGATCACTGGGGACCCCATGCGGAGCTCTCTGTTATGAAAATGAGGTCCTTCTGGAAAACTCCTAATCAAATGATTGTGTTAATACCTGGGTGTCGCTTTGAAGTGAACAGCTTTTGAATTAAACAGGAAGAAATGTAAAAGCGAGGCTGCCTGCTTGCACACGGTTTGATTTAACAGCACTTTGATATCTGCCCCCCCATGAGAACTGGAATGTGTGGTTTTACTGCACTCTCTGTTATTCAGTAAACAAAAGTGTGACATGTGTGAAATGTGCACATTTTATGTGAAGGAGCAGGTAAATGAGGACTGAAAACACAGACTCAGGAAGAGCAAATATAGTTAGATAGTGCTTTACTTGTAAATTAGGCAGGCAGTTAATAGGAAGGGGCAGTCAGTCAAGTACAGGCAGGCTAGAACACCTAAACAGGTCGTGTGACATTAACCTTGTTAGCTGCTCCAAAATATACAACTATGAAGACATGAAGTATGTTTTTTGTTAAAGTGACCTCTAGCGGTTGCAGGAATTGGGACTCTTGTCCCTTGCGAGCAAAGGAGTAAATAGTGTGATGTTGTTACAGAGTCTGCAGATGGAGGTCGCTGTGGTTTGCTTCTGTTCACTTCCTGTTTCCTATTGACAGTCAGTGTTGATTTCTTTTAACCAGGAGGGGATAATCCTTCCACAAACCATGATCTTTCCCTAACCAAGTCTTTGTGTTCTCCTAAATGTAACCAAAAATGAACCATTGCAGTGTCGCATCAAAAAAGTCTTTTTGCACAAGTGATTTGTAATGGCTTTGGAAGGCATTGACCAATGAGGTCGTCCTGCAGATAGGTGTGCTATAAGTGTCATCCTGGATGGCAGTTACAATGTATTTTGTCATTTCATTTGTAGGAGTTATTGGACTAATTAACTAATGCAATGCAGCTGATGGTCCCCTGTGAGTCAGGTGAGATGGGTGATTCAAGGGAAGGCATCTAGTGGGCAGGTATGGCATGACATCTGGAAAATAAAAAGACTGAAACAACCTGATTATAAAGATATTTACCTAAATATCTATTGTGTGGCACAGTGAATGATGTGCTACTGTAATCAAAGCAGTTTGTTAAGAAATAGGTGAAGATTTGGATAGTTTGAATGTTGCTATAGCAGCGTGTCTAGACAAATGCATAAAAAAAGCGTACCGCCCAAAAAAAGTACCTCAAAAAGAATGTCACATATTGTTTGCACAAAGCAGCGATTTATGGGCAGTGCAGTACAAAAATACCGGTTCCAGTGGGTGCTAAATCCCAAGGACGGAGACAAGAGAGGACCATAGTGAAAAGCATTTATCATCACATATTCAAAATAACAGTCAGTTAACAAAAAACTTTTTCTTCATCTTTTCCCCATTTCTGACTGTCAAGGCAGCTTGCAAAAGGTATTCAGGGTCAAAATCGTACATAGTTTGCCAATTATGTGGACCTGTCTTTATTTCTTATAATGATGAAAATTTTGGTTAACATATTTATTGCCTCAAGTAATTTTAAAAAGATGTTCAAAATTGCTGTAGTACCTTGAAATGTTCAGTTTCCTAGATTGACAACAACTGATTGGGAATATCCACCACATTTTTCTTGACAAGCATTTTGATTTCACTGCTCCAGTAAGAATGACAAATCCAACCCAGAGGAACATTTGAACTCCTGGGACCTATTGGCCGTCTTGTCACTGAGCTATGGTCTTTCCTTCTTAGCTCAGATATTGATCTGCTGCTTAGGCAATTAGTCTGAGCAGACCCTTTTCCCTTCTTATTCTTTCTCCTCCCTGCTCCAATCTAAAGCTCTTAGAAAATACTGAAGGATTGCCCGGAGTCAAAAGAAGCCAAATTACCTGCTCTTTTTCTTCCTTTATTGTGATCACCTGCCAGCTGCAGGGGTTAGGAAAGGTTTTGGCTGTTGATACAACTCAATCATCCCTCCGTTTTCCATTCATACTGCACCCAAGGCCTTCAATCCAGTGACACTGCTGCCTAGAATAGAAAAACAGAAAACACTGAAGGAGACGCAGAGATAGGCACTGGTTTAGTCGCCTTGTCAATATAAGTAGGTGAGAGGCTTAGAGAGGAATGCTCCTTCATTTACACCTGAACAGGCTAATATGGCACTTCTGTGACTCAAAGTGCCATTTCCTGTGTATGAAGAATTCCATCCAGTGGCCATCCATTCCCAACACCAGAAATCCATTTGAGCAAACAGGAGCAATCAATAGCATTTCAATTTGTAAGGACAGTAGACTCACATTCATTGTATCACCTTTTATGAACACAAACAACTCTCAACAAAAACTCAAACCAGAGAGATTGTCTAAGAACAAATAATTTACTTTTTTTTCCCCCCTCAGTGTTTTTGTCTTCAGTAGCACTGCTGTTTGTTGAAGCTCAACCAAGGCTTGAATCCACTCCCCACTACAGCTGCCTTTCATTTTACCAGTTTGACACTGAACTCAAATTGGCCAGTCTCCTTGTTGAGGCAATCCTTGTTTTGCTTGTTCCACCCAATTCTTTTCACTAATGGTGGGCACTGAAATAAGGGGAGAGCTGATCAAAAAGAGTTGCTGCTTGTTTGTCTGCAATAGCTGTGTTCTCAAGGTTTATCTAGAAAATAAACAGCTATACGGCTTAAAACTGAAATAGTAAGACTTACCGATGTCAACAAGTAAAGTCTGCAGCTGCTGCACAGAGGATGAATGAGAAAGATGGTAAATACAGGAAGGATATGAGCCGGAGTGACTTTAAGGGACAGCTGAGTAGAACTAGCAATGCTACTGTATACTTAAAAGGGCCATTAAGTAATGTATGACCTTAACTGAAGTCAGATACAACATAGCACGAGTCAGCATGTGACTAGATCTTTCACTTTCCTTCATCACTGGGCAGTTGGTGGCATGTTTACAGAGCCTGTTTTTGAGAAAGCCAACCACAAGCTGAATTGCTCCTCTCAAATAGATTTATTTAGTATGATCTGAACCACCTCTTTGACTTCACATCTTCACATCCTCACACCAGGTATACTCAGCATGTGCCCATGAAGCTCCATGTATAGACTTCCCCTCATTCAACAAAGTTGTAGGTCCATACAAAGTTTAAAATCCAAACTACAGTCAATAGTATAAGATTTGGACAATAGAATAAGGCATGCTACATGGTGCTCGTCTCGACATGCACAAACCTACACGAGTATGTAATCACGCCTTTTCCATATTTGGCAAGGCTCCAAATTAACAAATGGCTCTTTTGGTCTTTGGTACCCCCTTTTGGTCAATCACTACTTCTTCCACCTCCTTCAAAAACAATAGGATAGCCACAGTATTTTCAAAGGTAGGAAGAACGAGGAGTAGAAAATACCAAGATATTCTGTACAATTTTGACATGCAGCCAGTTTTATCAAAGAGACATCACTTGAAGGTTTTCCTGCTTGTGTGGACTTAAAGGCTGGCCCTCCCTTGTACTTTGTCAGACTTCCGCCTCGATAGGCATTCATCTGTATCGATGGCACATCTCTCCACCTTACATTTGGTTAACTGGGAGTAGAAAAGGGAGGGAGGGAGCATCACTTTATATAATTACTGGGTGCCACTGTGTTGAGGAGGCTATTACAAGCTAATGATCATTGCCAAGTCTCCCTCACAGCAGCAATGACAGCAAAGACTTGTCCAGAGGTCGCCATTACATACATATGCACACATAGTTATGCACATACGTATGCTGGTGGCCATAGAGGTTAGAGTAGGCTTGTGCTTGTGACTACATATACGTATTTAATTATGAAGAGACATACATAAGCATTGTCTTCCCATGTAGTTATTTATATATTATTTTTATATATTATTATTATTATTATATAGATATTTGGTTGTCATTGACTGAATCATCTCCAGCCATTTAGGATAAAGGAATGTCTCTCTTTGTCATAATTTCTCAGCTCGCTTCATCAAATTGGCATAATTAGTTTGCCTATTGACAGACTGTTCATGCCCTCGACTGATAATTTTTAACTTAAACAGTGTCTGAGAGAAAGAAAGCATCATCATTATTAGTCAGCTAATGAAGCAGTAACAGCGATGACTGTTTTCCTACTTGAGGAGAGTTTGTGTGAAACTAATGACTTCTAAGCGATAATTAATTGATTCTCGGCCACCTGAATAAGCAGAGTTTTAATAAGAAGTGACAAGGAGAACAAGTCCCAATATAACCATCTCCTCACCATGTGAGAAAATAACTGCAATGCTTTGTTTCAGTGGTGTGGGAGCATAAATAAATGTCCCTTTGAGATCCTGCCTCTAAGTCATAATCTGTAAGACATGTATTCCATTAATGGCAAAGTAGAGCTTTGAGGCCATTTGATTTGGGTTTTATATGATGATGAGACACCAGAAAAAAAAATCTCTCTTTACAATGAAGTCACACATTTACAGAGATCTGTAAGTGTCATACATAAATCATAAGAATCAATGTCTTTCAATTTGATAGAAGTGATGCCTGCGAGTAATTGGCTTCTTGAAAGAAGTTGAAGTGTCATTTGTGTGAAGTGTGTTAGAATCAGGTGATACTGTTGCTGAGCACTGGTTACATTAGCAAAAGGTTAGAGTAGTGTAGCTGTTTATAGGTTAGTGTAAACCTCTGTAGCTCTGTTCCCAAGCAATATCTATATCTCTAACACATTTTCCAGATGCTTGATGTGCAATTGATTGCTGTTTCTCCTGCTCAGAGGTTTTACATTGATATCTATTACATCTGTTCCTTTGGGCCTGAAAAGGAGTGCAGTTTTATATAAATATGTACCACACATACACACAGAAGCCTCTATGGACATTGTGTCAGTCAGTGAAACGGCTGCATATATTGTTGAGCTTGAACGTGTGATAAATCTCATATTGAAAGCTATGCATTGCACATTATTATGTAAAGGTTTCCTAAACAGCTAAGACTTGACAACACAGACAGGAACATGCTGCTGTAAAGACAGCTTTGGAAAGAAGATACCTTTTTAGTCGTCAGTACAGAGTCTGATATGCTGTTTGTGAGTCAAGGCGATTCCCTGTAGACCCACAGAGCTCTACAGAGATCTACACTTGACTTTGAAACTGATTTCTCTTTTTTGTTTGTTTCTCAAGGAACATGTTATATTGCTTCACACTGTTATTTAGTTTAGTATTTCTAAAGTTTGTTTCTGAAAATGCACTTTTATGTGAGTTTTCATTTCAAGTTGGAGTACAGCTAGTTGCCAACTTCAATAACTTATGCTTAAAGTGTAACTACACCCTCAAATTCTGCTAGAACCCTCCCTCCCAGCATTTTTAAAAAATGCAACAGTGAGGGAACAACACCTGTAGGAGGTGTGGCCTCATGGCTACGTAGTGCGTGAGTCAGGCGACGTGGGGGAGACTGACTGACACTGGTTAGATTCTTTTTTTTTATATACATTTCATGACGTAGACAGGTCTCATTGTCAGCATTGGCTGATTTAAAACAGTAGATGGCGTGTTGAGCCATTTTCAACCCATGAAATGCCGATTTTAATAAACTTGGTAAGAAATGTCAATATTAACACCAGCATTGATGTGTCTCATCACAGTACAGTCATATCACTTAGTTTACAGCTCAAAAAACATGTTTAAGTGTGCAGCACCTCTTTGAATTGCATATGTGTAACAGTCACATTTTGAGAAAGAGCAAACTCGGCCCACTGACATTGTATTTAGTCTGACATGCTGGTTGTTCTACTTTGACACCAAATGCACAAGTGCGACACTGCCCTGATTTTCCACCAGGTACTTGGGACAAAGTTCAAATAAATGAAACTTTAATCCCCAAACACACTGACCTCAACAACCCATGTCCAGTGACCTTTTGTCACTGACAGGAGGCAGTTATGACAACGCTAATTTCACTGCAGGAAAATGGAGAACAAGTTAATGCTGTGCATCCCTGAATTCCCAGAGATATGTGACTTTACTCTCGGATTGTACTGGGACTACGATGTAAACAATTCAACCCTTTTTTTTTTTTAAAAGAACATTCTTAAACCATTAATGTGAAGTGCATCTCTTCCTTTGTAGCAAAGGAGTCTTCCATGGAAAAAATAAATAGGCACTAGACCTTTTTAGAGGAGTAAGTGTGAAAGCTTTCATGAGAATCGTGTGTTTATATAAACACGTACCTGTATTTTTTATATTTATTTGAAATACACACCTTTTGTCTGTTCAGGCTATGTTTTCAGTGCTAACAGTAAGGTCAATTATGTATTTTTAGTTCCAATGATGCGCCACAGTGATGATAAGTATTCATGACAAAACACACTCTTGACAGACGTCAGGCTTATGGTTTAGTGTACATGTTGTGGTGTACTCCACAGTACTTCATTACAGGTACAAAAGCTCTGCTAGCATCAGGGCCAGACTGGGATAATAATACAGGCCAGAAATCTAGCGTCAGCCCAGGCCAATATCCATTCACAACGGATCATGTATTCTGTAACAGTTTTTTTTGTTTAATGTTTATGCCAGTATCTAGTGTCTATGACTAGACAGGAAAACTGCTTTAAAAAACATCCAAACTAGTTAAAAACAGCCACATGTCTTCAGTTTCAAGAGTTTGCAAATTGCACTCCCATAAAGCATGGCTGTACATAACTGGGGATTTCACTCCAATCCTTCTGATGCCTGCTATCGGTCCATCTAAAGCCTTTAAGGCAAGTGCCCACGTCCCTTCTTCTTCCAAGGCTCTGTCTCTTGGCCTATCTCTCTTTTTCTCTCATTATTCTGCTGTCTCTTTACCCATACCTTCACCTCTCCTGTCTTTTTATCCTCTCCTTTTCTGTTTATTGTTTTCTTCTCTTATAACTCTCTTTCTCTTCTTTCTTTTTACTGGCCTTATCTTCCATTGCGATACCATTTTTTTTATTCTTTTCTTTTCAGCTCATGTGGAACATATTTATTGACGTGAATACAGAGTAGCAAAGCGTGACAGCTTAAACAGACTGGCTCATTGCAAGGGGCGAATAGTAAATGTGTTTCAGAGAATGAAGTGTAGTCGTATAAGAGTGCAGCAGAACTTGAGTTGTCTTACTAAAATGGTTGCTAAACTTTGCTCCACTCATCTTGATGACAGACAAGTTGTCTTTTCATTGACCACTGATAAGTTGAAAAGGGATAAAACACAAGGCACAGAGACAGAAGTCACAGTCTTTGAGGCTAGAAGTATGGGGCAATGTGAATGAGGCCGGCTTCTTTCATTAGAGGGGTATTATTACAAATGCAAGGTTTTTACATGTCTTTGTAATTGAAGGATTGAACAACTGAATTGTCCTCTATGTGTATGGAAGCAGTTTTGTGCCACTGAAATTAGGCTTTTTTTTACTGGTCACTTGTATTTTATGAAATGGATGATAACTTAAAACAACAATTTTAAGAGGGGTTAAGAGAAAATTGATTGACATGATTCCATTATTTAAATCAAATTATATTTTCCAAATGATAATTTGATTTCATTCTTGTGTTTTTAGTTATTGTTAAATTATTTAAGTTTCACAGCATGATTAAAAAATAAATAAATTGTACTTTTTTAAATTGCATTTACTGTTACTGTCATCCCATTATATTGCATATCGAAGTTTTTTTTGTGCCTTTTAACTATATATATTAACATGATGTCCACATTTTACAGATGCCTCTCTTAATTTAATTTAATGACATCTTCCTTAATTTAAAGACATGCAATTCATCGCACATCAGCTGAATGGCTTTGATTTAAAGGTTGGATGATACAAACTGTAAACGCTAAAGCAGAGGAGACGTTGGACAATGATAAAAGACAATGCAGCAAAGGGAAAACAATTCAAAACTTTTCAAATATTCATTAATTCATTCAATATTTAAGGACAGAACAATTGCATAGCTACTAATTTGTACATATACTTATCATTCTTATACTTTTATTCAAATACATATCACATCATTCATTGTTTTTACCCTTGTATCAGTTAAGTATTTGATATAAACCGATGGGAAAGTCTATAATCTTTCCACTGACACGCTTTAGCCTCCATATTTACTTCTTCCATCCTTCCAACACACTAAGAAGAAGACATTTAATTTGCTGGTGTCACCCTAAAGGATTTGTGGGTTATAAACTCTTCAAACATCCTCTTCCAGTGTGTCAAGCTGTCTAGTGCAGCTTTTAAGACAAATTAGTATTTAAATACAAAATGTCACTTTCCAGCTAATGGAATCAGCAAATATGTAAAATTAATGTAAAAAAAAAAAAAAAAAATACTTTGACTTGAAGTTTGACTGAAGACAGGCTGAGGACAGTATGAATATTAAACAAACACCATTCTGTCAAGAAAATGCTGTAAGTGATGTTATCTGTTTGAATTATATATGAGGTAAATACAGTATGTGATGTATGACTGAGGTTAGTGGGTTCTGTATGACTGAGGTTAGTGGGTTCTGGTGTGTGCCTTTGGAAGATTCAGGAGAGTTGTTCATGGTCGCTAATACTGATGGGAGCCTGTGTGTGTGTGTGTGTGTGTGTGTGTGTGTGTGTGCAGACATGTGTATGCCACACTGCAGTGGCAGCAGGGACTCAGCATTCCAATGCACAACACGTTCTAGATTTACCCTCTGCTCTGTTGCCGTGGTGACTGAGTCACTAAGAAGGAGTGTGTGTGTGTGTGTGTGTGTGTGTGTGTGTGGGGTGGGGTCAGACAAGGGCCCTTGTTCCTTAAAGATGATAGCCACCACCCCCCTCCTCTTTTTCAGCTGTCTCATTTTCATCTCCTCTTTAACCCCTCCCCTTTTTTCCTATTGGTCCAATCATGCTCTCTCTCCTTTTATTTATCATTTTCCATTTTTTCTTAAACTCAAACCTAATTCAGCTTGTTCTTTCCTTCCCGTTAAAGTAGCTAGTACTTAGAGTACAAGTTAGTTAGTGCACCATATAATGTATCCATGGCCATACACTTTCTCCCCACATTGATGTATATTGTCTGTCTCAAGGTTTGTGCTGACAAATTATAATCATTTATTATTAGACAATGTAATTATTGTCTTTCAGCCTCTTGCTTTATCAGTCCACCTCTGCACATTGGACGTTTCTGACAAAGTGAGAGCTGAGCTGAATCACATAAGACACTCAGAGAAAATGCTTAATAGCGTGGATGAAGCGTAATACACTGCTTAGTCCTTTATTAAAGGTTTAGATTAAGGGCTGGAGAAAAAGAGAGTTGTGCTCTAAATCCTGGAGCCTTGGACAGCTTAAGGTGTGATAGGAGAGGTATGAAAAGCGTGCGAGTCTGTGTGCGTGTGAGAGTAAGATAAGATGCCAAAAATAGGATGGGCAGAGCAGAGAAAGATATTTAGAGAGAGATAGTCTTGGTGAAGATTAGTACTTAATAGGAATTTGAGCTTCCTTTAATCGTCTCTGTCTCTTGTATTTAGCTTGAAACTCTGTCTGTGAGTGTGTGAGTGTGTGTGTGTGTGTGTGTGTCTGATGAAAACCCTCATTAAGATGCAGTGCTGACCAGAAACATATTCTCATCATTATGCACCCTTCTAAAAGTATAGTATGATTGTCCTCCCATGACTTCATCATGGAAGTAAAGACTATACTGCATGAGTCCATGATGATATTATATAATCATAATTTATTGATTTATTCAAAGGCTACTATCTATCTGTCAGTCCTGGAACACTAGTCTAATACAATTTATCACTGCAGTTGGTATGTGCTAGTGATATGCAAGCGAAATGAGAATGTACATATTATGAAGTACAGGCATTATTGGAGTTGTGTGTCCTCCATCACATTATTTTTGCAGGTTCAGCCTAATTGGCAGAGTCCCTATGACTAATATTTCAGGTGTATATTAATGTATGTATTTATTCAAATATATACTTATTTGTTTCCCATAGCTAAAGAAGAACAATTCATATACATATTATAAGTGTATATTCTTATATCTTTATATAGTATACACACTTCTTTCAATCACAACAGTGGTAAATGTACTATAGACTACTGTCATGAATGAGTTTTTTACTTTATGCTGGTGATCATTTAAAGAGCTGTTTATGTCACATTATGTTTATTTTGTAGCCATAGCGCCGTGGCTGTAGGGATGGCAATGTTGGTCTGTCAACAATAACTATTGGATAGACTGCCATGAAATGTTGTACAGATACTAATACCTAGAAGATGAAACCTTCTGGCTTTGGTGATCCCTGGAATTTCCCTTTAGCGTCGCCAGCAGGTCAAAGTTTTCACTTTTCCAGTTAAATATCTTGACATCTGTAAAACAGATTGGCTCAAAATGTTGTACAGACATTTATGGTCCCCAGACTATAAAATCCTAATAGATTATTATGACAACTGTTGGATGGAGTACCATGCAATTTGGTGCAGACATTCATTCTCTTATCTAACACTCAACATTTTAAATCATATATATACTTTGGTTTATCCGTCTAAAGTTTAGATTTTCTTTACAAAGAGCATTACAGACTTAGAGAACCGCTAGTGTGGCCATAGACTCTTTGTTTTGTTACCATAGGAAGGCATATTCTGCTCTCTAAATAATATGCTCTACAAGTACACATACTATAAACTAAGCAGTGTGCAGTAGTTATACACACATTAGTTACATACATTAGTTATAGTAGTTACATACATATTACATTACATATTACATCTTAGAACATGGACTAGTAAATTGATAATAAATAACAGAAAAGACACCTCATACTGAGCATGCACCAGCACCATCTATATAAACATGTAGCAGTACACCCCAATGCATAACACTATCATGCATTAGTAACCCCACAACACCTTCATCAGCAAGAGATTTTTGAACACAAAACAATTGTGCAAACAAATCTCACTCAGAGAGTTAATGATCAAATAAACACATTACCTGACAATGGATCTGACAAGTTGAGAACATTTGGACACAGTGGAGAGATGACAGGGCATCGTCTCTATAATTAGACTACATTGTCAGCCTAACAAAGTGAGTGAATAAAGGCAACACTGTTAAAGGTTGTCGTAATAAGGCTATTAGGATCAGCCAATCTGCCTTTTCTCCTTTTTTTTTCATTCCACTGATTATTATGCCACTGCAGATGGAATGGAGATGAGATGGGAGAGTGTGCAGACATTCACTAAGTTTGACATTGCCCTTCAGTTCCACAGGGAGGAAGCCTTAAATTAAGTTGCCTGAGATTCAGCCTTTCTGTCTGAGGAGAGGTCAAGGAGCTTATTCACCAGAGAAATCCTCTGTATGCCTGTTGAGCTATAAAGGAGGGAAAGAGTCAAATTGTTTCAGACAAGAGGGAGGGAAAAGGGAAAAAAGAGAAAGGAGGAGCAACAGATAGGCATGTTATACAAATACACTATCTCATAAGTAGCTGTAGCTCCATCTGTATAAGTACTATTTTAAACAAATACTTCTAATCTTGGTAGCTTTTTCTCTCATCTACATTATTTTTTGATAACTTCAGTTGTATCTTGACCCAAACTGCTCATTATTGATTACATTCATACATGTATCACTCACTGTCCTGGGTGCCATTGGGTGCCGTTGGCGTGGTTACTGGTCTGACTCCAGGTACCAAGTTGCCAACAATTATTTAACTCTTTGTTCGACGTATGATCAATCATTTTCAAAACAGCTACATCTACAATAAATTTGAGACGCCATAGTTTGTAATATATATTTTGTTTTTAGAATAGCAAAATGGTATGAAAGCAGCTATAAATGATCCAATCACATTACTGCCTAGGTCTTGTGAGACAGCCACTGTCACCACTCACAACCTCTTATAAAACTTCAGTATTGAAGTTCATTCTTGACCTTGGATAAGAGTGGCGTTACAGTAAAAAATAATCCGAACTTAAGGTCCACTTACTAGCTTTCTTGAGAGCTAGTAAGTAAACCTTAACCAGTGTCAGGTCAGAAGTCATATCAGGTCACACAACAGGATGTGCAGTGGGTCCTATAGCCTGCAAAATAAACAATGGCCTGTAGTTGTACCTCGTTGTAGTCAATTTTGTGAAATCATGGATGTGTTGCGAACTAGAGTGCAGCTTGGGCAGCATATTTCGGGCAGCATATTTCAAACCGGCATTCTGTTTTTTATGTCCGAACCCAACCCGAGCCCAACGCAGTTAATGGAAGCTGAAGCAAATCAAAATGCCTCCATACCGTAGATTTCCCTGCATGGTTTTGGGCAATTTTTATTTGATGTCCTCCATCCTTAGCTAGGCTACATGAATATTTAGCGCCTGTTTGTTGCGTTCATGTGTTGTCATGTAAATAAAACCCCCCAGTACTGAACAGGAAGCACCATGACACGAACGAACCTGAACATAATTTCTAAATTTTTGTCTGAACCCGGCCTGACCCGATGGATCGAGTTGGGCTCGGGGTCCGGTATCCACTTTCTGTTGTGAACGGGGATGCAGACCTTTGGCACAGATTCATATATTTTGCAAACTCGGTTCTGGGTGTGCTGCAATTTGGGTTATTTATATTTTTCTTATTTATATTTTTTCTTTGTACAATTATTTGGTTTATGGCACCTTGCAACGCTGCTTGGTACGAACTTGCTCTTAAGATAAACATAAAGGTTAGCCTATGATCAGATTTCAGCTCCTGCTGCTGCTGTGACTTTATTATAGCACCATTTGTATTTGATTTGCCTAATATGTCACTGTTGTTAAGAGAAAGAGAGGAAGACAGAGCATGAGAGGTAGACTAGTAATGCTGGTTATCCATACAGTTCTTATGCTCAGTGTATGATCTTCAGATAGAGCATGGGCTCATTGAGATGGCTTCCATGGCAACAGCAAAATTACCTGTAGGACTGTGTGTATGTGTGTGTGTGTGTGTGTGTGTGTGTGTGAGGGAGTGAGAGAGAGTAATAAGCTGTTCAGATCTGTCAGGGACCCAGAATGTACACCATCTCAGCCAACACACTCTGAGACCTCAAATGAAAGCTTCTCCTCCATTTCTTCATCTCTCTATCTACCCTGCTCCTACCCTCTTCATTCTTATCCAGTCAATTCATATACACTGCTATGAACAACATAATCATCACAACTGTCTAATGATTAACAGTATTGCAATGTATGGCAACACATTAAACATATGCAGTCGCATCCAAACATTGGAAAAACTAGTATTAGGATGTTCATTTCACAATAATAAGCTGATTAGTTGATTTGAATTATGTTTATGGAATTCAGAACAGAACATACAGGACTGTCTGACATAAATTAAAAATAAATAAATAATAAATAAATTATACTCCTCTGTCATTGCTTTTGACACCTACTGAGTACATTTGACAATCCAGGGTGTCTGACAAGGTCTTGAATTGTCTTAATTTTAAGCGTAAAATGTGTTAAAACTTCTTAAAGGTCTTATTTTGTCGTCATACAATACCTACCCACTATTAAATGAATTCAGGACAGAGTTGGTAATACAATATATGTCATTATGCAAAACACAATGGGCTAGAGGTCCCTTAACAATTAGTTTTCTGGTGTCATTTTTCTTACTCTGCCTATTTATAGTTTCAGATCTTTATTAGCTGTGTTCAGAAACAAGGCTGCATCATTTCCTTTTAAACTGGTCTGTAATTCAATTCTAGGCTGCAGTAAAAGTAGCATCAGCAAGCTTAAATTTGGCTTTCTAAAACCTGCTGCAGATACCCTGAAAGCCTTTGTACAGACCCTTCTCTCACTTTGTGTGATATGTTGCCCTGTGTTTGAGATACTGAATGTAGCAAGTAAATAGCTTACTTTGCAGCAGATGCCCAGATGCACAGAGTTTGAAAAGTTACACATTCAAGGATGAAATCCTTGAATGAAGAACACTTGACTGTTTCAGTGTAAATTGACACTCTTCTGCTGACAGGTGCAGTGGGGGATTTCTGCCATGGCAACTAGCAGTCCTAATGTGGGATTTTTCACATGGTTAATACTGTGGTGCTAATGCAGCAGTTAGCTACAGAATGAGTCATTTCCACCATGTCAATTTGGTAGCACAAGCACTTAAAATGTAGAATCTGAATGCTGAAGACAGTACATTTATTTAGCTGATATGTACTATGCTGACGGATGCAGTGGTCATGTAGGATAGGTGCAGGAGGAGTGTTGGAATAGTTACCATCCCAGGGTGGATGAGGGTGGTAGCTCTGGGCTAGAGCTGGCCTGGGATTATGGATATTTATTGTTCCAGGCACATGTAACTGGTGTCAAGGGTCCAGAAGTTTTACCTGTGCTCCTGCAACCACCATAACACACATTAAACTCCATAGTGTGTGCAATTTTTATATGATTGTAGCATCTTTCAAATTATTCTGGTGATTTTTCTGATTCTATTATTCTGATACAATTTTGTTTGTGGAAAAATTAGACAATCTTCTGTCCCAGGGTTACTCTGCATTCACGTCATATGAGATGGATGGTAGAGATGGGAAAGATTCCCATGTTAACAAATTTTGAGTGTTTAAGTCATCGGACAACTCAAGGTTGTTGTATGGTTGCAGAGTTTGTTGAGTGAGGTTTAAAAGTATTGATAATATAACACAATATTCATTAAATTTGGGTTTAATTACTTTAAACAACAGACTTTTGTTGAAGTAAGATGTCTATAGCTGTGTCTCAATTCAGGGGTCACATCCTTTGAAGGCTGCATTAGAAGACCAGATGTGTCAAGATATTTTAACTTTATAACAATATACTATTTATCTTGTTAACATGAAACATTTCACATTATAACATGATAAATAGTATATTGTTAATTATATTGTTATAACGCAATAAGTTTGTATGTTATAATAACGTAAAAGATATCTTCTTATAACGTGAAAACCATCTTGTTATAACAATAAACTTTTCACGTTATAACGTGATAGTGATCCATTTTTCTTTTTCTAGCTTGACAGCAATACCCTTCCGTAGTTTTTAGGTTGAATCTATGTTTTGGAAATAAATGTTAATTTATAAATAAGTTGTTCTTTCTGAATAAAATCACATCAGTCAGTTTTGACCAGAAACAGATGGTCGCGTATGGCAGCCACCAAATTGGACTAAGGCACCAATACGTTTTTTTAGATGGTTTGAAAACAGTATCCTGGCTAAACATATACCAGTCTGTGATAATACCCCAATATGTTTTCCTCTGGTCTTAACTATAGTCAAAATAATACCTAAATTGTACTTATTATACTGAAAAACAAGTGGTATTATTTCAGATAACTGAGGTCTGTACACCATAAATTCCAAAAATAAGTGTAGAACTTGTAATAATGACTAGGAATGAAGTTGGTTAAACGATCTCACACATCATCTGGTGATAATTCATGCTTTAGGTTTGATTTATGAACAGTTGAAACAGACAGGTTAATTTTGGCTGGGAACACCATAATAGGAAACAAGGAACAAACACAATAAGTAGCTTAAAGTTAACTGCAAAATGAACTATCGACAAACTGCCATATTATACTAAGTCACGGAATTGCAGAGATGTACTTAAAAATGCAGTGTATATTTTGTAATGACTTCCTGTATTTGAGAAGAAAATAAAGTACATTTTAGTTACAGTGTTTACTTCAAATAGCTAAAATTAGAATTTAGTTTAACTGTCACCAAACTACTTCATATACAATATGTAGAGAAATAACCCTCCACCATCAGTCACATGTTTATACATGTGTGACAGTTCATGTGTGTTAAGCGAGGCTCGAGTCACTTGGGACACCCATAGAACCACCATACACCAGAGTCAATCGAGCCAGAGTGGCTTGCAGTCGATGTGTAGTGCGGTGCATTCTGCAACGATTTCCTGCCGACATTTTAATGTATCTATAGGACGGGTCGATGAGCACGCCGGGAAGAATTCTATATTTCTGCCTGATGAACTACTTAATCATCTCGGGGATGGTCGGCTGAGTGAGAAAAATCCATATCCATTTTACCTTTTGTCTTTCATTGGCCACTGCCTCTCGGGTCATCAAAAAATAGACAGAGGAGTGAAGGGGGAAGGAGAGGGAGGGAGCGGGGATGGGGGGTGAGAAAGTATAGCTTGACGTAGAGAACAAGTGAGAGACGAAACAAGAGAATTAGGTGTGATCATAATTTACAGATAAGAAAAACAGTTATTATGAATTAAATGATAGGTTCAGAAGTCCTTCTTCATACAGCTGCTGTTTGTCTGTAAATCTCTCAGTGGCTTAGGACGAAAATACATCTCTGACTATCTTTTACCAGCCTCTGTCATCTGGTAGCAGTCTGCTGACTGTTCACAGAATATAAACTAAACATGAAAGAGCAGCATTACTTCGAGAATATCGAAGACTTGCCCCAACTTTGACTCCCTTTAAATCCAGGTTAAAAACTTTCATGTTCTCCACCACCTTTGACTGAACCTTAAGCACTTATCAATATCCATTGCACTTTCATCTTTACCTAAATCTAGAGTTTTATGCTGTGTCTATCCTTTTTAATATTGTACATTACTTTGCAGGAGTTAATGGTCCCCAAACTCTGAACTGATTCCTTCTACTGTAGCACGACTCTGCTGTAAAACACAGGTGACAAAAGCCACATCTTCCAGTTAGTGTTCATTTTGTCTGCTATCTGTAGATATAGTCTTAGTCAACCTTATTCTCTTTGTTTTTATTCAGATTTTAGTTGGCTAAAAATCTGGAAATTTTAGTCTTGTCTTAGTCTAAAAAAAAAAAAAAACTTGAACATTTTTGTTCAGTTTTAGTCAAGACCAAAAATGACCAATTTAATCAAACTACAGAAAACTGTTTTCAAATAAGATTTCATCCAGTTGATTTTAGGCTGAAAGAACTGGTACTGAATGTATGATTAAGAATGCAACTTTGCAGAGAGGGTGTCCAGTCTGAAGTTATTCATTTAAGCACTGCATCCAGACATGAAACTTGTTTTCATATGCATATTTATTTTGAACCAACACGATTCAACAAATGGAACATAATGTATTTACAATAGACACTTATTGCAAAGAATATTGTATGAAGATTTAGTCACAGTTATTGTTTAATGAACTTAGTTTCGTCTTGTCAACGTCTCGTCATGGAATTAAAATATATATATTTCGTTACAATTTTAATTTTAAGAAATTAACACTACTTCCAAAGTTATGGTTGGGGAGGGGGGCGTATTAACTTAAAGTTGCATGTACATTTTAGCAGGACACAACACCGGCAACAACACAACTGCAGGATAAAGATGCCCAAGTTACCTACTTGATTCAAAGTGCTAAAGTTGAAACCTATTAACACCCCATGTTTTACAGTACAGTCAGCCAAGGAAGTGATTGTTTTACAACCAGTATGTGAAGCATGAAGGATTACAGTGACCAATAATGAATGTACATTATGTCCTGTGAATATGCTGCCATAGCTCCGATGTGTAGTTCTATTTTTGAGAAGGTACAATTCAGCTACAACATAATTGTAGATTATGCCGTAGGCTACACCTTCTATAAACACACCTGCTATAAATACAGCTTTACGTACAAGTTTGATGGCTATACATCATCAAACTAAGTAATGTTATTAGTTGTCCCAGGTATAATCAGGAGTGTGCCCAGGTTGCCCTTCAAAAACCTGAGCTGTGATTGTCAAAATGATTAATCAATCAGTAATGGCCTAAAATCATCTCTAATCAACTTCCCACATATAATCTGAACTGGTTAGTAAAGATGTCATCACTTGAAAAAAAAAGTTGTTTCATAAATTACTCTACAATTACAGCCCAATGCGTTTTGAAGGAGCAGAGAAAGGTGAAAGCAAGAACAAGAAAGTAAAATGTGAAACAGACGGAGAAAGACTGATTGGCTGTAAATGATTGTGCTTTATCTTTTGTCACTAATTAGGGTTTCTGTGGGTAATTTGCTTGCCCATTAAACCACCTTTTGGGAGCTGGACGGAAGCCTTGCATTTTGAAGGCCACCGATTTCTCAGATATTAGTCTTTTTGCGTCGACTAAAACATACAAAAAGACAGGCACATTCAGCAAAGCTTTCCGTTTAGTAAAGTACTGCCATTGTCTGCTGTAACGCCACTTTGTCTCTCTCTGCTTCTCCCTATAATCCCCTTCACTTCACTCTACCATGTCCTCTCCTGTCGTTTTTCACTCCCGCACCTTCATTGTCTCGCTACCTTCATCTCTGTCTTTTTTCCCCCCACCTCACTTTCTTTATCATTCTGTCTCGCTTCCTCTCCGGCACTTTCTCACTCTCACACACCCTCTCAAACACCAAACTGCCTGGAAATGGAGCTAGCAGGGGAAACAATGTCATAGTTATTTTACTGTTTTGTGTCATTGTACTCCTCATGCTCTTATTCTTACAGTTTTTCTCTTTATCTTTGCCTCACACAGATATACATTGTGTGTGGGGATTTGATAGTAGGGGAAGCTGAAGGAGCTTTGTTTCACCAGGAAAAAAGTCTGTTTTGTAGGTGAATGTAGAGGGTACTGACCTACCAGATCTCAGTGTTCCTGCCTTTTTATCTGCACAATAGTTTCTCCACTTTCATCACCTAATTTATTGTAAATGTATTTTCTCTCTTAATTTATGTTACATTACACTTACTGACACTTAGGCATATATACAGTAGATTTTGTGCAACTGTATATATTTACTCTATTACAGAGAGACTACTATAGTACATTTGTCTGATGTAGATATTATTTGACAGAGAAAAAAAAAAACATCTGGCCAAGCTCATAAAATATGATGCCTTATATGTATATGTAGGTCAAATTAGCTCCACTTGGACTTGCTATGACATTAAAATGCTGATCATAATGTGTCAATAATCTAACACTCAAAAAGGACCTATTCTGATACTTTTAATTACAGGTTAATGCTAATAACTCAAAGTCCAACTAAAATCACATTTAGCCATCCATGTCTGTAGTCAAAAATAATGTCAGCGTGTTTTTTAAATGTATCGTTCATAGTTTTGGATTATTAAAAAGGAAGAAAAAAGGCCTTTGGGAAAATATCAGAAATGCTCCTTTTCGTATCAGCCGTCTGGAGGGGCGTGTCAGTGTTTATGTTTGATTGACAGCAGCAGCAGAGTGTTGGTGTCACATTTTAAGTAATGTCTATAAACAGATATCTGCAAATGAATGCAGGATCTGTAGGCAAGGAACAAGGTTTTGGTATTGGAAGCGTTCTGGTTTCCGTTTGTAGTCAGTTTGTAGTCCGAGTAGTATTGACCAATCACGTTTGGGTGGGCTTTGGTTGCATGCAGGTAAACAGTCCGTGTGGAGAGAAAAAGAGGCGGAATGCATTGGCTGATCTCGGAACCCTTCGGCTATTGTCTGACGACGATTTAGCTTTTTTTCAATCTCAGAACCCTAGAGATGAGCTTTTTGTTAGCTTTTCTTTTTTTTTTTTACGTGTCTGCATTCAAATCGTTGTCAGACCGAGATTGCTAATCGGACTGTAAACAATGACCTGCACACAGAAGAGGAAGTCTTGGCCCGGATATCCATTATCCGGATATCTGCTGGCTACAGCGGAAGCACCGAAACATTGGCTGTTGGCCCCCGAGGTTAAACCGGCGTCATTTGATAGCCAGTTCTGATATTGTACCGTAGGGAACTAGAGACAAAGTGAACAAACTTGTGCTGTAGTAGCTGTGTGTACATTTATGCCCTCAGAGTTTCAGGTAGCTTGCCAACCAATTGATCAATCAGATTTCACAAACAGGATGTGTTCAGTGCTCTTTAGTGGCAGAAGGTCATAATTCACCACATTAGTCTGTTGGATTTTTGATGCAGTTAGACAGTCAACAAAGTGAACTGCCAGGTATTCACCAATCACAGTCAACTGAAATTGTAAAAACACTGTTTTTCGTAAACAAAAAACACATGACTTCCTGTGCAACACTGCAACTTGGCACCAGCAATAGTACACCATATCATTCTACATACATACATCTCTCTTCTATCTCCACTGAGCAAGTGAGTAAGTTTGAAAAAATCAACGAATCAGACTGATCTGCAGTGAGTGTTTTTCATTGAGATGGACTAGTAATGCGTTTTCACCTAACATCAGCAGCATCACAATCAGATTTCTGTAGAACTGAGAGCTGGTTACATTACTCCTCCCCCTTCTCTGTCCCTACTTTCATTTTTTGCTGTTCTTCTATTCTCACTGAAAGATCCGAGGTGATTCATCATGCTATGGTTTAGCTGTTACGTGACCGGCCGATACTATAGCAGGATGAGGGGAGAAAGGAAGAAAGAGGGGCATAGGAAAATGGACAAAAATTTGAGACGAGGGGGCACGACTTACTTGACACTGTAATTGCCGTACGGTGCTCTGTACTGAAATGGTGTGGTGGTGGTATTTAAATAATGATTGGTGGGAAAGAAGAGAAAGTATTTTACTTGTTTTACCTTAGCTTTGGCTACAAGATTATATGTAACGTTACATCTTTTCATGCTTTACATAAAGAATTCAAACATGTCTTGATAATGATAATTAGAATACTGATAGAAATCACTTTTGTAATTTGCAAACATGTGACATAAAGATTCTCAATTAAAAATCCTGACTTTATGTTTTTGTTACAACCGGTTAAAAACAGAAAACATTTATTTGAGGATCAACATAACTAAATGCTGTAAGTAAAGGTAAACTAGGTAAAGGTAGACTTTTCATTGGTCGTATTACACAATACATAATTGATTTATTTAAAGTATAGAGTCACAAACTAAAGCCAACTTTAATTTTAAGATCCACTTAGTAGATTTCTTCTTCTTCAAACTCCAGCTGCTGATAAAAGCCACAAGATGTGGCTGAAAGCTCTGCAGGAAATCCCAAAGGGACTGTGTGAAAATTATTAGATATGCGTGATGGTCAGAAAAAAAGGGGAGGGTTGTGGGGTTTCTTTTCATTTTGCTGACATTTTTGTCACATTCAGTGGCAGTGAAAACAAATCTTTGAGAGTAGAGATTGGCTGTATTTTCACCATTTTTATATATATTAGATATTTGGGTATTACGGCTTTTTCCTAACTCAAGGTGAGGGTCCAAAGAAAGTATTAATAATACTCTTGATTTTTGTATCAGATCAAGTATTATATTCAATCCCCTCCTCACCCCAATATCTGTCGTACAGCCCCTAAACTGACCTTAAGAATTAAGTTAAGAATGATTTTATTTGAATGATTAGAATTAATGTCAAACAAGTATTTTGCTGATGCTTTTTAATATTGCAACTACTTAACTTGCTACTTAAATGTGTGATTAGCGTCTTCATTGATTTGGGACTAAGTAAAAGAACCATAGCTAGGTTACATTAGCCAGTTGGAGTAATCCAGTGGATCCCACCACTAGTTGCAATTCCTAGCAAGTAGTCAGTAATCTTGAAAGAGATTATACAATTGGAAAGTGTTATTTGATTGATTTGGGATTGTTGAAGTGGCGGTGCTCATTGAGCCGCGGACCAGTTTAAAAGGAGGAGGAGATCAATTAGCCAGGCCTTACTCCTTGATGCTATTGACTGATATGCAAACAGAGGGCATTGATTGGGCTTCAGGCTGCGCTCTAGCATTTTCTACCCAAACCGCGAGGATGAACAGCACCAACCATTAGTCACAGAGAAGTGAGCCAGTGGCAGCCAGGAAGGAGGAAGCTGGATTAGACTGATTTATTGTTGCTGATATTTATCTTGGATTTACAGTCCACTTTCTTCTGATATGATGTACATGTAGGGTCCTCCTTAACCACAGCTTGTTGATATGTTTTTATTGTTTCACGACAGACTTGTGTGGTATGGGAGGACAAAACCTGCCTCACTCTGCCTTCAGGGAGCTGCTAACCTACCTAAAGGAAATTCATTAAAATGGTTTCTAAAGGGTATTAGTGTCAGTGTGGTCTAAATGCTGTCTGCTTCATTTCTCTCTTAATTTCCTGTGGAGAAAAAAAAAGTACTTGGCATGGAAGTGGATAAATGTAAAGATACTTAACGTCAGGTTGAAATCTCCGTACAGCAGATTTGACTAAAATATATCTGCTTCATTGACACACTTTGTCCTATCTGTGGATTGTTGAGGAGATAGTGCTGTGTTGCCAAGCCTTTGGTGCGTGTCTGAAGATAGATGAGAAAGATTTGTCATTCAGCCAGTGCACCTACAATTACACAGAGGAATTATGGCTACACACTAAAATTACTGACTGAATAATAAGCAGAATTGTGGACACTTCACACTTAACCAACAGCTAATTGGTTGTGGGACAGTTTTCTGAACAAAGCATTGGCTTTGAACACATCACTTGAAATAAGATGTCTTTAGAAAGTGTCTATGGATGAGAGCTGACAGGGACAGACCGCCCTCCCCCAAAATACGGCCATATATGTCATCTGTGCAAGCAGCTTATTACGACCCATATTTATGTTTATTGTTAGGAGGCTTCTAGTGGCCGTAGTAATTAAGACGGGAGCAAAGGAGGAAGTCAGGTTAGGTAGTATGAAGTGCGACAAAAGATCTGCATAGGGAGAGGCCGGGGTGGATCTATCAGTCAAACACAGGTCTTTCACCTAGGAGACCGCTGTTCGTGTCCTGTGTGAAACCAAAAGTCAACGTTGACTAATTTTAAGTTACGTCAGATCATTAAGAAAGTTAAGTTACATTAAGAAGTTACGTTAGTAAGTCACTTGACGTAAGTCATAAGTCACGTGACATTACTTCACTTACGCAAGTTAATGATATGATCTGACATAACTTAAAATAAGTCAATGTTTACTTTTGGTTTATTGGTTTACTTATTTTAACCCAAACCATGATCTATTCCTAAACCTAACAAAATAGTTTTGGTGCCTAAACCTAACCAAACTGCAACCATTTCACAATGTTAACCACGTGTTTATTATTGTTACCATGACGACAAAAGGTCCAGTACACCTGTGGTTAGTACTTTTGGAGTCATTGGAAAACGACCAATTCTGTCGTTTTGGTATGAGGATGTGTTGGGAGTGTTAAGTAGTGTGTTACATCTACAACCATGGTCCACCCACTTTTTTCACTTATTGTTGCCTGTCAGATTTCATGTTTCTGTGAAAACTGTGTTGGAATGTCCTGCTTCACGTTATTTCTCTTCTCTTTACCCTTCAGCAGTCAGTAGACAGTTGTGCCTGAATTCTTTCTAAATCTGTTTGTGCAGTTGATTACACAGCAGCTCTGGGAATCAGTCAGCATCAGTGGCAGATGCTGACTGACATGTTTGCCACTCAAGTAGGAGTGACTGACTGACTTCTGTGTATGATGACATCAAGTACATACTCTCTTCCATTTTTAAGATGACTACCAGGGTAGTGAATAAGAAAAAAAGATTTTACTACAAAATTAAGTTTCTTTTTCAGACTTTTGCCACGTCTTTGCTTCTTGTGAAATACGGCATAGTTTTACTTTTGATCCAAATAAAACAGTCTGAGAAGGAAAAATCACTCTTGAACTCCTCTCAGCTCATTGATATGCACCTTGTGATGAGGAGATATTGCCTTTTGTTAAGGTGTCACAAGCAAAAAAAGGTTGGAAACGAGTATGAATCATGATTTATCTACTATTGCTATGGTTACCTGCAGTTCAGTATACTGCATGCTGCTCAGTGATTTAGATTAGTGGTTAAACTGTTGACTGTATGTTTGAGATGTCCAGTATGCTCTATGGCTATGGTACCAAGGCTAGTTTTCAGTTAGCAGATCTAGGTTATCATCCATATCACTTGTACTGTATGTCAAGTTAGTTTATGTTGCCACAGTACATTAACATTATCAGATACACCTGGGGTGTCTTTGCAGAAGTGGTAAAGATATATACTATGTCATGGCATCTCCACCGGTTTGATTCTGGCACTATTAAAAATAATACTTAGGAAAATGTAGTTAAATTGAATGCAGTTTAATACAGTAGCTCTGCAATACAGTAAATCCTTACTTTATGAAGGTTATTTCATGATTATTTATAATATTTAATCTACTCTCATTGATAGACATGGGATGGACAAAATATTAGAAACACCTCCCAGTATAACGCAATGCAAACTACAGCCTACAGTAGAATAAACACCTCTCTAAAAGAGTTACAACAAAAACGGAACATTATAACCTTCAGGAAATTGTATTTATTTCAGCACTGTTATACTAGACTGCATTTGTTTTAGCTAGGTGGAAAAATCACCTCGTCCTCACCTGTTAAGTGATCTTAAGGAATGCAATTTAAGAGGTAAAAATGCAAAAATAATTACACACCTAATGTTTGTGTTAAAACTACAGAGTTCCATGAGGGATAATGTAATGGCACTGCATAATTAGAAATGTGAGTGCACTCTAATCTCTTAAATGGTCCCATTTAATGGAGCTATGATAGTCACATAAAGTGTTAATGAAAAATCTATTCACATACACAGACATGCCATGCAGTTTTGTTGAAGCTACTGCACAGACCTGTAGAGGAATGTATCTGATTCTAACTGCCAGTCTCCTGCTGTAACATAAATATCAAAGAAGAGATGATGAGCAGTCGCTTGACTAAACAACCAACACAGCAGAGAACAGTAAATCAACATCCAATCCCCCAAACTGTGGCAGTGTAGATAATAAAAGCAGCCAAACTTAAAACAGCACCTAGGTTTTTTGTTGGTCCTTTTATGCTTCTTGTCTTTTTGTCATAACAAGAAAATATCTTCTTCTCTTTGACTTTATCTCTTCTAAAGATTTCTTCTCCATTTCTGTCAGCCTTCCCTCCTCTCTCCCAACCCTACTTGTTTTAAAAATAAAGCGAGAAAGAAAAGGATGTAAAATGTTCCTCCAGGGTGTTTCCTGCTTTGCTTTGGTAATGTCTCCTGCTCCTGCTGTTGGGAAGTAAGTTTAGATTTTAGTCTCCAACAAGGGATGTCAGGACAAGGTAACCCCCCCCCCCCCCTTTTTTTTTATTTTTTTTTACTGAACTAGAATAGAAATGGAGTTAATTCCAAAGATATGGGTAGAAAACAAAATAACAGCAATGTGCTTTCCTTGAAATATTACGTCAGTGGTATATGGTGTGGTATGGGACAGTACAAACCTTACTTCTTTCCCTTTTAATGCTGGAATTTGCACATTTTTACTCACATTTTTACACTTTTGTTGTTTCCTTCAACATTCTCCTGCTACAATGGGCCAATATGTTCACTGGGTTCATTCAATTTTCAATCAAATCTAATGAAATTTAAACTTGCATGCTCAATGAGCCTTTCGTGGAAGTTGATAAATTAGCGCAGCTCTAAAAATGAATTCTTATGTCTTTCTGTTCTACATTATTTGCTGACTTGAGTCTTGAGTTGGCTAGTCTGTGGCTTCCAACCGTTTGCAGTTCCTCATGGTTTTTTTTTCCACTTTAAATGATAAGGCTGGCAATATTCAATAGTTGTGTTGTCGCCAACAATTCTCATGGAAAGATCAAAATCAACAATGTATCCTTCTCTCAGTACTTTCAGACTTCTCTACCTTGCCTGTGGCTCTCAGCCCCAAGCTCATTGGTTCCTACTGAACATTTAAATCTTTAAAACCGGGTCATGAAAATATACTTTCATTTTTTGGAGGAGGCTAAATAATTTCCTAAAACAGCTGTGCACTGTTTAGTAAACGTTACTCAAACAGGAAAAAATAGTGCAGTTGTTGAGGACTATTTTCTGCCACGGATTAGTACACATTTGGTACTCTGGTGAGTATCCAGCAGCAGGACGATGTATGTGGGATTGAATCTAAATAAATTACAGTGTGTGTGTTCATGGTAAGGAAGGAACATGTCAACCAGTGCAACAGTGTGACTCACTGATGTGTCTTTGGAGAACAATGGAGCTCTATGGTACAGAGGAAGAAGATATATCAGGCTTTGGATACGCACACAGTACTTGTTAGTACTGTAGGTTCAGTTCAGTGGTGGTTTTGGTCTTTTCATGGGATTTGTTGACAATAAGACAAATACACAATATCGCCAGACTTAACATTTAAGTCTTCATGTACCTGTATAAACTCTCTACCTCCCTCCACCTCCACCTCACTTCAGTCTTTTTCTGCTGATGTTCACCTCCACTCCATCTATATTTATGAAACTCATATGAATGAGTTCCGGACAATGTCCGTAGAATCAGGTCCAGACATTGTCCGGAGTTGGCCTTTCATACATGTAGCACCCCATAGGAGATTGTCCGTGTCAGACGTGTTCTCACCTACTGGAAATAGTCCGTTTGGTTTAGGCGAGGGGTGGCGTCTGGGTAAAGCTTGTAGGAGGAGGAGTCATCCGTAATGATGACTGTTGCATTGATATCAATACTACATGTATTTGGACGTATCCACAATATCAACGAAAGAGTGGAAAGCAATATACAGGCAAGCAGAAAAACGGCTACACTCTGTGCAGCGTCATCAGCGTCTGTGAATTCTTCAGACAATGACCTGCTCTTTACACATGCGCCCAATCGGACAGTACACGTACTTCATACTAGGGAGCTGGCAGGGTAAAGTCCGGTTAACGTCTGGTCCAACTGATTTGGACATGTGCGTTCACACATACAGCTTGTCCAGGTAATGTCTGGAACAGTTCATGGTAGCAGAAATGTCAAGCAGGTACAGGTTTCCGTTTAGCTTTTAGCATAAGGAATGTCAGACTGATTGTATTTATGTATTTACTTTAATTGCTATAATCAAAATCTGCTGTATATTACCTTTCAGCACCATGCTAGATGGCTCACTGTGTCATGAAGGCTTTTTAATTTCAAATACTTTTTGGGACCATGCATTTCAAACGCTATCCACTGTCCTGACCCTCCCACCCCAACAGTTTGACCCCAACCTCCTCTGGTTTTCCTTTCCACTGCGAGCCAAATGACTTCCAAAGTCCTCATCCACCCCCCACCCCACTCCCACAGCCAGTGCTGATTTAGAGAGCTAGAAAGAGACGAGCCCGGGATGGATTGATGAAATATTGATGAAAAGCTAAGTGTGTGATTTGTAGCATGGCATCAAAGGCATCTGCTTCACTGGTGCAGTGAGGGAGAGAGGAGGGAAGAGGGGAAGGCAGAGATGGAGAGACGAGGGATACATATGAGATGCATACGACAAGAGGTGGACAAATGCAGTGTCACTGACAGTCTGATAACATCATAGTGCAGTATGGTAGGAAATCTCTTTGAAGCTACTTTTGTAATGATATCAGAACTGATCTCACTAAATTATAATATACTGCGTTAATTATACTGTGACAATATTTTTTTAATTTTAAAAATATGTTTTGGCTTTTGTGGTACACAATCCTGTTGTCAAAATTTGATTTCTATCTAATTTGATGAGAATTACACTTATGCAATTCAATGTGACAAATATGTTAAAAGTATTTAGAGCTAAACCAGTCTATTATTCAAATAGTCTCTTAGTGCATATAAATCAATGCCAAATTTGATAATCAATGAATCATTTAAATCTTTATCAACTAAAATACTTGCAGCTTTTGAAATGTGAATAGTTGTCAGCTTTATTCAAAACAAGCTTTTGCATTCCAGAAAGTGTGGAGTAGAACCAATACTCTGCAGTCTGTTGATCACTTGGACTCATTTTATTGGTGTGATACATTTCTTCTTACTCTTTATTATTTCCCTAGGCTTTCAATTTGAGCATTATTTAAAGATCTATTAAAAGCATCATCTACCCCGGTGGATAGATAGACACATTCGGGGAATCTTAAACTGAACTTTTGGAGTTCTTACCTGCGCTGCAATGTTTTTTCCCTCCCAACATGAGCACCACTCCTCTCAGCCTAACACTGGTTAGCTTCCTCTCACAGTGGTTACAATGCATTCCTATGTTGACACACACAGCAAAACAATAAAGAAAGGAACTTCTTAAACCGCTTCTGTGGCCTAATCCACTTCTCTGCTGTCCACACCTGTGGTAGAATGTCCTATTCACTCATATTTTTGCGTGTGACTGCATATGTT
Source organism: Macquaria ambigua (assembly GCA_008360985.2). Taxonomy (NCBI): domain Eukaryota; kingdom Metazoa; phylum Chordata; class Actinopteri; order Centrarchiformes; family Percichthyidae; genus Macquaria; species Macquaria ambigua. The sequence goes on along the minus strand of VMKM01000700.1, from coordinate 35,027 downwards.
AAAGTGTCTGCACCTTGATCTTCCACTGGTCAGAACTGCTTTAGCTCACTCATTGGCAACATTAGATGATATCTGTATTTTGACATAAACATTCATTTTGTCCATGTGACCCAGCAGCAGTACAAGTGACTGAGTTAAAGACTGACTGACTGACTGACTGACTGACTGACTGACTGAACTGAAGGACCAAGACAAGAACATACATTACAAGATGAGTGTCCACTGCATGGGTATAAGCTACTGTCACTAATTTTAGAAATACCAAAAAATCCATGGCAGTATTAGCACATAAAGTACATGCTTATTGCCTTTCTGTTTCTTCCACCCTTTCCTTTCTTTTTCCACCCTTCCACCCTTCACTAACTCTTCTTTTATCCGAGCCAAATGCTAATGCAGCCAGACAGCTCTTTGAAATTGAAATGATGTGAAAATAGAATTGCAGTGGCAAATGAGCTGTGTTTGCTGGTCCCGTCGGGGCCAAACGAGCCCTTTGAACGTGCCTTTCCCCCAGCGAGGAGGCCCTGTTCTGGGCCGCAGTCTCTCCGGCGCTCCCCTCCCTTTTCACATCAGCTGGAGAGCTCCCAGAGGATCAGAGATCAAGCTGTAGCTGATTGGGATGGAGTTTGTTTCACACATGCGCACATGCACATGGATATATATATATATGTAGCCACATTTGCACATACAAACATCCTCACAGCAAACTCAAAGGCATTCAGAGGCTTCCACACGCACACAAACACAGATTAGTATGCTTGAAGTTCACATGTACGTAGATGAATGCATAAAGATAAAAGCTGCTAACACACACAGGCACACTCATGTTCATGCCCTAACACAAACACACAGTTTGAGATATACAGTGAACAAAAGTACAAAAATATATTTAATATGTACTGTACAGCACATTGACTAAGAGATTACAATGCTGACTTTAGCTTTGATTTGAGGGTGATGAGCAAATTGATGCATCTACAGTACATCAGATGAACAGTGTGGGAATTGTAGCCCTTTTGGTGTAACTTAATTCTGATAGAAAAGAAGGTATTCAAATCTCAAGTGTTCAAATCTGAGTTAATAGTTCATTTCTGACATCAGAAATAGCTGTTTGACAACATAAAAGGTCCACTAACTAGATTTTTGAGCTTTCAACAGCAGGTCAGTGGAGGAGTTTGCTCAGTTGTCATGGTCATCTATATTTACAAGTAGATGCAATCTAGTAAAACTTGTAAAAAGGGAAAATTATGAATAAAGGCCTATCTCCGATATATATCTCAAATAAAAGCCTTGTTTTTCATGCAATTAAGGGAGGCCAGTATTTGAGAACAGTAGTCTTGCAGTTTTAGAAAACCAACATTTATAAAACAAGCTAACATGTAGACATACTCTTGGTGTCTTCCCTGAAGACCCTCTGCCAGGCCTGCACTGTAGCAAGCTCTGCTTCTTGCTTCTGTTAGGGGCTTTTTGTCTTGAGTTTAGTTGGACTGAGGCCAGTTGACCCGACATACTTTCTAAGGAAAACAAGATAATCAGTTATTTTAGTAAATAATCACATATGTTTGCGATCAAGTGACAACATTTTTTCCAGACTTTTATTGCTTTAGATGGTAGTATTTAGCCAGCTGTATTATTAAACATTGTTCAATCCTTTAAAATCATGACATCAGGCAACAAAGGAGAGACTTTCTTTGCCTGAAAAATGACAGCATTTGTTGTCCATTGAAATACTTCAGACTTTAACACAAGAGATCGCTGTTTGTTTCTTGTTTCCTTGTGACACTTAACAATTTAACCATGACCATGTTCGTTCGCTGACCTTAACCTTAAAGGGGTTATTTTTGTAACCATGACGACGAAGGTCCCTTAACGTTAATGAAGCAGTGATTTTAACCCAACACCAAGTGTTCCCTAACCCTAAAAAAATTATATTTGTGTGTGCCTAAACTGAACCAAACCTTAACTATAGCGGTGTAAGATCAGAAAACAGCTTTATTTTTGAAACAGTGATTGGTAATTGGTTTGGTTGGAATGCACTGACAAATGATGCCGCCCTGTCAATAGGGGTGTCTAATGAGTATTTCTGGATGGCAATGACAAATGTATTTTGTAGTTTAATTGGGAGGACTTGTTGAGAATGTTCCTCTATCTGACCATAAAAACCTTTGGAATTCTTTGACTTTATGTTTAGGATCATACGTCTGCTGTATTGACCTAGAATTGAGAGACTAGTGTATGTGGACTATGGATCTATCACTATTCATGCTGTATCAATGTAAATGCACTCATAGACCCTCAAAGCTAAAAATCAGCACATACAGCTCACTGTTTCATTTCAAATCCAATGTGCTGGAGTACAGAGACAGAACACTGGAATGCTTTGTAGATGAAGATTGGATACATGCACATACACACACCCGTCTTGAACAGTTTGTGGAAACTTGCCAGTGTCAGAAACAAAACGCCAAAAAAACTTTTTGATGAGGAATCCGATCAACGGTACACTGGTGAGGAGAAAGACAAACGCACATCCACCAAAGACAGACACTCTGGAGGGAAGGAGTGGAGAAGCGGATAGACAGAGAAAGAAGAAAAACCGAGAGAGACAAGAATAGGTGAAGTCGACAGAGACGTGAAAAGAGAGGAGGGAGTGTTTAAATGTCAATGTTTTAGATGACAGCAATCCCAGCCCTAATCCCCCTGAATCTGCTCTCTGCTTTCTGACACTGCAACGGAGTGGAGTGAAGTATTCCACTTTCAACACACAAAAGGAATACATAAGAGTCTCTCTCACAGTTTTAGTAATGACTAATGAATGATACAGTGTTATATAAGAGGGAGAGTAAATAGTATCAGTCTACACTTAAACATCTCAACAGAGAGATGACACCTGCTCACAAACAGAAAAGGAATCATTTTTAATTAATAAATAATGAGCATTAATGGGTTATGTACTGTAATTGCACGTGTGTGAGTGTTGACACCTCACTGGGGCCATTTGATTGAAGGCTGATCAGATGTTTACTTCCACAGTGTGTTATCTGTTTCTTATTTCCCACTCTGCGAACAAGCCACAGTTTGACACCTCACTTCTCTCTCATGTCTATTTCACCCTTCACTCAACCCATTTTTTCCTTCCGTCTCTTCACCTGTCCTCACATTCAATTTTATTTTTTACCACAGCTTCACACGTTTCATTGCTTTAGATGGTAGTATTCAGGCCAGCTGTATTGTTAAACAGACTCACCTGAAAAACAGCATTTGTTGTCCATACAAATACTTAAAATGTCCTCTGCTTAAGTTAACTTGACGAGCACTCTGGTCATGCGAATGACTGTCCTCTCTCATAAGCAAAGGCAGAAGTAGCCCATCTCCTGCAACAGTCAATGTTGGTTTCTTTTAACCAAGACCACAAATTTACCCTATAACTCTAACTACATTAAGTAGTTTTAGGGTGCTTTAACACCTAACCTACTTGGTGTGGGTAAAGACAAAAACTAGTGCTGCCCCCGACCAAAGATTTTCCTAGTCGACTAGTAGTAGTCGTTAGTTCAAGCCAAGAGAATATGGCGTCCCCAAACGTACACTTTAAAATGTCAGTATTGGGTTTCAACTCACTTGAATAGCTAACAATACAAATGTTAAAAAACAAGGGGCCTCAATTGCAGCTGTCAAGGTTGCTAGGCGACAGGAGCGGTGCTTCGTGACACTGGTGACGCAAATAGGAAATCCACCGTAGACCAGACCGTCTCATTTAACAACTCTTGGTTCGGCTTTCGTAGATCGCGTCCTTAGAAGGATGCAGCCCCTGAATTGAGACACAGTTTACGTATTATGTATTATTTTTCCATGGTCCAAATGAAGCAAACTTCAGGTGCGGAGGAGACCATAGTTGCCTAAACTTAACCAGAGCTCAACCATAGCTGTGTCAGATCAGAATACTCTCATTTGTGTTGGTCACTGGTAATGGTTTTTGAGGAATGATGTTCTGCTGATAGGGGCACCAGATAAGAAAACGCTCATATGGACTGTTTTTTTCAGCCATGAAAGTGGAATACTAAGTCATGGAAAGGCATGTGAAAACTGTTGCATTTTATTCCAGGGCATCAAACATCAAATAAACAATTGCATTTTTTTTCTAAACAAGGGAAAATATGTATTCTATTCAATTTCCCATGGGAAGATTGGATTAGAGAACAGACTGAGTGAATGAAACTGAGTGACAGAGCGATTGGGACAGACTGGATTACAAGAAGGAATGAATGAGTCACATAAAGTGACAGAGAGAGTAAGAGAGAGAGAGATGAGAGAAGAAAATGTGACTGTGTGTCACCGTGTGTGTGTGTGTATTTGTATGTGACTGAGAATACATTTCTGTGTATAAATATGTGAGCATGTGAATGCATGTGTATGGGGGACAATATTGCGTGGTTGTGGGTGTGTGTGTGTGCTCCTGTGTTCCCCTAGCCCACATGCTGATGCCTGTCAAGTCAAGGAAACTTCAAGCGATTTCTGTCTTTAAAACATAAAAAAAGAGCTTCAACTTCACAGTCGGTGGCTGCATATGAAGCAGCAGCTTGGCCTGACTTTGCCTCACTTCAGTCTCTGTGCTGCTGCCACTGCTGTCTCCAGCATCACTCCCTGGCCTGCCGCCCGGTATGGAAATACCCCTCAGCCTTAATGTACATTTCATTTAATAATCAGTGATTGATCCCTGCTGGTAATGATGTAAAGGGAGGAGGATTCAGGGATGAAGATTATTCTCAGTCAATAATTGGAAAAGGTAGAGAGCTCAGCGGAAAGACAGGCGACTGTGTTGCCAATATCTGCACGTCTCCTTAACTCTCCAGTTGTCAATATGGCATCTCTTTATTTGCCAGTGGCAATTAGCGCCATGGAGTCACGTTGAGTTAGATTCGCATCAACCTCACAGAGCTAATTAGACACACTTGACCTTTTCTACATGAGGCTACTTTTAGAGATGGAACATCACTTGAAGATGAGGCTAGAACAATTAGAAGGGATGTAAAATGTTTCCATGTCGCAGACCCCTGGATAAACACACCTTACACCTCATATGACAGTTTTGATAGGTGATTTATTTGTGTACATTCTCTCTTTTAAATACAAAGTGGATTGAATTAAAATACAGTGATCTTAAACTAATCTTGTGGATTTGTATGCCAGTGTAGCATAGTTTAGTGCTATCTTTTTAATCCCAGAGACTGAAACCAGTCCCTGGATCCACTGCCAGTCACCATCTTGTCCAAGTTGTTTACCATGAAGCAGCTCTTTCATTTCTAGCTGTGAAAAAGAGGAACTTATGTTCATAAATACTGACAGAATTACCTTGCCCAACTGTCTTTGTCCTAATGATTGAAGTTATTTGGTTACACCTTTGTTTTTTTTCATTTGGGTTTACTAAAATTCTCTTTTGCTGGATTAAAGCCACTATGTAATTTTTCTATTTGTTTATAGCATCTTATAAATTACTCTGATGGCCTGAGCTTTTGTTTGATGGAAAGTGACACAACCACAGTCGAAACGGGTGCTTTCAGTTCATTCATCTCAGTGTCCCAGGGTCTGATTCATTGGAGGGGGAGACAACGTAGCAACAGCACCACTGTGCTCTGAAACCCATTATTTCCAATGGCTTGTGCCGCACCAGGTCGGCTTTTGTTGCATCGAGCAAAGCGCACTGCTCGTCGAGCTTGCGCCCAAATGCGCACTGTGACGAATACCTGCCCTGCCAATAGAAACGTGGCAGCCAGCCAGGCATGCAAGGTAAAACAGAGGAAAAGCGTGAAAAGGAAAGCCCTATCTTAGAAACACGTTTCCAATCAAGTAGGTGGCAACAACAAAATGATGTAGTCCCACTAGAAGTTTTGAAAACTATGCCTATTTAGCTCTGTCCTCCGCGACTCGCTGAACCCAGCGAGTGCAGTGCAAATCACGTGTCTGTAAGGGCCATCTGCCAGTTTCCTCTTTGATACTACGACCAAAGTTGCCAAAGTGCCAAAGTCAGAACTTTAAATTCAATTCACAAACAAACCTTGTTTACTAAAAATTGTGTTGAAGGAAATGTAATGCTATCTGGATTACACTTTTTATCAACATAATGAGGAAACATCTTAGTGAATTTATCTGCAAAGTTGCAAAATGTTCACGCAGCATAACTTGGTCAAGGTTAGGGAAAGATTGCGGTCTTTGTTGAACAAATTTGACACAGACTTGAAGCATGATTTTTGATGTTTAAATAAAGATCTTTCTCTAACCTTAACCAAAGTGCATAGCCTAACCACATGACACAAACGCTGGTTCTGCACTTTTTACGAGAACATAATATAATAGCCAGGCAGCAATTATATTGCCAAAACCATTTTAGTTGCATATAAACGTAACTTCCAGAGACAGGGTTGATTCTTTACATAGGGGATTTGAGTTTTTAAGCTAAAATGACTGTAAAGTGATTGAATACATGGCATCAATATAGAAGCCATCTAATCGCACTTAATTGTTTTTCATATCTTTTTTTTAATCAGTGCTAGTAGCAGCTGACTATCACAGAGTAATGTAAGCTAAAGTGTTAGCATGGAGCATATGAACCACTCTCACGTGGATGGCTTTGGTGTCTCTCTTCTCGTCACTTCATGAGGCCGTCTTTTTTAAATCCCTTCACTGTTGAGGTTCAGTTTGGCTTGGGTCAGTATACTGTATGGTCTGGTTGTGTAAATAATTCAACAGCATGCCTTTCTCCACCATACTGTAGGTGTCATGATCAGTTCTGTTAGTCTGTGTTACTTCCTGTTTTATTTTGGTAGTGTTCTGTCTTATCCTCTTGTTCCTGTCAAGTTTCCCGCCAGCCCTAATCAGCCTTATGTGTTTCACCTGTGTCTCATTGACTACTTACCTGGCCCTATATATACACCCAGTGTTTTCCCCTTCCCTTTGCCAGATAATCTTCGCCCCTTGTGTGTCGTTATCCAGCGTTACTTGTGCTTCCCCGTGTTACTTGTGTATGACCAGTTTGTGATACTACGACTTGTTTTGCCTTACCATTTGGACACCTTCGCTCTGTGTACTTGTACTTTGCTTCTGGGACAGTAAAAGCTCTGAACTGTTTATGTGTGTCGAGTCTGCTCCGTGGGTCCAATCTCTCTGTGTGCCTGATAGTAGGCCTATCTTGTGGCTAATGAGCTCCTCGCCATCACAGTCTTCATTGATGTTTTTGCCTCTTCAGGTCCATAGCCGATACGACCCCTAGAGAGCTTCTCCAATCAAACACACACACACACACTTACACGTATATGCCATGTTTGTGATATTTAGTGACATTTAATATTCATGAAGGCGCCAGTGCTGTTTCTGTTTGTGACAGACTTACGCTGAATGGGATTTACACATATATGTTGTTATGTAGTGTGACACATCTTTGTACATTTGCTCTACACTGAATGTAATGGTATGCATCAGTGCATGTGTGTAGAGAAAATGTGTGTGTGTGTTACTTTATATCAGTCAACCGTTTCTTCTAAAGATCTACACAATATTGTATTTGACTATTTGCATATTGGGGGAAACATAATGCTGCCTTTTTGGAACATTTTTTAAACATCTGCAAAATGTTCGCAGCCAGTGTTGTAAAAGTAGTATGTTCAGAGTATGTTCATAATCAACACATCAGCAAAATGCTTATGATAATGACTGAATATTTACATTTTTATATATTTTTTCCTACATATTATCTCCTTTTAGTACTAAACCATGACTGAATTTAAGGTCAGTGCTGAAACAGGATGTGAACCCCATGTTTAGGAGGCCTGGGTTCACCCCTGGACAAATATCTTGAGGGAGTACTTTGGTATTTATGGAATCCAAATAGTCAAATTTAATATTTAGAAATTAAATATCTGTCTAAAATTTGAGTATCAGTCAAAGAAAATTCATACTTTATATATGAATTCTTAAAATGTTGTATTCCCATCTAAATGTTTTACTACATCTTTCAGTGATGTTATTCTATAGAGACAGACAAAAAAGGAAAGAGCGAAAGCTATGACAGCATAAAATGAGCTGGGATTCATTCCCATGCAGCTGCATGTACGTGGCTTTTACTCTAATTGGTTTTGTCACCATGAAGCCCAGAGCTTCTTTTTTAAGATCTCCTTTACGTCATGTACACACAGCGGGGGGAAAAGCAGTTTGGAAGATGCTGATTTCCACTAAATTGTGTCTTCTGGCTGTCGTGGTAGCTCAGCAGGCTAAGGCACATGCAATGTGTGTGTGTACCAGACCTAATCCCATTTCACCTTTCATGTCACTGTCGCTGTACAATGTCTATTAAAGGAAACACAACTTTATAAACAATAAAAAGTGGGCTTTTATGGCATGTAATAGACAGAGTTCTGTCTACAGGGGATTCTAAAGAGGCATGGGCTGAGGTAGCCCTCAACTCTAACAGGATATTTTCAGCATATTTTTTCTACTTTTGCAGCAGAATGGCTAAATCTTAATCCTTTTGATTCTTTTTAAGTGAAAATAAATGAGCATGTCACTAATTAGATTACGACCAATAACACGGACACTAATCACATAACTACACTGTCACTAACATACAGAACTATTGGATTTCATAGTCTGTCTTAGCAAAACAAAATGAGGCAAAATCCTATGGTAATAAATATCTCCAATGTGGTATGATAATTTAGTTTAAATTACTTCAGTTTATGAAATGATGTCAAATTATAATCCAAAGCGAAGATAAAAATGATGGCAAGCAAAAGTAACAAAAATAAAGAAAGAAAGAAATAACGTCCTCACCACTTTGAAAACAAATACAACTCATAAGAAAAAAAAGAAAAATGTTTCTAATAAATAAAACACAAGCAAATTCAGAAACACATTTACCAGCACACATTGTGGCATAACGAAAACACCCAGTTACAGAAAAGTCATCCAGAACAAAATGGAAGTTAACAACTGACAAACATGTTAGTAATTAATGAAATAGCAAATGCTATATGTATATATGTAGTCAGTATCTCCAGTATAAACTAAATCATGCAATCACAGTTTTAAAGCTAACAGCTCATTTTCCAAAACCAAAAGTGTTCCCATAGCTTTAATGACCAACTTACTTTGTGTCAGTACAATTTGTAGTGTTTTTTTTTATTTTATGTTCTAGCACATTCAATGGAGTTTTGATTATGTTTTCTCTTTGTGCTTGTGTTTTGCTGAGGTGCACTGAGCAGTCTTAGTCACTGTACCAAACAGGTTAATTGTACTGGTAAAACATTTCAGCCTACAAGCTGGCCTCCAATTATTTTAAGGGGGAAATATAAAATGAAATGACTAATGTTTGATAAGGTGGATATTTTCCTTTTTCTCTTTTGTTTAACAGCCATGAACTGCTCCTTTTTAAAAATTGTATTTGTCAACACAACTTTTTAGTAGCCTAAATTTTAGCAAAAGACTACATCAGCTACCGAGATACTACGCGTTTATTCGTTGTGTTTCTGTGACTTTCCACTTTATGTGACATAAATAGAGCAGATGTGCTTGTGAGAGCATCCATTCCTGCGGCTGGCCAGTGTGATGGTCTCCTCTGCTGACAGGAGAGCTGTCAGGAGCTCAGCAGCTGAAGCCAGGGAGGGAGCGCTCTGCACTGCATTGGCATTTTATCACTGAACCAGGATTACAGGGCACTTTTCATTTGCTTTGATAGTGTGATAATCCTTGAGATTTTCACTTCACCACGTTGAGATTCCAGTAAAGGCACTAAAATGTCAGCCTCATGAGTATAGTAAAAAGTTAGACTTTACAGATATGGACATACCTTTTGTAGTGCAAAGCACACAGTTTCCCATAATACATCTGAAGATTAAAATGAAGCATTTTCTTATCTGCATCATTAAAAGTAATAACAGAAACTGTAATATACATGTTGTTGGAGCTTCAAATCACACATAAATTCATTACATTCTACCAATGGAACCATTCCTTATGTAGCGTTACACAAACATCTTTTCTGCTGAGTCTTGCCTCAAAGCCTGAAGTCAAAATCCATATTTCTTTCTTGTGTAAGTAGGGTCACAAACTCGGGTTTAAAACCTCTGCAGTTCCTGTCATACCACATTTCACAGAGCAGTGGGTGAACACAGAGCAGAGCTGACAAGTCTCACTGCATGAGGAGAGAAGGCTCGGTTCAAAAACAGCTTGACTCCCTGATAAATGGACTGGCCATTGGCCTATTAGCTGACAGTGTCTAAATGAGTCAGTTAACAAAAAGAAAAATTGTGAGACATGCAGTCCTGAGATACAGTATATGCGGAGAAACTGGTCAGTGACTACGGAACCGCTTTGGCCGATGTTCTATCCCTAACCTGGTTGGGGATGACTGTTCAGGCAAGTCTTGACAAAATCAGCAACATAATGGACGATGTCAGCAGTGTGGTTATTACAAACCTGAGCTCTTTGTTTGTATTTGTTCCACTGGTTCAGTTATCAACTGGATAAATACTTCAATTTCAGTTTCAATTGGTTAGAAATCATGAACTAAAAGGGTCTTTTCATAACAGGGTAAAACTTGTTCTTAAAATCAAAATCCTGAATTTGTCGACCTTGGTCTTGAGAAATATGAACTCAGCAAGAATGATATCTATCAAAGCAAGCAGTGAAAGCCTCCTACAGCTTAAAAAGTAAAACTTCTCAATCACTTGTAAAGTAGTCCACTGTATCAGAAATGATCTCAACTGAGCAAGACACTCCAGCTTGTTATGCCACTACCTTAGAATCTCACTGCCCTCGGTGCGAGTGTGTGAATTGGTGAATGAGAGTCAAATTGTGCTATGTAAGTGCTATTTAAATGCAGTTCATTTACCATTTAAATCAGCCGTGCAAATTGACCTGAAAGGGGATGCTATGCTGTTCGTTACAACAGCTACAGGGATTTCCAGGGGATTACGCTCTGTGTTTATTTCTGGTAATACTCCATAGGATAATCCATAGGATGCTCGCATTCCACGCCAATTTACCATGTCTTTGAGTCCAAGTTTTCCAAATCTCTACAATGGATATGGTGGGTAAGTTGTTAAGTATGTTTGAAGCGAGCTAGTTAGATGACTAACTGAAGGCTAAGTTGTTCTAAAGTGTTCCGAAATGCCTCACTCAAAAATGGAGCGAAAAGCCTTCTTCTACCTGCATCTCATTGCCTCTTAAAACAGATTAAGAGAGAAGTTTAGACCCTGCCTACCTTCAAACCTTTCCACACATCTGGACAATATTGCTGCGTGAAGTTGGCTTGATTGACAGAATATCAGTTTTTCCAAAAGTTACAAAAATTGTAGGAACAGTCCCCCTCATCGCAGACATTGGAAATGTGTGGAGGGAGGGGGGTTCAGGTGTTGTTAGATGATCCGAAAACACCACTTCCTTTGAAGCATAAATATATTAGCATAACCAACAGCCATCATGGACAATGATGTGAAAATAAGGCCCAGGTTGACGAATACCGGGATTTCACCTTTAACCTAACCTAACGTACTCCACAGTGTGTTGCGGAGTCATTAGTATTTCTGTCAAGCGATCACTCCAAGCTAATCTTTTCATGGTTTATTTAGAACTGTATCCATGAACCTTCACCTTCACCTAGGTCTGTCTCCACTTGCTGGCTTTTCATATGAGTAAATGAACCAAATTGAGAGAGGAAACACTCCACAACTGGAAACAACTGCTTTAAATCAAGTGGATGTGGAAATGCCCTTGAATGCTAGTAAAGTCTTTACAGTACATGATGTGGTTTCTGTGTGATCTGCTGCTTTGATGTTTGACTAAAGCACATCCCGGGCCTAATGCTCCCACACTCATGTCTTACTGTGAAGGACATTTGACTAATATCCTACTATGTAAGACCTTAGCCAAGATTTTTGCTGATGGTCTCTTCTTTCCTAAGACAGAACCTTGATTGCAGGGCAAATCTTGTCTTTAACCCATAATGTTTACCACTAAAGCAGCATACTTTCTTAGTAGATGACTGCTCGTTTGCACACTAGTCACACATCTTCGCTCATGTGCTCCCCTCCCAGGCTTTTTGCTGCTTTGAGTTGACTCACTGTCATTGACTATGTGGGTGTTTGTTTCGTCAGCAAGCAGTAAAAGGAGAGGGAACAGCGGAGGAATGCAAGAATAACATTATTAGTACAAGGGAAGGAGAGGAGGAGGATAGGAAGTGTGAGTAGACGAAATGGGTGGCAGGAGGAAGCAGAAAAAAGAATAAGAAATGTTGCATGGGTCTGAGATAAGGTGAGAGGGACATGTTTGGATATTTTAGGATACTTTAGTGTGAGTTGTTGACTTTTTTAGAACTTCATGTTTTTTTTTGTTTTTTTTTTGAGCTTTAACGTTGTTTGGGTAATGAGTTTCTATGTGTTTGTGTTGTGCAGCCACCACCAAAATAAATTGTTAATAAGTGAAAATCATTTCTTTTTTTTATTTATTTAACCACAAAAATGGGCCAAGAAATATCATCTTTAACATGGCATTAGAATGAGCATTAGGTTATAGTTTGTCATGCTGACTTCATTTTATTCAAATGTGACAATACATACTACAAAAGATTTTAAATAGGGTTTTTGTGCTTGTCGAGTTTCATTCAAAAGGTTACTTATCTTTAGAAAGTCTTTCAAAAGAAAAGGAAATGGGTAAGGCAAAAGAAGGGGGGTGTTATATAATAAGGGTCATCTGGGTCATCTTGTATTCAACAGAGAACTTTCCAAGTGCCACCACCTTGAGTGTCTGGCGATGGTTGTTTGATACATATTTATGTCTGTGTTTTTGTTTTCCATCACCTTTTCCCATGTGGATTGTCTTGTTTGAAACAAGGTCTTAGTGCAGGTATCGCCCACGTGTTACTGCACAACCATGCACATCCACACAAACATACACAGAGATCAGTATTTATTTAGTCTGAGCAGTCTCCTGGAGGATTTTCTGTTTTTTTTTTTCCTGATAACATTTACATTACTGTTGTTATGATACTTTATGGACATGAAATCAGTTAAATCAGGAGAGACTTCATTGAAAAAGAGGTTTAAAGAGTAATTCAATTACTGGCAGGACACCTGGGCGCTGGACATGATGAGAACTGGAGGTGATTGGAGGAGGGTTGCTGGTACTCAAATTTATAAAACACCTTTTTTTCACGCGTAGTTTCATTCTGCTGGTGGGGGTGATTCTCATGAAAGAAATTTCAATCCTGTCTATGTCTCCTCCGCCTATCTTACTTCATATGCTACAGGCAAACAGCCTGATGATGATCTGGAATATTAATGCATAATGTTTCCCCCCACACACTCTCCTTTAGGATTGTGTATTCTTGTGATCTATGTTAGGACGCATTTTTACATTTACGTGACATATTTTAGTCATTTCCCAGACACCTCATACACATTGTGTTCCATAGTCGTCTGGATAAATGGCAGCATTATTCAGTTCTCTAATGCACAACTGTTTAGATAAATGGTTTCACAGAAGCCTTTCTTATTGCTCTTATATGTTAAGTATCAATTTCGAGAGGCTTGAGAATCGACAGACAGCTCGATAAACATGAAATGCAGCTGGAATGTGGTTCCAGCATGTGTTTATTTGGCAGCGAACACTTTCATAAAGAGAAACTGTGTGTTTTGCTACTTTACATTTGTTAGCGTGAGACCATTTTGGTCAAGGTTAGGGAAAGATTCTGGCCAAGGTTAAAAGAAAAGCAAATGTTGACTGTTGGTAGTAGATGGTAGGGATGCGAACAGTGGTGTATAAAGTACCTGAAAGCCACACCTGAGTAAAAGTACAAGTATCTCTTCAGAAAATGACTTTGGTAGAAGTTAAAGTCACCTGTTGTAATATTACTTGAGTAAAAGTTTTAAAGTATCTGATATTTACTGTACTTAAGTATCAAAAGTAATTTTCTGATAAATGTACTTAAGTATTGAAAGTAAAAATACAAGTAAATGCTGTTAATAAAAAAGCAAGCAGTCCGAATTTTGTGAATTATGATGTTTATTCTTTTAAGTGCACCACCTTAAAAATGGAGCATACATTACACTTGAATCATACTGTACTTGAACTTGCACTTCACTTGAAATTCACAATTTAAAGAATTTAAAGAACAAAATCCTTTGTTTTTCCTTCCCTCCCATTCCTTTATTCATCCTTTATTCATCCTTTATTCATCCGAAATTGAAACTTAACCACGCTTTGAGAGCGCTTGTTTGCACTTGTGCATTAACGTGATTAACCAGCGATATAACTTGCAAGCTAGCTTGCCAAACCTGCTTGCTTGCGGTCTGTGTTCCAACATCATTAGGCGACCAAATTTCTTCCGATTTTATTTTGTAGTAACGATGTAATGAAGATGCTTAGGGGAAATGCATCGGAGTAAAAGTACACATTTTATTTAGAAAATGTAGTGGAGTAAAAGTGAAAATTGACGGAAATATAAAAACTCAAGTAAAGTACTGATACTTCCAAAAAATACTTAAGTACTGTAAGGAAGTATTATTACTTTGTTACATTACACCACTGGATGCGAATAGCAGTCTCCGATATCAAAGTCACACTCACACCCAACCGTCCACCTACACACCTACGGAATTGTAACTTTTCAAAACAGATAATCCCGCAAGCACTTTACACAGCTACTCTCTTAATCTTTATTTTTTCATTCATTACACAACTACCTCTGCCACTTCCTGTGTACAAATGAGTACAACGCCATGAATGCCTTCAAGGAGACACATTTTTGCCCTTAGACATTCCTACAGTACGAACATATTCATTTCAGCCTTAAGAAGTTCTGCAGCGCTATAACGGTGTCCCATTACTTCTGCCTTTGCTACAGAGAGATGACTGCAAGATGTTGCTTGTAGTAAAACCAAGACATACTGTATGTATTTTAATTAAACACAAAACCAATGCTGTCATTTTTCTGGGGAGAACAGTCGCACTGTTTCACCAACCTTTGCACAAATTGGCATGCTTTTTTTCAGGAATTCTTGGAATATTAACTTGGAATAGAAATACAATGGGACTACAGGACAATATCTGCCAGGACAATAATTTTGACAAAAACTACATTCAGTGTTTTTTCAATAAAATAAAATTTCTCTCACTTGTCTGGAACCAGTGTTTCCCCCCCAAGCAATGATGGAATGCTTATTGTACTAGTGGCTGGTCGAACTTTACTTAAGGTGACATCGAAGTGATTGCTAAAGATAAACTCATATAGAAGAAAATAAATATATATAGAATATGTTTGTTTAGGGTATGATCACAATCTCAAAGTCACCTTTATTTTAATGCGTTACTACTAGGAATAACTACATAGTAGGGGTGTAACACAAGGCTACTACCTGAATCTGTTTATTTCACAAAAAAATATCTGTATTCGTATATGTATTTGGATTTATACAGGAAGTGGGCATGGTGCAGGCAGGAAGTCGTTAGAACTTGTCTAGTCTGCTTCATTTTCTGCATTAAATTGTTTTCTACTGCCATTTACACTACAACAACAAAACAACATAATAGTTTCAAAATGTACCCAAAATATTCAAATAATAAAATATGATTTTAACCCCACAGTCTAAAAAACAAAAAAGGCTAAACTGAGTCTAAATAAAATAGAAGAGGAGGTTAGAGGAAATACACAAGTCAGAATTGCATTGGGCTAGATTGCATGACTGTCTTTAAAAGGTTGTGTACATAATGGGAGGAGGCTCATATGAATGTAAAGTTGGTCTGAGGTGTCTGAAATTAAAAAAAATAAAAATAACAAATAAAACAGGCCATAATAGCCCATGGGGCCCTATTGCATGTGTTGTTTTTAAGGACAAATGGGAGGAGCTCCAGATTAAAATAAAGTTTAAGTGAAACACACACATTTGGAACATCAACTAATCTGGTGGAAACTGATGAACTGATGAAAGTCTGAGACATATAATGTCAAGTTTCTGTTCAGAGCACATTATCTGTCCATATCTGAATAATATATTTGTATATGTTTATACCCCTATTACATAGATGAGATCAGTTCTGATGGGTGAGAGTGGGAGGAACCCACTAAGTTTAACTCCATAGATACACCATATGAGGAAATCAGTGCTCGTGTGTTGTTCTTAAAATCTTATATAACCAATATAATGATTAAGTCATGAGCCCCATCATCACACTTCCAAAAATACACAGTTCCCGTGCTTACTCACTGCTCACAGTCTTTGTTAATTTCTCTCATCAGAGGGATTGCTGAAGTGCATTAGACTCCCAGTTTTGCCTTGGGGAATGGATTCTGTATTTATAGTTTACAGCCTGTAGGGATTTTATCCAAGGTCAGTAGTAGATTACCTATTTGGCTCATTGAGCCGTGCGCTCTGTTAGATCCCCTTTTTTAATGTGCGTTGGTGATTGATTAAGCCGCTGTGTTTCTATGCTGGTGCAGACCTTGACTGATGCATACAGAGAGCAATATGTATGTATGGATAGCCCTTGTGCTGAATGTGCGATCGATGCATGGACTCTCCTCGCAATAATTACCTCATCCAGGAGAGGGGGAAAGCCTGAGGGTTGAGTGTGTGTGTGTGTGTGTGTGTGTGTGTGTGTATTATCCTTGCTTCCTGGCTTGCGTTTTGAGTCATGGATTGTTTCAGAGTGTCAGAGAGCGTGAAACTCCTCTTCATCAGTCTTCAATCAATGCTGATGGTGGAGAAAGGAGGTGTGCAGATAAAAAAGAGAGATAGACAATAGAGAAAACAAGCAATTCAACTGCAAAAGAAGAAGAAAGGCAGAGAGTGGAGATTATAGACTGAGAGACTGAAAATCAAAATGTAATATTTGCCCACAGATAGGACAAAGTGATTAATGTGCTGTTTCTGGTTCTTTTAGGCATGAAAGGGAAATTCGGTTTCAAACAACTTGGGTGTTTTTGTAGCTATCACTCCTATTGTTGATAACATACTCACAAAGGTAATGGCAGAGATCTGGGAACATGGCTACTTCACTACAAAGAAGTCTGATGCCAGAAGAGCTGTCAGTTCCTAAACCTGGGATAGCCAAACTTAATTGGAAGAGGAGGCCAATGGTAAAACTATTAGTCAAACTGTCCATTTTAATCATCATCATCAAAGTTCATAGACTGACCTGGTTCACCTTTGACCCGATGTACTCACCATGGTTGGTGCACACAGTTTTCCTGTTGAACCAGAGATTATTACTGACATTTCAAATGTGCTTATTTTTACTTCCAAATCAGGTTGGTGAGATTCTGATCTGGATAAAGACTTTTTTTTTTTGTCTGAATGCTTGTCTGACTTTGTTGTAACAATGTTGCAGTGTTTGCAGATCTCATAAATTGCAATGAGTACAATATTATCATAACATAAGAAGTACGGCCCAAACTACAAAATAATAATAATAATTCTTCCTCTCATACACTCAGTGGCCACTTCATTAGTTATATCTGTACAGACGAATGCAACCCATTACAAATGTTCTGCCATACAAATGCCTATAATGTTCAGTTTTCATTGTCATAGAGGTGTTAACTGTGTTTTAGCATTGAGGTCATAGTTAGTGGTGGTGTTGTTGTACTAGACTGAGTTATATTGAGAGGTGTTTCTAATATTCTGCCCCCCTCATGTTTATAAATGCAAAGGACAAAAAAATAGAAACACTCAATATAATAGCATTATGGCAGGGCTGTTGTATTGTATTGGTACAAATATAGTGGCTACTGAGTGTATCTTTGACATATTAAATATGATACCTTACTTTAATTAAATTAGAAAATGGTAGCAACCGCTGGTGGCCTTTATGTCACACCGGTAAAACCACATTTTCCATTAAAACCTGTTGCATCCTTTTTCCCCCCTCTTCCTGAAAATTGAAAAGAATGATTAAAATTTAATATGGGCTTTTTACTCCTTCTTCTATCAGATGCCAGAAATTGGTGTTGACAAAGTCTCTTCCTGTTTGATGCCACAAAGCAATTAAGCCAATTTCCCTCTAAATTTGACCTTTCTCACAATGTACAAAGCAGTGAAGAGGCCAGTCTTTGATGGTCTTGTTTTTTTGTGTGTGTGTGTGTGTGTGTGTGTGTGTGTGTGTGGCTCAGGAGGTCGAGTGGGTTGTCCATTAATCCCAGGGTTGGTGTTTTGATCCCAGCTCCTCCTGTCCACATGTTTAAGTGTCCCTGGGCAAGACAATGAACCTGATGAAGGGCAGCACCTTGCATGGCCTCCCATTCATCCCCATCAGTGTGTGAGTCAGTGTGTGAATGGGTGAATGAGACCAATCTGTAAAAGCGTTATATAAGTGAAGTCCATTTACCATTTATGGTACATGTAGTAATTTGAGCATGACAAAATATTCTTAACACAGTCCACTTATTAGTTTTTTTCTTGACAATAGCCTGAATGAATCTCTGGAATGGAAGAGAAAGGACATCTAATGCCAGAGAGATCTTTGAACAGAGACGGGGCTTACCATCTCCCCTCCCTGTACGACCACCTGTTACCACTTGACCAAAGTTCCATAATTAGGTAACGTGAGCAAATTTCATCACCATCGGATGCAGTTGAAAGCTTCAGAAAAACCTTGTAAGTGGACCTGGTGTTGCGATTACTGTCTCAAACAACTTTTGGTTATATTTAACTAAAGCTGTACACATCGCACTTTACATGGAACAATGGGGAGAAAGAGGATGGATGGGTGAAACCATTCCAACATTTTCATGGAACACTGAGATGGAGATCGAGGTGATGGGAACAGAAAAAAAAAGATTTAAAAAAAAGAGAAGAAAAGAGAGAGAGGGACGAAACCTGAGCAGACGTGTAGGAAAGAGTAGAATATGTTATACATATATGAATGTAAAGCAGAGAAGATAAAAATAAAAGATGCAGCGTGGTAAGAGACACACATAGTGACATGAAAGAGATGAAAAGTTTCAAGTCCCTAATCACTTATCACGGCTGATGCCAGCTGAGACCTCACCAGTGTCAGTGCTTATGCTACCTACACACACACACACACACACACACATATGCTCACAGTGACAGGTAGGGGAGTGCAGGTCAGTGTCGGGGCCTCCTTGTCATTGGGCAGTTTAGAATTGACACCTGATTGCTGTATGATGTCTCTCTCTCTGTATGTGTGTGTATTCATGAGTGGGTGAGCGCGTGTGTCTGTCTGTCAGTGTGTGTGTGTGTGTGTGTGTGTGTGTGTGTGTGTGTGTGTGATAGGAGCTGTCATGCAGCTGTCTTGTCTGCTCTGATCCCCACTAACCCTCAGTCAAACAACATGCCACTGTAATAGCAGCACATGTGCAGTCCAGAGAGTGGCCACATCAATCACATTCTCTCTGATTCTTTTATTCTCACAGGTTTTCAAGTTGCTCATAACTCACTCCAACCTCAAACTTTTTTTTTACACCTCTCTTTGTGTTCTGTGTTGCTATGTAGGCCATTCATTTTACAAGGGCAGTGGTTTATTAATTGTTTTAAATATACAGTTTTTAGTAGTTTTTAGAACTTTTGAAATGCTAGGCATTTTCCTTTGGATGATGGGTAGTAGAAAGCTGTTTTTGGGCTGTTAACACATTGATTTATCCTGTATAATACAAATCTCAGCAATGCAGATAAAAAACTAAATGCTGTTTTGGGGGTTTAAAACGTTAGACATCTCCTAGTTTGGAAATACAACTACTGCAAAGGTGACACCACCGTGTTTGACAACGTCACAGTGAAGATTTCTGACCTAGTCTGACCTAAGCAAGCAAAAATGTTTCCCCTACTGACAGCTGGAAGGTGGTCTTGGCTCTATGTATTACTCTTTATACTGTTAGCAAGCAGAGCCGTTTCCCCTGACATCCCCCAAAGTCCCCCACCCCACTTTAGTTTCAAATGCAGTATGTGTAGGAGGCAGAACAGGCTGTAAGGTAGTGTTGAAGTACTTTTCAAATGTGGTAGAAATGTACGTACAATACTCTATCAGGCTATTAAAAAGTTACGTTTGAGTTTAATAATGGCAATAGAATTAGTTTCTATTCTCAGAAACAAGGCTACAAGGTCAAAGAGCAACATAAAAGCCATCTAGCATTTAGTATTACAGAAGGTGTCTTTGTCAGTTTAGCTGTCTGAGTCCCAGAGACTTAAAGATTCTATGTCAAGGAGCATTGAAGTTGTGAAGGCTCATGGTGCACCATCATCTTACTATGACACTTTATGTTCATTTATTGACACATAATAACAAGAAAATGTTACCATCATATTAAAGTTTCTTGTCATGGTAATATACACACTTACCCCATTATAACAAGAAAGTCTAAGTCGGTATGATGTTATAGCGAGAAACCTTTTTTTAACACAATACATTAATATGTACGGAGCCCTGAAGTGGCCATAGAGAGAAAAAAATCTATATTTCGAGGCCACGTTTTACTACATCGAGGGCTTGAAATGCTATTGCGTGCGCACGAGATACAATTTGTTACCACGTTTTGATTAATTCATTACCACGTTTTGGTTAATTCGTGCACGTCTTAATCCAGGTATATCCACCGTGCGTAAAGACGCACACAAGTCATTCAACAACACCGTTAGCTACCCCTAAATACAAAAAAGAGCTATTTGCCGGCTGTTTATACTGTATATGCTTTTTCTTTTTTTCTACAACATTCAGTAACTCCTTTGTCTATGGGTTTGCTCTCTTACATTCTAAATTAATCATGTTCATGCATTAACCGTGGACCTTTACTCTAATATTTGCATTGTTTTTAACTAGCCCTAATATGCCTTCAGGGCAGAAGGTTGGAATAAGCTATGATTGTCTGGCAAGTTGTCAGAAAAGAGACAGGTTTTTCGGCAAACTTGTATGTGTGCCACATTACGGATACAAGTGCCTTACACACTGTTTGCTCTGTTTCGTCATTTTCATCCGCCACGCCACCTCATGCCGCCAGTCCCACGTGAGGTACATGTTTAACAGGAAGTCCTTCTCCAGCTCGAGTGTCTGGTATTTGGTGTACGAGCACCGCTTGTTCCTGGAGGAGCGCGCATAAGGCACTTGTATGCGTAACGTGGCACACATACGAGTTTGCCGAAAAACCTCAGTTCGTAAATACTCTTTTTTGTATTTAGGGGATAGCTAACGGTGTTGTTGAATGAGTTGTGTGCGTCTTTACACACGGTGGGTATACTTGGATTAAGACATGGTAACGAATTAACCAAAACGTAGTAACGAGCTGTATCTCGTGGCGCACGCATTATCATTTCGAGCCCTCGATGTAGTAAAACATGGCCTCGAAATATATATTTTTTTCTGTCTATGGCCACTCCAGGGCTCCGTAGATATGTTATAACAAGAAAAATGTCTTGTTAAAACTGAATAAATATAGTAAATATGTCAGAACATGAGAAAATGTTGCTATAACAAGGCTGTTTTTTTCTGTCATGGTTGAAGCAATACACTGCTATAATTGACCAATTAGGTCAACAACTTCCATTTCCATTAGTCTGAAACTTTTAGACTGCAGATTCTATAAAAGTTGTAGCAAATAGAATGCTGCAGGGATGACGTATTTTTGTAGGCCAATCCTGAAGACAAAAAGACAAAAAGCCAATGGGATTTTTCCATTGGATTTTGGATTATTACAGAAAATAACCTCTGTGGCAAACAAAAGTTTATGATACTTACACGTTTTGTTCAGCAAGATAATCTTCACAAATAACAACCACTTTTATGATTTTTGAAGCGTAAATGCAATCACCAGAAGTAAAAAGCTAACGTTAGGCTATAAACGAACTACACCATGGTCGCATGACTTCACCGTCACCACAACTAAACTTCTAACGCGTGCTTTCCTCTTCTACAAAAGCCTTTCAGAAAGTTTGAGTTAGTTAATAGTTTGCAAGAGTGTGAGTATAAACACAAGGCTGTAAAGGCAGACGAGTGAGTAGATGAGTTTCTGTGTTCAGCGTGATGACGTTTAATGTCCCCGACAACCTCTGTAGTCTCATTTAGCCACTTGTTAGCTGACGTGTTTTATGTGGTAGAAAAAAGTGTGAAAATCTCTTAAGCTTGTGTTAACCACAGACCTTATTTCAGGCACCTAACCAAAAACCCATCAAAGAAACCCACTGACTTTGAGACAAGGGAACCAGAAGTGCAAAAATGCTAACTCATTCCTGGGTTTAAGGACTCATTCCTGCAGCACTCTATATAAAGACTTTCCCTTTAACCCAAGGTGCCATGTTTTTATGGATGCACTATTAGATTTAATTGAAATATTTTATTTAATGTAATAGTGCATCATTTTATACACGTTTACCCTGAAATTCATCAAGTTTCATCTGGAACTTTGGAATCTGGACTATGTGTGGTGTATGTTCAGTTATTAGTGTAGAGCCTTCTATCACTCAACACAGTGTATGTTAAAAGGCTAACATGAATCTTCCACTTTCTATATGTATTGCTTTGACAGTGATCTCTCTATGCAGTATACTCTATAAACAGGTAACACATCCCTCGACAGCAGATGCACTGTGTTTCTTAGACGTTTCACTTTTTGAAAGAAGCGATTCTTGTGTCTTGGTGCTTATTCAGCACATAGAAAGCACAAGTCAGCTCTCACTTATCAAATTGCTTGTCAAATTCACAAAAGGGAGCAGGGAGACTGCTGCAGGACAGAATGATATGGAGGAAGCCAGCTTCCTCTTTAAAGTCACCGGAGAGAAATGGTTGGCCTTAAAATAAACCATCAGGATGCTGAATGATGGAGGAATTATTGCTCATCAACATGAGCCACTGACTAAAAGTATCTGGAACATTTAGAATGATTCATCTCCCAGTCTGTATTCCATAAACAGATATTTTCAAACCAACACAGCCACTGGCCTTTATATTGGATTTTTCTCCACTGAGTCAGAGCAATTTTTCAACATCAAGGTTTTTCACAGAATGTACTTTTTAACCTTTGTCATGTTGACATTGACTGCTATATCAGTTTTATAAAGTCAAATGGAACTGAAGCAGATTTGCATAAAATCTCTGGCTATTTGGTGCTGTGGCTAATGAAGGTAGTTGGAAAGAATTGGAGTGGTCATTTCCTCATCAGTAGATGGCTATCTAAAGCCCTGTGGCATCACATGTTGTGGATGTCATTGCTGTGTGTGTGTGTGTGTGTGTGTGTGTGAGTGAAGGTTGAAGCACTGCCAGTATGTTTTTCTATTTTTCTGCGTGTCATGCACCCTGCTAGCATACATACTTTACTTCAAGCCTGCATGTTTTCAGATCTGTTATGTAGCATCTGTGTGTATCTCTTTGTAGGTGTGTTATATATATATATGTGTGTGTGTGTCTATGCGTGTTGGTCTTTGTTACTTTTGTTTAAGATAGCATGCGTTTATGTTTATGTATGTACAAAAACTCAAGAAAAAAATGTTTTAATAAAGAAGCAGCTGACCACTTCCCCTGTCAAAACCAGGTACTTAAATACTATTAAGTCTCAAGTTCAATTCGTTTTGCCTCAGCAAAATAACCACAGTTCATGTGAAAGTAGTTTGACATTTTGGAAAATGCGCTCATTTGCTTTCTTGCGGAGTATTAGATGAGATCGATGCCACTCACATGTCTGTATACTAAATATATGGCTGCATCCAGCAGCCGATTAGCTTAGCTTAGCTTAGCTTAGCTTAGCTTAGCATAAAGACTGGCGCTAGGAGGAAACAGCTAGCTTAGCCTTGTCCAACAAGCACCGCCAAAGCTCACTAATTTACCCGTTATATCTTGGGCCAATGACTTCTTGGAGTCCTGTCATCAGCTAGCTGTTTCCCCGTGTTTCCAGTCTTTATGTTAAGCTAAGCTAACCGTCTGTAGCTTTACATTTACCATATTCACATGAGAGTGATATCGATCTTCTCGTTAAACTCTAATCAAGAAAGCGAAAAAGCGCATTTCCCAAAATGTTCCTTTATTCCTTCCTTTTGTTTTTTGTTCCTTCCTTTATTCCTTGTCTTTTATTGACAATAATGGTCAGTGTAAGTATTGAAATTAGTTTTTTTTTGTTTTTGTTTGGATGTGCTCGTTTGTGTGTGAGTTTAGGCCCACACACTGAAAATACAGCAGGGGGAGTTTGTCACATGCTTCTGTTGAGTGCTCTGCTCTTAAAAATGCTGCTTCTTTTACAGCCTCTGCCTTTTTCTCTGCTACAGTGATCATTTCCAAATGTTAACATAATGTCTCATATGTATAATTGATGCTACTGTATGCACTGTGTCAAAGAGGTTTATGTATTTTGATCCTAAGAGGTTTATCCTCAGTTAAGTCTTCATTTTCAACAGAGAACTAATATTTTTTCACATCTTTTTTTAAATGCCCTCTTTTCTTGCTCCTTAACTTTCTTAAATGAACTCATATACAGTAAATCCCTACTGTAAACATGTGAAATGGGCATTGTGGTAATGTTTACCCAGTCTCCTTGTCAGTGTGAAGATTTTTCCAAAAAAAAAGGGGCTATAGAAACCTTAATTATTGACATACTTTCTTATCTTTTGAGAGCATCTTTTGAAGGCTGTGTGTGTTCTTGATCACCCTGTTTTCCTCCATCTTCTCCTTCTTGGTCCTATAGGTCCCCTTACAAAGAAACACACTGATGATTTAGGTGATAGTGACCGCACGGACGACGAAGGTATTTTTTCCCCCTGATGCCAAACTGATTTGCATGACAAGGGAAACCAAACTTACCCTTTCTCCTCCAATTTTTATCTTCTTTGATTTTCTTACATTTCTTGTCCTTTTTTTGAAAGTGATGGACATTTTCTTTTTGCTCTTTACTCGTAAACTCTCTTTTTGGGCTGGATGTGTTTTGTCCTTTTCAGCTTGATGTCTAAAGTTTACATGTCTACCACCATTCTTTGATATTAATACTGTAACATAGAATTCTCTGCTTGGATTTGCTGTTTCTTTTACCTTTTCTTTCCTTTTCTATGTTGCATCCCACCAGCAGATCAAGTAACTATTAACCCTTCAGCCAGCTCTTAACACATTTTTGCATGTTTTTCTTTTAATTCGTGTCGTTTATAAAATTAGATCATGTCCAAAAAGATCAGCAACTGGCTAACTGGCTTGCATCTATACTAACACTAAGACCTGTTCACATTTTGGGCGTCAAACCAATAACCATAGTACATTATGAGTCTGAAACAACATAAACATACTGGACAAAATCAGTGGAAGCATCTCTCTTGCTGAACACACGTGTGTGTTATTATCTCTCCTGGCATGGTTTCCTCTCCTACAGGGCAAAGTCGGAGCTAATTTATTACACACCAGTATGTGAAGTTGACTTCAAGCTGCCAAATTAGTGGTTTTGTAGCTACATAAAATGTGGATAGGTTAGCATTTGGGTGGAGCTGATTTCAAGTGACATTACTCTCATTATGGTATTAAGTGATCATCTGGGCTCTCCATTGTAATGTTTTTTTGAAAACACACAATCAAATCAGCACATAAATACTCAGTTTAAATTACATGGTAATTGCGATGGCCCACTCATGTGGCTTCTGTCAATACCATGATTTTCAAATTTTGAGGACTGCATACCCAGCCGTTTGTAATTCAAATTCTGCAAGCATCTCTGAGAGACAGAGCTGCTCTGGAGGCAGAAATAATAATCTTTCTGTGAGTAGCAGACTGAAGCCAAGAGGAAAGAGAGGATGGAGCTAATATTATTAGCTAATAATATTGTCTGATCATGGTAACGTAGATGATCTTTGATGTAGACATACAAGCCTATAGCTATGCAGGTGATGTATTCAGTTATCCCCTTTTCTGTCCAACAACATCATTCTTAGAGCTCTAAATAAGTAAAAACCTGGTTCAATCGTTTTGTTCATATCATTTACCTAAGTAAAAGTATGAAGACCACAATGTAAACTTCCTGCATTCAAAATTGTACTTAAGAAGCAAAAGTACAAACGTATTATCAGTAAAATGCACTTAAAGTATCAATAGTAAAAGTATGCATTATGCAGAAAGCCCTTTTCCTGTACTTCGTTTCATTTTTCACTTTGGAAATAGTAGTTTGATAAAAAATATCTCCTCTGGAAAAGTGAACCTATGATTTTTCTTCGGTGAAATGATATGAATTATTCTTTGTGCGATCACTGATGCACTAAGATGCATTTAAATGGCGTACCTGGTCAGGGTGGAATATATTTTAACTACTTTATGTATTGTTGGTTTATTTAATATAACAATTCAATATAACTATATATTAAATTGTATACACTGTAAACCCTTGAAACACAAGTAAAATGCAATAAAATACATTAATATTTCGCACACACTTTTGTTGCTTTTAAGGCATCTATCCCATATGAGTATTGGGCATATACTGATGAAAAGGAATACTAAAGGGATCCGGTGGATACCCGACAAAGACTAGGAGTGAAACATTGCAATTGCTCCTCTTGATATTTAAATGAGGTGTTGTTTGAAAGCCAGGAAAGACAGTGTGCTGGAAATCCATTAATCTCAGCAATACAAAAAGATGAACCTTTGCTTAGTTGCCATAAACAAGCAGCCCTTTGAAAAGTCATATTAGGAATAAAATGTGCTTGATAAAAGCCTGAGATAGAGTCATATCCCCTTAAGGCTGCTGCAGTGCAACTTTAATGACAGGCAGAACGTCTTAATAAGGCACCTCTACTGTATAATGTGACGAAGTAAACAGCAATTACATCCAAATAAGACCCACAACCACCCGGTTCCCTTTGATCTGTGCCATCACTCCGTTTTTCTGAGAGCTCGCACACACACACACACCCACACACACACACACCAATAAGATTAGAAAGAGTCACACAGCTCACACAGATCTATTCAATGAAATCCCAACAGGCTTCAAGTATTATCTCGATAAAGGATGCAGGGCAGACAACTAATCCAGTTTAATATAGAGGAAAATATGCTCCACACACACATACACACACACACAGTCACACATTCTGTTGCCCTATCCGGGCCGACTCTGATCAGCTCGGATCCTCCCCCCCTTTAACCTTTGACCGCTTGTCGCCTTATAGATGCAAACTCAATGAGGACATCCCCTAACCTCCCCACCCCTCCCACTCAGCAAGTCTTGGATTTTACTCTCTTTGTACTCAGTAAAGCTGGTGTTTGTAATCCTTTTGTGCTGGGAATAGAGATGTAAACAGGAAAGTCCCCGAGAGCTGAGGATTTGTTAGAAGCTCCATTTTCTTTTTTTTTTTACGGCAAATATTGCTGGAGTGTTTAAGAGTGGGCACACAGAAGTGGAGCTGTTGTGAACTGCGGTATCTACAAGGCTCTTATGGGGCCCCTGCTACCCTATATAAAGTATTATATGGCAATACTTGTGAGATATTAATCTTGCTATGCACTATGGATATATTACTTTGAGTGTGGAGGGCACAAGGATATAGATTTTGCTGACAGCATGAGGACAATACTGGAACCGAGGAAAGGATGATAAAACATCAACTGGGTAATGTGTTACCTTGTTGCATCCAGCCCAGAGGCTCCAGCTGGTGACATTTCAGGCGCAACTCCAGCTACTGAAGCTGCTTGATTTCACCTACATGGATTAAAAGTGAAACCTCCGTTACCACTACTACTCACCATCTTCCAAATGAAAACACAGCAATTGACGTCTGATTAAAATCATCAATGACAGGGAGGGAAGTCCACCTATAATGACAAAGTAAAGGAAAATGCAAACATGAAACCTACCAATGTGAAACCACAAAACGATGAGTTTACTGCAGAGTAGCCTTATGCTTTAGGGAACAATTTGAATTCTAGTGAAATGTGAAGTCGAATAAACTGCAGTTGCAGTAAACTGCTCTTCGCATTGCAGCCGTGGCAATTCAACAAGGACTTGACGAAAATCCTGCCTTCTCTTCATGACATCTGCACATGCAACCGACAAGTCCTCATACTTAACCTAAACAACAAAACAGGTTGCTTGTCAGTACCTTCCAAAGCAGAGTTTGTTTAAGGGGTTAAAATTATGTACTTTCACTATAAAGCACTACATTGATTAAATTTGGGTTTAATTACCTTCAACGACTGACTTTAGCTGTTGGGAGCTATATATATATTTGGTTTCTGGCACTTATTAAGTTCCAGGTCTGATCTGAAAAATCAGAGCTTCAGTAGTCAAAAGTCGAAAGTGGTAATTATGGTAAGTCCACGAACATGAACTCAGCGTTAGAAAGGACAGTAATTACACTCCTTTCTGCAAGAGGTCACTTGTCAGGATAACATAAACATAGGTAATTTTAAGCGCTGGAAATGAGTGACCAATCTTGTCAATAATTTTTAGTCATTGAATGTTTTTGTTATCAAGAGCAGCATCACAGCTCAGTCATACATATAGGTTACGATGACATGCAATGCGGTAAAAGAAAATATGATAAAACAATGTATTAGTTCTGCCAAAATTTCATTTCCTTAAAATATCAGTTCCTATTTGCAAATGTAATATCATGTTAAGCAAGTATTTGATTGCATATGGCAGAAGTAAATGCCATCAAATCTGCATGTCATTACATGTAGTATTCATGCCATCTTACACATGCCAGTGGATATGTACTCTAATGAGTTACATCAGCACAGTTGCACTGATTACACAGGAGCATTTCCTCGGGATGCGTTTGAATTGGTGTTCACCACTGGTCCTCATTTTGTTTCCTGTTGCTTTTGCTGAGAGTCCCCATGGCTTTGCTCCCTGCAGCAAAAGGCTGAAGCCAGGATAAAGAACACCTCTGCTCCTTGTGTCTGCTGTTGGTTTGATAAGTCCTCTACACCGGCGGAGGGAGAGGATACTGAAGTTGCTGCAACAGCCCAGGGGCATCTCTCAGGGTTTGCTCAGAGAAATCTAAAGCACCTGAATCTCTTTGATCATAACCTCATCCTCGAGGAAGCAATGATCTACTCCATGTTGGCACGGTACCTATCCTCTGACAAACTCTCCCTCACCCACAGTCATCCCTGGGAAGATTGAATGGTCGAATCACTACAAGATTGCATCTCATTTTATCTCTTCTTGGAGCAAGCTTTCATCTCGCTGTTCACTGTGAAAAAAACAGTTGGATGTTCCCGCCTGTTTCCAAACACCTTTATTGAAAACTGAAATAATTTAAAGTTACTTTAAACAGAGGAATAAAACGTCATATTAATATTACAAATAATCATATTGGATGTTCCAGTAATCACCCCAAATATACCATTACCTCACTTCACGTAAGAGGATGATGGCAAGAGATATCATTTGCAATCAGCTGAATGATGATTAATTCATAAGTTAGGGAAATGAAGGGAGAGACTGGGGTTTAGAGGATTTTTTTTGTCTTGCAGTGGCAGCCAATGCAGGATGCCAGGAAACCATAATGAGAGCAAACTGGATTGCATAAACTTAAAACCTCAAGGTACAGTGTGTTCAATATACACCGGGACTTGTTTCAGCCAGTAAATCCTGGTAAATTCAGGTAAATCCATCAAATGTTCAAACATTGCCAAGACAATTTTACCCTAACCTCACCTCATTACCACTGACCTTCAGCGCTGAACAAAAAAAGGCTGCTATAACAGCTGAGCAGCAGCTATTAATATCAGGTAATACTTGAGAACACACATGCACATACAGGAAACAGTGTCATATCATACAGTACCTACAAAACGTATAAGGATATGAGGAATCACCATTAATATATAAAGACTTAGATCCCAGGAGCATTTTTATAATCAATGAATAATGTTCTCAATTATATGAGTCCTCCTCAAAATCATCATCATCATCATCATCATTACCATGGTTGTCCTTATCATCAACATTATCATCCTCATTTTTTTATTGTAATCAACTCATCAGACACCATCATAATCATCAACATCATCTTTACTGTTGTGGCTGTAACCATCATTGGCATCAACTTCATCATTGCAATTGGTTGTTGCTATCATCAACATCATCTTCAGTTTTAGGGTTGTTTATGGCTTTATGGCCGTCCTTACCATCATGGTTGCCGTAAGCATGTTCAACATTACCAGCATCATTATCAATGTCATGGGTTGTCATCAGCATCATCATCTACAGCAGCAGCAGCAGCAGCACCATCATGGCTGCTGCCATCAACATTATCATAGCTGCCAACACTATCATCCTAATCATCATCAGTGTCATAGTTGTTCCCATTATCAACACCATCTTCACCATCACAGTGCATTGAGCATTATCATCAATGTTCAACATCATTATCATTGTCATAGTCACCACCATCACTATAGCTGCCAACATCAATGTTAAAATAATTGTCATTGTTGTGATATCATCATCATCATCATTGCTACCATGCTTGTGCTTATCATTAGCCTCAACATCATCATCATCGTGGTTGTCTGCTGTCATCATTACTGTAAATATTGTTATCACTGTAACAGGAAACACTATTATTTTCATCATCATTATCAACATTACCATTGTGATTGATGCCATCCTCATCACTGACATCACCAATAACATCATGTAGCCATGAGCGTTATCATCCACACCATCAGCAGCAGCATCATCAGTATCATGGTTGTGATTGTTATTATTATCATAACCGTCATGGCTGACACCATCATTACTAGCAACATTATCTTCGTTGACATGGTTGTCACCATCATCAACATCATTATCATCATCATCACTATCATGGCTGCCATCATCATCAGCGTCATCGTCATGGTTGTTGCCATCATCATTGTCAACACTGTCATTGCTGTAATGACTGACTTTTTTATTATCATCATTATCATCATCACTGTCATGTTTGTCATCGTCATCACTGTCATCGATATCATCATCCCCACCATCATTGTCAACATTATCATCATCACATTACCACCGAAAACATAAACAGAATTATAATCCAACCATTACCAGTGTTGGTTATTGTTATCATTTGTCTTCCCCCCTCTCGTTTTGTCAGGCTACATGCATATCTGTACTGTGAGGTGCACACACAGAAACACACACACACTTTTGCCATAATCCCCCGACCTTATTTTGCCAGAAGTTTCTGGAAGCCTTCCAGAGGAGAGTTATGATGTGCCGCTACATTGCGGCTACTGCCTGCTGTGACAAAGGGAGAAGAACAACTAGGGAAAGAAAAAAAAAAAAACACTACAAAGGACGGAGAATGATAGAAGTGATGTAATGAGCTCTGCACCGAGAGAAATGGAGGGAAGGACAAACATAGTGCGCACACAATCACACACACAAGGAGACAGCATTTCACCTAGATGTGCCTCATTTTAATGTCCCGGTAGATTTTTGTTTTCTTTTACACCATTTCTTTTTGCCAATTGAGTTTTTCTTTCTAAGGCTGTGTCTATTTTATATTCTCTGATGGGAAGAAAACAATTTCTGCAGTTGCCCAATATATAGACACAATGTAATATTTAGTTCCTCTAATTTCTGCTACATAATGTCCTGTTTCCTCAGTAATGTATTATCTTTCACCTTTACTTGTACACAAGGAAGGTAAAATGGAGAGCAAAAACCCACCAAATACATTTTTAGAGAGTTTAGAGTAGTTTTCTAATTATCCCAATACAGCACTTTAATAAAATAAGTCATAGTTTCATCATGATAGTCTTACTAATGTGCATTATTTACAGTAGAGTACTTTAAGGGGCACTTTAACATAATTTAAAAGCATAATTGAGCCTTCATAGCGGTGTTTGTTACTGTGATTAAGTTACTTCAGAGTTGTTTTCCCTGAGGTGTTTACATTTTTTTGTCTACCACCTGGTTTGTGAGTACTTTAAACGCACTGTATGAACTTTAAGACACAAACACTATTCTTCTGCCTCTCTTACTCCCCTCACAATCGAGACAATTTATCCTCTTGTCTCGGAGGTAATGCTTTTTTTTTTTTACTTTCTTGCTTGGTTAATTTTTAATCCTGCGTAGACTCACTGATATCTCGCTGGACCCTGAGTCCCTCAGTGGTAAAACATCAGTGGGATAAACGATGTGTGCTGCTGCATGTACTGATGGAGATAGTTAGGAAGCAAGATGAAAAGCATCATCTCTGGGATACAGAAGATGAAAGTGAAACTTTGTTTTGAACGTGGGATGGAGCGTGCTGTTAGATCTCTCCAAGTCTTCTCATCCTTTTTGCTCACAACCCAACCCATATTAGAACCACGTCAAGGGCTAAAGCTTTACAATAAAGGCCTTTCTTCCACTCTAATCAGCCAGATGTAACACATTTTAGTATGGCTAATTCTGATGCTAACAGCAGGCTCACCATTCTCCTTGCCTTGACCTCATATTTGACAGATGCAACCACACATTAAAAGAAATATTCCTTTGTTAATAGAAACACACCTCCTGCTTTGTTGCAGTATAAGTAATTTCAGCATGACAACTCATCATCTACCACATATTTTATTTAGCTACTGTGTTATTACACTGTAATTATGGAAATGATTGAGCTATAATTAAAAAAGCTGAATCAACATCCTGTCCTTCACATTAACAAAAGCCTTTAAATTATTTAAAAAGACAAGTGTCCCATTCAGTTTTTAGTTCTGTTTAATTTCCCCTGCTGCCAGTAAGTGCTCACATGCATTTATATTCACAAAATCAAGGCAAACATTTCCCTACAGCTAAACAACTGTGAAGTGCTAACCTGAATTCAAATTAAAGTTTCAATAAAGCAGTGCTTTTTCATAAAATTGTCAAATCTGATGTGCCATTTTTTTTATTAGATTTTCTTCCAGATTAATTGCATGAGTTTTACCTCAACATGGTATGACAGTTTAGATTGCCACGCTTGCATGTTGACATTCCATTGCCTGGAGGAAAATTAAAATGCACCACATTAAATATCCTGTTTCATTAACACATATATGGAATTTAAAATAGGTTAATAAATAAATAATACAACATTTTACAATCACCACAAACATGTCACAGCCTTCAATGAATGGTTTGACGCCTCAAACTAACAAGGTCTCCATGTTAAAAAGCCAGTGTGCCCAAATTACTCATAATAAAAAAAAAAAAAAAAATGTGAGAGGTGGCTAAAGCCCCCTGAAGTATTGAAATTGCATTTCTGGCTGTCACCTTCAATCTGTCATCTAATCAGTCCTTCTGCCTTCTCCACCTCCTCCTCTTCCTCCCCCCTCCTCCAGACATTAGGGAGAGTGGAAGCCCCAAGCCGGTGATGGTTTTCATCCACGGGGGCTCCTACATGGAAGGAACTGGGAATATGTTTGACGGCAGCATCCTGGCCAGCTATGGGAATGTGATTGTCATAACTGTCAACTACCGGCTGGGCGTCCTAGGTAAGGATCCTGCTGTACAGTGTGATACACAACCATTGTTCATGTTATATCTATTCTTTCTTCCGTCTTCCTTGCTTTATTGGTGATTCAATTATCTTAGCATGAAGGCTAAAACTAGGAATTTATTTTCAACTTCTTTCTTTCTTTCTGGCTTTCTCTTTTGGTGATGTGCTGCTGCTGGTATTTTCCAATGACTTTAGCTTACCATGAAGGCTAAAACTAGGAATCTTTCTTTCTTTCTTTTTTTGCGTCAAACTTTTTAGTGTCGGTATGTGTTGCTGCTGGTTATACATTCCAGAATTTTGCTTAGCCTGCGAGCCAACACTAGAATTTTAAAATGACTTCCTGTCTTTCTTGCTTACTTCCTCCCCTCGTTCCTTCCGTCTGTTCTTGGTGATTCCATGTGACGGTGATATTCCAGAGAGCTTAGCTTAATGTGGTTCTGGCTCTTTAACAGGAATCTGAGCTCCTCACTTTGTTTCATTGGCTTTTGTTAATACCTGGTTCAAACTGGTATCTGCAGCTGATATCTGCTCTCAACTGCTTTGTTGATTACAGTTCAGACATTTATATCCAAATGTTGAGTCTTTGAGGTTTTTGGTTGTGATTTGTCCTTCTCTTTTGTTATGCAGGAATATTAGAGGGTCAAAGGCAAAGTAGACTCTTAAAAATAATGTGTCATCTTTTTCGTTTTAACTTTCACCATCTCTCAAGCAGATTATCATATAATACTTTCCAAATATTTTTGGTGCAATGCTACCAACCCATTTTATCTTGAAAAGAAACACCAAGCAAGGCTTTGTCAGGTGTGCGGGGAAGGACATACTAACATTGATGTTGTAATTTTGTTTATATCTCAGCTTTTATTTTGATGATGTACACAGAATATTGTAGTGACAGACTTCGTATCCATATCCAGCTATTCAACACCAAAACGTTTGCTCCTGTATTTGTTTAAAATGACATATCCATTGCAGAGCTGACTATTGGTCTCTGGGATTTGGCTCGGTTACCACGCTTTTATGCATCTACCCTCCCCGTCTCCTTTCTTATATTTAGTAGCCTTTAATCTATCATGGCAATGTCTTCTCTGATCTTCAGTCCCTTCTTTTTTCATTACCATGTCTGTTTTCTTCTTCCTCGATCTTATCTCTTCTCATCAGTCTAATTCCTAATTCCCTTTCTCCTGTGTATGGTTGTCACTGCCTTACCCAGAGGGCAGGTATATATTGCAACACGTGACGGAAACAAAGGTTCGCTGCCTCCGTCCTAAATGAGATTATGCTGTCATTTGTTTGGATGGAAGCAGCCGATTCCATTTCCATGTTGTTTTGGTTGCTGTTTTTTTTTCTCCATTTCTTATTAAACTATACCAGAATAAAGATATAGGCCTTTCACTCAACTAAAATACCGTTTGTCTAGGGGCATGTGTGTGTGCATACATTTGTGTGTGTGTGTGTGTGTGTGTGTGTGTGTGTGTGTGTGTATGAAGAATGAGCATAAATAATAAAGGCTGAAAGGCGATTCTTTGAGATGCTGATAGCAAAAACAGAACGTGAAACACAACATTAATGTTCTCTGCAGGTGGTCTGCATTGTCTCTGTGTTCTC
>VMKM01000699.1:0-260233 GCA_008360985.2 Macquaria ambigua | reverse complement strand
GGCGACAGTGGCAAGGAAAAACTCTTAACAGGTAGAAACCTCGAGCAGGACCAGGCTCTAGGTGGGCGGTCATCTGCCTCGACTGGTTGTGTTGAGAGAGAGAGGGAGGGGAAGGAGAGAGCAGGAGGAAAGAGAACATACAGTAGTACAGTACAGTTCTACATAGAGATGTAAAGTAATAGTTGTGGTAATGGTATTGATGTTAATATTAATAAAAATAATACTAATAGCAATATAATAATAGTAATACTAATAATAAGAGCAATAACAATAATAGCAGCAGTGGCTGTTGAGCAGGAACATGGGGGCAGCAGGTGGCCTGCAACCATAGATCCAGACTCTACTGCTCCGTTGGCAGAAATACCTGCAGAAAGCAACAGAAGGAGAGAGAGAGGAGAGAAAGCACACAACTACGGGAAAGGGAAGCAGTCGAGTTAGTAACAAGCATTAATGGGATAAGAGTGCATACAGATGGAGAGAGAGAGGAGGAGAGAGGAGAGAGGAGCTCAGTGCATCATAGGAAGTCTCCCAGCAGTCTAGGCCTATAGCAGCATAACTAAGGGGTGGCTCAGGGGTCACCTGAGTCAGCCCTACTATAAGCTTTATCAAAAAGGAATGTCTTAAGCCTACTCTTAAATGTGAGGAGGGTGTCTGCCTCCTGTACACAAACTGGAAGCTGGTTCCACAGGAGAGGAGCCTCTCTGCAAGTATTTATATTTTCAGATGATCACTTCTACAACATTTTCACTAGCCACTAACAATTTTTAACAAATCATGCACTACGTTGCACCATGTTTGTACAGATTATCAATTATGTAACATACAAAAATCAACTTTCAGATTTTACCGAACTTATCACCGAATCTGCAGCTTTTATTAACAAAATGATCATATGTTACATTTAACAAACACATTTGTCACGATTTTTCAATAATTGATTTCAACTTTGCCATGGCAATGCCATGTTGCCACTGATAACATCTGGTATCTGTTTCTTTGTCTGTTAGTGGGAAGCCTGGCATTGCATGCTGTTCACCAGTGTATTATAATCTGGGGTGTAACTTGACACTGCAACTCTGAGTGAGTCTTGCAGATGTGCATCAGTGAGGCGTGTTCTGTGTTTGTTCTTGATGAAGTTCATGTCAGAAAAGGCTGATTCACAAAGATAGGTTGAACCAAACAGGCTGGCAACCTTCATAGCTGCTGTGCATACACCACTGTACTTTTCTGTGTCAACAAGGCACCAAAAGTTTGGTGCAGCCTGATAGGCTTTGAGGTGGAGGTCATTTTGCAATGTTACAATTTCAATTTCCACCTGTCCAGCATCCAAGCTGAACGTTGCACTTAGTTGCTCAGAAATGCATGTTGTGTCCACGTTCATGAAAGGATTGGAAATGAACAACACACATGGCTCAAGCTGATCAAGGTCACAAAACCTGTTCTCAAACTCTTGCCCAAGTCTGTTTATGACTTGAGAGTACTTTTCTGCAACTTTGTCAAAAGTCTCAGATGCAGAAGCATTGTCTTTCAGCACCATCTGCACAGAGGGGAAGTGCAGCACCTTTTTTCTCTGTAAATGCACAGAGAAAATGTTCATCTGAACTTTAAATGCATTTAAAGCACTTATGTCAGCAACAGTCTTACCTTTGCCTTGCAGCTCACAGTTCAAATGGTTCAGTTTCCCAGTAATGTCCGTTAAAAATGCAAGGTCAAGTGTCCACTCAGTGTTCTCCAGCAGCGAGGTGTCTTCGCCTTTGGATTGCATGAACTCTTTGATTTCACCCAAAAGTGACAAAAACCGAAGCAAAATTCGTCCCCTGCTGAGCCATCGGATTTCCGTGTGTAGTAGCAGGTCACCATATTCAGCTGACAGCTCCTCCAATAGCACCTTGAATGTTCTGTGCTGTTTAGCTCTGGAGCGGATGTTATTTATGATCTTCACGACGGGAGTCATCACGTGTCCAAAGCCAATCACCTTTGCACATAACGCCTGCCCTAAGTTTGAGAACTCGGTGTCACCTTTACAATGCGCGATGAATCCTGTATGTCGGCCGATCATAGCAGGAGCGCCGTCGGTAGTCACTGATACTAGCTTTTCCAACGGTACCTTTTTCTCAGCGAAAAACTCCTTCACTGCGTTATAGATGTCAACTCCCCTCGTAGTTGTCTTTAGAGGCAGCAGTGTCAGAAGTTCTTCTTTTGTGGAGAAATCATCAAACACCATCCGGATGAAGACCATCAGCTGCGCTGTACTGCTGCTGTCCACGGACTCGTCACACTGGATGCTGAACCACCTGCACTTCGCCAGATCCCGGTCCAGCTGATCGGCCAAGTTCCCGGACATAGCCGACACTCTTCTAACCATTGTAGATGCCCCCAGT
Source organism: Macquaria ambigua (assembly GCA_008360985.2). NCBI lineage: Eukaryota > Metazoa > Chordata > Actinopteri > Centrarchiformes > Percichthyidae > Macquaria > Macquaria ambigua. The sequence continues at coordinate 257,852 of VMKM01000699.1, read as the reverse complement.
TGGACATCGGAGAGAGTTGAGATGACATCGGTTCCATATTTCTCGTCTTTAAGCACAGTTTTTGCAATTATCATCATTGCTTCTTTGAAAACCTCCCCGTCTGAAAATACCTTCTTTTTCTTAATCAAGAAATGTGTAGCTCTAAATGAGGCTTCGGTTGCTTTTCGGGAGTTTTTCACCAGTCTCGTAAAAAAAGACTGCTGTTTGCACAAAGCTGCCTTTAACTCGCGGGGTAGTGCGCTTCCCGGTGGGTAGTTAGCATGGTAGCTTGTGTGACACGTTCTGAAATGTCTCTCCACATTGTGCCGCTTTGCAGTCGCCACAGTCGCCCCGCAAATGAGACACACGTGCCCGCGGGCACCATGTTGGTGACCCCTGTTCTAGTCTCTGTAATAGAATGTGATGGTCAATGGTATCGAATGTGGCACTAAGATCTAACAAGACAAGTACAGAGACAAGTCTTTTGTCTGATGCAATTAGAAGGTCATTTGTAAGTTTCACCAGTGCTGTCTCTGTGTTATGATGCACTCTAAAGTCTGACTGAAAATCCTCAAATAGCTTATTGTTGTGTAGAAAGTCACACAACTGATTGGCAACTGCTTTCTCAAGGATCTTAGAGAGAACGGGAGGGTTAAATATAGGTCTATAATCTGACAAAACCCCTGGATCAAGAGTGGGCTTTTTAAGAAGAAGTTTAATTGCAGCTGCTTTAAAGGACTGTGGCACATAGCCTTTTAATAAGGACAGATAGATCATATCTAGTAAAGAAGTGCTAACTAAGAGTAAAACTTCTTTAAGCAGCCTAGTTGGGACGGGGTCTAAGAGACACGTTGATGGCTTAGATGAAGAAATCATTGAAGTTAGTTGATTAAGATTGATGGGAGAAAAGCAGTCTAAATGTATATCAGGTTTTACAGTTGTTTCTAGGATTCCTGTGTTAGATAAGATAAGTCAGTACTGGCTGAGGGCAGGAGGTGCTGAATTTTGTCTCTAATAGTTAGAATTTTATCATTAAAGAAGTTCATGAAGTCATTCCTACTGAGATCTATAGGAATACATGGCTCAACAGAGCTGTCACTCTGTCATCCTGGCTACAGTGCTGAACAGAAACCTGGGGTTGTTCTTATTTTCCTCTATTAATGATGAGTAATAGGCTGCTCTAGCATTACGGAGGGCCTTCCTATACATTTTAAGACTATCTTGCCAAACTAAACGTGATTCTTCCAGATTGGTGGAACGCCATTTCCTTTCAAGTTTTCGCGATGTTTGCTTTAATTTGCGGGTTTGGGGGTTACACCATGGAGCTAACCTCCTCTGTTTTATTATCTTCTGTTTTAGAGGGGCAATAGAGTCGAGTGTCATTCGCAGTGAGCCTGCAGCACTATCAACAAGATGATCAATTTGGGAGGGACTAAAGTTAGCATAGGAGTCCTCTGCTATATTGAGATATGGCATTGAATTAAATGCCGATGGAATCACTTCCTTAAATTTACCTACAGCACTATCAGATAGATATCTAGTGTAGGAATGTTTGCCTAATGGCGTGTAGTCCAGTAATAGGAATTCAAAAGTTATTAAATAATGGTCTGATTCTGTGGAAAGACTTTTAGATGTTCAATTTCAATGCCATAGACAAGAACAAGGTCGAGGGTGTGGTTAAAACAGTGAGTGGGTTTATGTACACTCTGACAGAAACCGATTGAATCTAATAATGAGAAACGCAGCACTAAGGCTATCATTTTCTACATCCACATGAATATTAAAATCACCTGTTTTAAGGACTAAACCTGATAAGAACTCTGAGAATTCAGATAGAAATTCAGAATATGGTCCAGGAGCTTGGTACACTATAACAAATAGAATTGGTTGTAGTGTTTTCCAGGTTGGGTGTGAAAGACTAAGAACAAGGCTTTTGAACGAGTTATAATTTAGTTTAGGTTTAGGTTTGATTAATAGGCTTGAGTTGAAGATGGCTGCAACTCCACCTCCTCAGCCTGTGCCTCATGGAATGTGAGTATTAATGTGACTGGGGGGAGTGGATTCATTTAGGCTAATGTATTCATCATGACACAGCCAGGTTTCAGTAAGACAAAATAAATCAATATTATAATCTGATATTAGATCATTTACTAGTACAGCTTTAGATGACAGAGAGCAGTGGTTTTACTTTTTCTTAGGTTTTTATGTATAACTCCTCTTCTGTTTACTTTTGATTTAATTAATTTAAGTGGTTGGGGGACAGACACCCTCTCTGCACTGCAAAAACAGCCCTACTAGAAATAAGCCAAATATTCATAAATATAATCAAATTGTCTTGTATTGAGCAAAAAAATCTGCCAATGGGGTAAGCAAATTTTGCTTGGCTAGAATTCGTAAAACTAGCAAAACAGTCACTGAAAGACCATAATGGGCATTCAAACTGGACAAAATGCCAAAATTTAAGCAAATTGTGCTTGAAAAATGTGCTTAAATTTAGTGCTATTGTCTTGAAATAAGGCTATATAACCTAGAATTTACAGTGAAAAAAAATAGTATATTGTGCTTAAAAGAAGTAGCCAACCAGTGGAGTCAAACCAGAAACCTGTCTGTGAGGTGACACTGCTAACCACTAGACCACCATACTGCCTTGAGAAGACAGACATTAATCTCACATTTCTTTTTACTTCTTTATTGTTGACTTAGTATATCCAGAGACTGCACAGAACTATGGATTCAAAAACAACATAAAGACCATTGGTGGTCAAGGTGAAAATGAAAATGTAAATGTAAGATCTATGGAAAGATAACTCTTATAATAAACAGGGTTCGTACAGCTTTACTGTAAAAGTCAAGCACTTTCAAGGTACCTAAACCAAAAATGTCCAGACTCTCGAAGCCTTTGTCATCACATCTAAATTGTGCCTATAAATACCAGGAGACAACAAACAAATATGGCGACGGGATCATTTCATTTCAAACATTGAAAGATTTTAGGTTACATGAGTGATTGTAGATGAAACAGCAGATGTTGAAAATCAAGCATTTTTCAAGGAGTATATTCAAGTTCAAGCATGTTCCTAACCTTGAAAACATAATGGTGCATTAAGCATTTTTCACACTTTCAAGACTTTGTATGAAGCCTGTAAATTTCTGTTATGGAGGCTAGTAGGACCCCAATGAGCAGAACGACAGACTAGGCCGTGATAGTTCCTAAGCAAGTTTATTTGAACAACTGAGGTAGTAGGGAGGGGGAGAGGTACAGGGATGATCCGGGACCAGTGCTGAGTTCAGGCGGGAGGCGAGGCACGGTGGAGATCCAGGCAGGTTGAGGAGCTGGATTGCATGGCGCGTGGAAGGCCAGGCTGGCGGGGCAGGCAGATGAGTCTTGAACAGACAGGCTGGCAGATGGTTAGGCGGGATCACGGGATACCAGGTACTCGGAAGTCTGTAGCACAGGGAGAACAACTCGTCAGTAGGCACTTCAGAAAGACACAAAGAGAAGCTAGAGGCGTAGTTACCATCCTGGTAGACTGAACGATCTGGCGATGAATGAAGAGCAGGACCCGGTATTTGAAGACAGGAAAGGTGATTGGTGGATCATCCCCAGCTGCTCAGGTGCGAAGTGGCGAATCAATGCCCCGCCCAGCCACCCACACACACACACACACACACACACACACACACACAGGGAAACAGACAAGGGAGAGAGGAGAACAGCACCAACCGTAACAATTTCGGGGGAGTTAATTCTGGTAATTCTAGTTTCAAGCATTAAGTTAGTCAGAACCAGTAATAGAATCTCAGCAACAAGTTATAGTATCTTATTAAGTACTTGAAGACTAAAAAGTGAAATGCTCTAACATAAAAACTGCCTGGTGAAGAAATATCTTGTCAGACAAAAAACAAGCATATATTGCCTTGATTTAAGATATTTCATCTTACTTAGATTTCATTTCTTAAATTGAGAAGTTGTGCAAGAGGTCTTATTCTTAAAATAAGTAAAACAATCTTGTTCCTCTGCTGGAATATTATGGAAACCATTGTTGTAGCTAGTTACTGGTTAAATCTAGCTCAATATTAGCTGAAATATCTTATTAAGACAAAGCTAGATATATTTTTTTAAAATGAGATTATTTTTCTAATGTAAAAAAGATTATTTTTCTTTTTAGACAAAAAATAAGACAAATTTACCAGAAACAAGAAATTTTTACTTTCTTAAAATTCCTTTTTTGCAGTGTGTGGAGTTTAGGGTGGGTAACTGTACTATAATGTAACCACTATAATGGAAGCGCAGAGAAGTGTGTAGGACTGCAACTCTGCCTCCTGGTCTCAACTCTGAGCTGTCATGGCTTTGGGCCACTAATAAACTCAGCCAGATTTCTAGATATGAGAGCGGCTCCATCCAAAGTGGAATGAATACCATCTCTCCTAATCAGACCAGGTCTTCTCCAGAAAGTCCGCCAATTATCTACAAAGCCCACATCATTACCTGGACAACCAGCGGTTGAATGATGACAGCTATACATGTCTTCGCTAGTAAGATTGGTTAGGGGCGCAGAGAAAACTACGGAGTCTGACATTGTCTTTGCATATGTACACACCGACTTAACATTAACTTTCGTGACCTCCGATTGGCGTAATTGGGTGTCATTACCGCCGACGTGAATAACAGTCTTTCCATATTTACGCTTATCCTTAGCCAGCAGTTTTAAATAGGATTCAACGTCGCCTGCTCTGGCCCCAGGGACACATTTGACTATGGTCGGTGGTGTCGCTAACTTCACATTTCTCAAAATAGAGCTGCCAATAATCAGAGTTGGTTTCTCAGCGGGTGTGTCGCTGAGTGGAGAGAACCTGTTAGAAACGTGAACCGTGGGCTTTGGCTTAGGGCTATGCTTCTTTCGGACAGTCACCCAGCCTCCCTGGCTTCCCGGCTGCTCGGGAGTTGCCGGGAGACAGCTAGCAGAACTAGAACCGGCTAGGGGCTGGCTAACTACAGCTGACTGACTTTCCATGGTGCAGAGCCGTGATTCTAACTCACTGAGCCTCGTCTCAAACACGGTGAATAAACTACATTTGTTACACGTACCATTATCGCTAAAGGAGGCAGAAGAATAACTAAACATTTGACACACCAAGCAAGAGAGAGCAGGAGAGGGAGAGGGGGAGAGAGAAGCCATCACTAACTGCTAAGCTAAAGTACAGTAGCAAGCAACTAACTAGCGTGTAAACAACTGTGGGATTAGCGGAAAGTCGCTAACAGGAGAGAGCTATGAGTGCTTAAACAGAACTAGTGTACACTCAAGTGTATAGCAGGTAATTAGACGCTATAGTGAAGAATATAACAAAATTAACTGGGTTTACCAGTCTACCAGTAACACAGAAGCACCGGCAACCGGAAATGAGACAATACGTTTACCTCAGCACGTCAGCATAGATGACCGTTGGACAGAGCCAGGCTTCTAATCACATTAGAATAACACAGCATAAATTGGAAATTGGCTAATGAGAAAAATGATTGGTTGGTTTATAGTTTCACTGCTATATGGCCAGTTTCCATGATGATTATTCTATTGTTTGCACTTAGACCACAAACACAAAGAGAATGTAGCGGAAAGAAAAGAATTAGAGTAGTTGTAGGTTCTCTGGCTCATGTCCCGGTCAAAGACATTCCACAGTGGAGGTGGAAATGTGGATCCAGGCTGGACATATGTGTGCTGTATGTAGACAAAGAAGTCATCTTATACAGCCTCAGTACATGTTGCAAGAACTTAGAACTATTAAGAGAAGCTGGAAACAAACACAGGGTAAAGAGAAACAGAGATCCCAGCATATTAATACTGGTCTTTGAAGCAGCCATTCTTTGTTCTATGTCACCTTATATCTGAACTCTTGACTCATGTAGAAGGTTTAATTTTATTATTTTTTATTTCCAAAGAGCACTGTCAAGGTCATTTGCTGACCCTGCCTTGAATCCGATGAGGTGTCACCAAAGGGTGTGTGGGGGAGACCTAATGACTCAAACCATGACCTTTGAGACCCTCTCCAACTACTGGAGGGCAGAGGGAAGATAAACATGTCGCTCCCGTTGGAATCCATTGTAAATGCTGTGAATCTAAGGTGACTACGGCTGCTTTGATCCATGAAGTGTGGGAGAAAAATCCAGAAGATGGGCCAGATGTCGTCAGGATCTTCACCACACTTTGAAAAAACTAAGCAGATACTAGCAAATAAAACACTGAGTCCAGATGTGAGCAGAGTTTACTGTTGAATCAAACAATACAGCAAACACGAGTTCTTCCATGGAAGAACTGACCATACAGTGTCCAGGTCTCGCCTTTTATACCCTTCTGTTACCCCTCCTTCTGTGTGCCTTAGAGCAGGCACTGTCACGAACTCAGACACAAAACTGGTGGACTCAAATGCACAACTCTTCAGACCGTGTAAGATGTATCAAAAATCTTTTACTGAATACAGAATACAGAATAAAAACGCTCCCAAGGAGGATATAAAAAAGTACAAAACAAAACGCTCACAAAGAGGATCAAAAAATATCATGGACTGATACAGAAACCTGGGACATGGAAATGCTGGTACGCTTAACTCACTTCTTTTCACAGACGGAACAAGACGAACTAGCACAGGACAAAGGGAAACAAGGACTATTTATACATGAGGTAGGGGAAAACAGGTGAGACCAATCAGGGGCGGGGTAGACAATCACACCGGCGGGAAATCACACAAAGGGAGGAAGTGAGGGTCTGAAACGAGAGGGAAAGGTGAGTACAAAATAATACAGGAAGTGCAAGACGAGACTAGACATGAGTGACTTTAACTTGACATAAAACTAAAACTACAACATGAAACACTGAGCCTGAACATGAAATATATTAACAAAGCTGACGAGACACAACAGGCACCACCTTTTGACCTTGAATTGCTATCCCTTGCATCCCGGACCAGACACCATTGTTTTTCTTTTTAGCCAATTCCCCTTGCTCAGTAAATAATTGTGTCAAATGCTAGGTGATTTCCAAGTCCCAAAGGCCTGGCATCATTGGATCAATAAACAATAGTGTCTGTTCACAGCTCTTTCTGTATTTTTAAAAAACATGTTGTTCTGCCTGTTTTGTGCAGCTGGTCATACCTCTCCTGCACATTCTGTTCTTTTATGTATCCAACCATGTTCACTTGCCTTCTCTGATTTGTTACATTATACTTGTTACATTTTGTTTGTGAGCATCAGGCTATGTCCTGACTTGACTCTACAAGCTGTGTCCTGACTTTACCTTCCCTACAGTAATACAGCTTCTCTACTAGTGATTTGACTATATAACATTAATTATTATTTCCCACAGAAGCAACAAGTTACAAACATTCCAGAGCCACATTTAAGGCAACAGGGAGTGAGTGAAACTCAAAACATTCCTTAAACGTAAACTGTCTCATCTTCATGACTACAGTGCTTCAGTTAAGATCAAGTATAGCTGGGATGTGTAATACAAAGTTTAATTGTATGCAGAAAAGGATTTCTGAAAACACAACCATAAACATTATGACTTGAACTCTCTCTTGCTGTATTTTTCCCCTGTAATGTCACAGAGTATATTTCTGTAATGGCCTGTACTAAAGCGTGTTTATACTGTCTGTGTGTGTGTGTCTTTTTGAGTGTGCTGGCATGTTCGTTAGCAGCAGGCCGAGGGTTATGAAAGTGTCAGTGTCTGCGCTGAAGCATAAGTGTGGGGCATGTGCATGTGTTCATGCATGAAGTGAATTAATTCCAAGTGTGTGTGTGTTGAAGCGTACCCTGTATTAATTGTACGTGTGTGTGAATTCAAGTGGAGCTGAAGTTCATACAAACTAAAAGAAGAAAGAACAATAAGTCTCATGTCTTCATGTCCAACTACTGCATGAAAACTAAGGTCAACATTTACATTTTAAATGGAAGTTTAAAATGTATTATGATGTAATACATTTTAGGCTTGGTGAAACACTCGCGGTTTGGTTAGGTTTAGGCACCAAAAGTACCAAACTGCGACCATTTGGTTAGGTTTAGGCACCAAAACTACTTGGTTAAGTTTATGAAAAGATCATTGTTTGCGTTAAAATAATAAGTTTCACACTGGACGCAAACAGCGGTCTCCTGGGTGAAAGTCTGGTGTTTGACCCAAACAAGGGTCAAATACCACAAAGGCACCGTTGCTGCATCCTGGCCATGATCCTGGCCTCAGTAGTTAGCGCCGCCCAAGACGATTGTGATTGGTTTAAAGAAATAAAAACAAGCCAGGGTGTTTTTTTTCCCCCTATACCAGAATGATAGTGGGTTCAGCCAGACCTTTCTCCAGCAGTGGCACAGCACTAAAACGAAGTGTGGAGATAGGTCTGGCTATGCGAGACTGGACTATCATCTTCCTGACGCACAGGGACTGCTCACAAGTAGGGCAGCACCGTTTTTTTTACTTCTGCAGTGCTTATAACACTATCCAGCCCTGCCTGCTAGGTGAAAAGCTCCTGGCAATGGAAGTACATTACACAAAACACAATGACATTTCAGATTACGGAAAGGGTAGGACAACACTTCTTACTTGTGACTGGACAGAACTCAAGTCAACGAAACGCGACTTCCGGTCGGGCTGCTACGCAATGCTACGATCTATAGTCACTGCTACTACGGACTCTGAACAGTGTGTTTTCTCCCGGTCTCTCCTTTCTCTGCCAAAAATCAGAATTGCAGATGTTATCTGTCTTGTTGACAAATTTAAGGTGATGTGAAAAGGTCAAAGTTAGACAATTCATTTTTGATTATCAAGGTATGTAGCCTACTATGCTAACTAGCATGTAAATTACTTTCTAGTTCAGCACTTACCTGTTGTTAGATGATCTTCAAAGTATGTTTAAATAAAAAACTTTTCTTGTCAACTATGTGTTTGTACTTGTGTCTAGTCTCAAATATTATTGCAGGAAAAGTTGTAATTAGGGCCAGATGCTATAGATCACTAATAAAGTGTGAGGAACCACAACAGCTCGAGGTAAATATGTGTAAATATTTAATGTTAAATGGTTAAACTGACACATAACAGCTTTTATATATTTTTTAATATATAATGATTAATATTGTTTAATTTAATTAATTATTTGAAATAAGTTGTGAAATATATGAAAGTCTTGACATCGCGTTCTTCATATCACCTTTGAAACTACAAACATACCACCTGAGATGACAGCATATTCATGCTTTTGTGCTGCTGGAAGAAGTTTGTGCAACCATTTGGTTGTATTACTTTTCCAGACAGCTCATTTTAGTACACTGGGAACCAAAAATGTTCCTGCTGCCCTTGCTTGCACAAGCAAACAGCGGGCCTGGCACAGGCCCCGCACCCAGGTAAAAAAGAAAAAAAAACATTTTTTATACAGTTTTAATTTGATAACAGTTACCTCAAAATTCATTTAAAAGTGCATGTCAGTTGCAAAATACATGACAATCTAGTGAAAAATGTATAACATGAACAAAAGCCATGAAAAGAGGAGCCACGGGTTCTTCAACAGTATGCAGAGACCTTCGATGTTAATGTTCTCCCATGTGGTCTCATCATCTACGTCGATGCTCCACACCTTGAAGCCAGTCCGGATGGACTAAGGAAAACACATACCTACCACTGGCAAGTCCAGGGTCAGTTGATGGTCACTTGCTTAGCTTGGTGTAATCTAGTGACAGATACCAGGAGTGATTTCACGGTGAAGAAGGTGCGGAGAGATGAGCAGCTTATCAAAGAAATCATGGCCAAGGTTAATGAATTCTACGTTGGCACATACATTCATGTTTTCCTGGGGAGAAAATAGACAAGAAAAAGTGACATACTAAGTATTAATTATTATTTCATTCAAAATCCTACTTAAGAAAATGTACAGAAGGATTATTAGCCAAATGTACTTAGAGAATCAAAAGTACTTGCTGCAGAAAAAATGTCTCGTGACTGATATATTATTATATATTTTATCATTAGGTTGTTATTACTAATGCATCATTGCTTAAGCAGCATGTTACTGTTGTCTCTACTCGAGGTGGAGCTAGCTTTAACTACCTAATATACTATAAAGTAGTTTCATCCAGTGGTTCCCAGCCTAGGTGTCGGGCTCCTTCCTCAGGGTCAAAAGATAAATTTGACTGTTCTTGACATTATTTATGGGGTAGAAAAGAAGAAAAAAATAAGTTCTGCTACACAAATATTCTTCTTTTGGACTTTTCTCACGTATCTCTTTTTGGATAAGTTTACCTTTTGAGTCTTAAGCAGTTATTTAAATACCCCCAAATTGTACTTAATTACAGTACTTGAGTAAATGTACTTATTTACTTTCCACCACTGCATACTGATGAGTGAAAAAGCTTTGTTAGTTAGTAATATACATTTTTAGAGATAGAAGTTCAACGTTATAAATATTACATAGTCAGCTCATACTTAATTTGTAAATTTCATGAATGATTATCTATTCATTTATATTAAACTGTAAATACATCCTTTATTCAGGTCAACAAGCAAAAAAAAGGCCACTCACACATGAGATTTTCCTTAACGTTCTTTCGGCCATTTGTGTCTGGCCTCCTTTAAGTGCAAGGCACACACAGATACAAGGGCTGCCTCTCCTCACGGTAAATCCTGCTCCCTCGTCTTTTCTTATAGACAAAATCCATCTCCTTTTAAATTTTTGTCGGTTGGAAAGCTGTGAAACTACGAATACAGCTGTTTGTTTAGAGTTAGAACAATAAGGTATGCTACATGCCTGACTCTGCCATTGTTTCGACCACGAGTTAAGCTAGTGCTCAGACTGGAAGAGAGTTCTCCCGACATCCAGTTTGCGCTCGCGATATTGTGAAATAGGCCTATTGATTAGGTTCTATCCAATCACAAATAAGAAGTGTTGTCCTACCCTTTCCGTAATCTGAAATGTCGTTGTGTTTTGTGAAATGTTAGTGTTTTGTGTAATATTGTTGTGTTTTGTGAAATGTCGTGTTTTGTGTAATGTTGTGTTTTGTGAAATGTCGTGTTTTGTGTAATGTTGTTGTGTTTTGTGAAATGTCGTGTTGTGTTGTGTAATGTTGTTGTGTTTTGTGTAATGTTGTGTTTTGACCCTCAGGGCCACCGTAGAAACTAACTACAGGGACAGTCAACATCACATTCCACCACGTACACCGTCTCGAAATTCGAGCACTACAAACAAAAAGAACTAACTCAACAACAAGGCAGACAGCTAAAAGGAACAGACTACAGACTCAACCACCAGTATCCATAGGAAATCCTACAGAAAACATGTAAAAACCTATTACCAATCAAGGGACATAAAACAGTCATTTGAGTGGACAGATTATACTGTCATGAACTGGTTCAATGTACAGACAAAGGAGGGAGAGCAAACAAAAGGCTGGAGGTCAAAAAAAATGAAACACTTTATTAAATAAAGGTTTTTATAAAACAAATCCATGAGATGTAAACAGTCAGTAGCATTAGTAATGTCTGTGTGTCAGGGTGAGTGGAAAATAGTGTATGAAGATGTTGCATGCTAAAAGAAAAGACAAAACAAAGCAACTCAAACCAGGAAGGTGGCTCTTTTAAGATGGCTAGGTTGACAATGTTAACTTACGCAGCACACCTAACCTGCTCTGGAGGAGGTTATGTTCAGAGTTTCGGATTTAAATCGGCTACAAAAAGTTGTGTTTAGAGACTGAAGTGATCTATTTGGCTTTTCCCGATAACATTCTCTATTAGCGATATAGATTCTCATGCAAGCTGAGGGAATACGTTACAGATGCAAACTTATTGAGCTGTAGTTGGTAATGACACCAAACAAAGCCATGCAATTATAGTAGTGCAAACTGTATGTGCATACATGCATTCAGCTGGTGATGCAGAAAATCTGAGCAAAAATACTGTATGCCGTGCTATTCGCAAGGTTGTTCTTGCTGTTTGTAGTGTTCCTTTCAGGTCATATTAACACTTTAAAGTTTACACAACATATCCATACACTAAAAGAATGATGAAGCAACTACATACCACTTTGGACTATGTTTTTGTGCTTGGTCCTGATTTCCTGCCAAGTAATTTTTACACTGCTGGTACCGCAGCTAATAGAACACTGATTAGAAAATTGTTTAGTCTATTGGTATTTATCACAGATAATATTCAATTAATAAAATGAATTTCACTTAGATTTGGTGAAAAACTAAAGTGATTTCCATGTATCTTCATTGTCTCAGACCTAAATGCAGTTCTTGAGTGTAATGTTTAAATGTTTAATCTGCTGTATCAAGTTTAACGTTTAAGAGTTCTACAATGTGCAGTTGTCACATTAGAAATAAACAGGAGGCATTGAGAGTGCATTGAGTGGTAAAATAAATATGTTAACTTACGAATAGGAATAGGAATGTTCTGCCAGCATTCCTCTCTTGCCTTATTTGCAGCAACAGTGTTTCTTTTTGCCATAATATTTTTTGTATATTTTTCATATCTCTCCATTATAACAACGTGTTCCTCTTGACTGAAGTAGGCGGCATGCGATCGGTCCATTTTGTGCGGAAGAAGAGTCAAATGACGCTCCAAACTCCCCGTTTTATGGGAACACTCACAGAGCCTGATGAGGAAAACCTGGGTTAACAAAGAAAGTTATAAGGTTTTAGTCGAGCCAGCTAACACAAAAAATGCCTGGCTATGTGGAACTTGCTTCGTAGTACACCCCTCTTCTGTACCATGCACCCTACATCAACACACTGCAATCATCAACCAGACACACACACACACACACACGTACACATACATTAAATCGGCAACTAACATCACCAATATAAAGATAAAAACTTTTAAAAAAGAGAAAGGAGAACATCTTTAGTGAAAAGTCTGTTTTTATGTTTTTTTAAATGAGATGGAGAGCGTGATACACAAGCACACAGCAGTCCCATCTCCTTCGCACTGTGCTGTTACACTCACCACTCCCTTCTCACCCTCTCTCCTCCTGAGCTGTGACGCTGTGGTGACATTTGCTCCTGGACTACAGAACCCTTAGACTCAGTATATGGCTAAACTGTTACACTGAGACCTTACAACAATACAGCTTCACCTTGCACAGGATAATATTATTATTATTTATATATTAATATATATTCACGTATTACTAATTATATTGTGTGTATATTATGTACAGTACATAACACATTACATATATCACTGCTGTAAGTAATATTTCTTTATGTATATTGTATTTATTATTTAAACTTACTTTGTATAGTATAAATACCATAGCTGCCTTACATCAGCGGGACAATATGTTCACCCTAATTTCAACTTCATTTGTAACTCATTTATATAGTCTAAGGTATTGTATATAATGCATATAATATATATATAGCCTTTTCATTCTCCTATTTTATTTAATTTAATTTGTTTCATTCAAATACTTTGTGTTTTCTTACCTCTTAGACAATATTAGAAAAATAGTAAGACATAGAAACAGGTTCTATTTCTTATCTAACAGTGCCAGAAATTTTCAACTAGACTAACTCCAAATCGGCTGTGATAAATGTGAATATATGAACATCAGTGAACACACACACACACACACACACACACACACACACACAATGCTGAGATGTTCAGGCCTAGTCAAGTGTGGCTATGTTGCAAGGGAAAATGGAGAGTGAGAGAGAGAGAGAGAGAGATGTGGGCTTTGCTATATATAAACTTAATACAGGGCCTGATGGAAGACATTTTCAGTGTTCAAGGATTCTGGATATTCCTCTGATCTCCTCTCTGGTCCTGTGGATTACCAGGAGGACAGTATTTTGTTTGTCTACCACTCGTCCAGGTTTTCATGTTGTTTTACTGTACATCCAACCATCTATGCAGAGATGTAAAATAGCTCCAGAGGAAGAATCACATTTTCTAGGTGAGAAGGAAGGCCGCAACAGCAGTCCAACCACCCGATGTGGGAAGACAAAACAAGAGCAAGTAAACAGGTGAGACTGACACTGGCAGATAACTTCAGTTTATTTTACCAATGACAGAAGCACCTTACAATGTTTATCAGCTATCTAACAAGACCCTGAATGCAGGACCACACTTTGTATTATTTAGAAACATGAAGGACTGCTTGAGTAATGACTGTTCTTCAGGCTTGCTTTAAGTTATGTGGGAGAAAGTGTGATGTCAGAACCATGTTGTATTTGATAGAAACCTTGAGCTCATCAATTTATCAGTGCTTGACAGGACACTCATTAAACATAACTGTAGCTTATTACTAATCCCAACAATATAATGGAGTATATGATCCTTGAAAATGAAAAACAAAAAATAAGGTTTGTTTTTATTTGTAACAAAATAATCGAAACTCAAAGATCCACCTACTAGCTTTTTGGAGCTTTTAACCACATCTTACTGTCTCTGTGTCGTCATGTGACCTAAGTATCACAGGTGTAATATGAATGCATCATTCATTTATTCTCTGAACAGATATGAACAGCATCCACATTTTTGCAGTAACATTTGGTATCAGAGTAATCCAGGTGATTGTAATAATGCAAATTCACCAACATGTAAACAAATAGGTTATAGGCTGTAGATAGTTTTAACTTTGAAACTTTTTTATATACACAACCTGCAATTTTTAAAGAAAAACATGCAATATGGCCCACTGCATTTCTGACTTTCTGTTTTAATTCTAATATTCATTTCCACTCAGACCATTCACACAGTTTTTATTTATTTATTTTTATTTTATTTATATAGCGCCAAATCAGTAAAGAAGTTATCCCAGGTCACTTCTCATATAGAGCAGGTCTGGACCGTACTCTTTATATTTACGAGATCCAACAATTCCCACCATGAGCAGCACTAGGCGACAGTGGCAAGGAAAAACTCACCTTTAACAGGCAGAAACCTTGGGTTGAGAGAGGGGAAGAGAGAAAGAGAGAGAGAGAGAGAGCAGGATGAAAGAGAAAATACAGTAGTTATTTAGTATATTTTGTTGGCAGATAAACTATATATAAGTGGCAGTAGTAGCAGTAGCTGGATGTTACTCCCCTACTAAGTATGGAAATGGCAGTGTGTCCGAAGTATGTCCGAAGGCAACCCTGTCTCCTAGATAGTATTGTTTTCCCAATTACGTTGTGGTGACAAATATAATCGCTGGCTGGATTATGTGCATTGGCACAATCTTTTTGAGTGAATGAAGCGCAACATTTATGTACCACACCAGAGTTGTAGGGAGGTGGTCAGGGTGAATGGCAGGTGTACAAAGGTTGGGACTTTAACTCCAGAGTCCAAGGTTTGCATCCAGGCTCCGGCCTGTGGTAAGGTTTAGGCAACAAAAGCACTTTGCTGAAGGTTAATGAAAGATCATAGTTTATGTTAAATGTTAATAACCACATTGTGTCTCAAGTCACTGTGAACTTTTTTTTCAATCTTTCCCCAACCTTAACCAAGTGTTGCCACTACAAGCAGATATTATATTGCAAGACTGGATATTTAGCTGAAAACAAGTTCAGTATCAACATTTTTGCAACTTGCCAGGTATGTTAATTAACAACATTATCCTCATTATGTTAATAGAAAACATAATCCAGTCAGCATTACCTTTCCTTCAAAACATATTTGCAGGAGTGGATGATGAGAATCTGGTATTAATCTAAGAATAGCCTCCTGAGACCCTGCATCCGGATATGGGGACATTACATTTTGGGTTTGCAGCGCCTTATACTTCATTATGCTTAACTTAGACCCGTTGTCCTCATTAGTAGACACTCTTTTGTGCCATTTAGTGGTAGCAAAAGCACAATACATTTATCAGTGTAAAACCAAGATGGCAGTGATCTCCTGTGAAAGTAAACTTTGTTGTGAGCTCATAACTTATCATTTATTCATATGTTAATCATCTATTCATAATCATTTGTTTGTATACTTATTAATATTTAGTAATTATATGATTGTATATTTACTTTAATTAGTTAATAGTTCCAGTTCTATTAATGTCTCTACTCTTGAACTCTTTAGTTTTATGTCTTCAGGTTTTATGTATGCTAAGCAACATGACTCAACGTGAGGTCAAAGGTCAGCTATATGTTATAGAGATGTTTTTATGTTTTCCAGATGTGCGTTAAGAGTCCTAGTATGTTTTTGTAAGTTCCTATAGGTTTAAACATATCGAACCATGCAACACTGACCAATGGAAAAGAGTTTCTTTGTCTCCAGAATACTATAAAAGCTGTATTCTTGTATCTTCTCTTTGAGATAGAGAGAGATGGCTGATGACTTCTGTTGTCTATCTCCTATTGTACAATATATTTTTGTCAACGATCTGTAAGTGTTTCTTGCGTTTTGTTCAACTTAAGAGCAGAGGCAGTTTTTCCACGACACTCTGTCAAAACATTTTTGGCCGAGGCTGAGATAAAAGTGGGAAAGGTACAAAACCTCATCAAATTCTATGGTAGAAACTTGTTTATTTATGCTTGATAACATTTGTAGTTTGATATGGCATTCAAATTTGACACATTTTATCAATAGTGACAAGCTAGGACGCTGCTAATCAGGAAGTACTCGTTTGAAGACATGAGGACTTTATAATTGTTCATGCAAAGTGAAGGTGTAAAAGTAAGGAAACATAGCTTGGGAAGAAACCAACAGTTTACAAGAGTATAAATAGTTCTTGCATGTGGTACAAATTAGTCTACATTGATTTTATTTTTTGTGATACATTTTCAGGGCATATTTCTCTGTCAAAAGTAGAAAGACTGGCGAATGCAGACAACTTTGAGGTGGAGGATTTGTCTGATCCTGCTGATCCTAGCGTGGAACAACTAAGTGATGAAGATTATATTCCACCTGATTTTTCAGAATCTGATCAGCAGTGATGATAGTGACAGTGAGCACAACTCTATCCACATGCATCTAAACATGATGACAGTGACCATGAGCAGAGATCTAGAGGACGTGTGCGTAAACGTCAGCGTGGTAAGTGTTGACATTGATGATGAGCCAGGACCTAGCAAAGATGCACATGGAGAGCACTGGAAGTATGCTACATTTCTTCCAGATTTAGTTCAGTTTGAGGCTGAAGATGAAAGGCTGCTTGAGCGACAACATTGGCAGCCACTGGACTATGTGGAGCAATACATCAACACAGAGTTGATGAAACACATTGCCAACTGCACAAATGCTCTCACTAGCTAACAGTGGTAGCTCTCTCAACACTTTAGATGATGAGATTTATCATTTTTTTGGAGCATCAAACATCAGGTCACTCCAGTACCCCATGTCTCAGTCCGCACAACTTCTGCTAATCATCTTCCAGAGATGGTTAACCTGAAAAACCCAATGCGCTGCAGAGAAAAAGGCTGCTCTGGGAAATCTTGTGTGCGGTGTGTGACATGTAATGTGTTCCTGTGCTTGCATACTGAATGCAGCTGTTTTACAGCATTTCACACAGGCCAGTAGGTGTGACAGACTGTTCCTAGAGACAAAGTGACACTTCTAATTTGGAGTATTGCCAGACAACAATGACATTCCTAGTTTGGAGGATGGAGCAAGGAAGATATAGAGTTACAAAATGTTGAACAAATCACAAGGCTTTTAGATGTGTTGTATTGTATGCAAATTTGTTTTTGCAAAAGCCATGTTCAGTCATTGAAATAACCAGTTTTATACTTTGTTACACACTGGTGACTTTATTGTTTTACACAGTAAAATAAACCCATTGTCCCCATATGTGGATATTATTTACATTTACATCAACTACTTCCTGTTCAAAGACAATGCTTAGTTTTTATAGTTATCAGGTCCTACTAATCCCAAATAGCTGCTAGAAATTAAAAATACATACAAAATCAAAGCTTGGGATGCATTTCTTATCCAATGGGGACCATCAGATGAATTCCAGTCAGACCCCCTTACATGGCTTACAAGGAGTCCGCACTTACCACAAACCATTCAACACCTTAATATCTCTGCTGGTACACTCTAAAGACAGGAGCCCCCTGGGAGAGGAAGACTGGAGCCATGTATGACATCATCATTTAATCCACACTTCATTTGTGAAATGTTGTCAACTGCCATTGAAAATGTCGTCATGGATGCTGGTGGGGACAGACTCTCTCCTTAGGGTCTGCTAGTTGACCTATACAGGATATCCAACTAATATGATACTTGATTCTGAGTTCCTTGGCTGCTATTCTTTGAAAACTCCATCCTCTGAGTTTGGCCACCTTAATTTTACTCCCATATTCCCTCTCCTAGCTGCTAGATGTTTCACCAGCTAGTGTCTAACTGTGGCGGCTGATAATCTCTCTTGCGTTGTGTTGTAATTAAAGACAGGCACCAATCTCTCACTTTTGGGCTCCAACCCAGCCGTTTATTCTGTTAACACAGATCACGGTCAGTTTTCCACAGTTTCACTTATCCAGGAATTACTAAAATAAATTTAAAAAATTATGTTATGTCTGTTGGTTAGCCATATTAGCGCGTAGCTTCCACACAAGGTTAGTTCGCAAAGTCATGGACAAACACTCATTAAACAGAACAAAACTCCTCACAAAACGTCTAACAATGTATTTTAAGCATCACACAAGTGTTTACCACAAACTAGTATTTTTAACCAACAGAGAAAGAAAAATACAATATTTTCGCGTACACAGGGGTCCCACTAGGGGGCACTCTAACCATACAACCGTCCCCGTGGATTACAAATTCCGAACAATATTAAAAATAAAACAGGAAAATAATAACAAATCAATATTAAATGAAGGCAAATGATGAAAATTAATTACAACTGATGGAATATAAGGATAAATAAGAGAAAATAGTGAAAAATGGTAAAATAATGATAAATAATGGAAAATAATGATGAGGGAAGGCAAGTGGAATCATTAACCCTGCTACATAACTAACAGCGTCTGTCTGTTTGGTGCTGTGCAGGTAATGTACAGTATGTTTATCAGAGATTTTTCACTGAATACGGCTGCCTGCTGCTGCTGCTGCTGGAAACAAAGTTGATGAATGTGCAGTTTGTGTGGTGGGAAACGAAAACAATGAGCTAAAGGAGGCTAAAAAGTACCGTAGAGTTTATCACTTAGAGCAGTGGTCGCCAACCTGTCGATCGCGATCCACTGGTAGATCTTTGTGACTTTCCCTGTAGCTTCCAAAAATAATAGAAAAATAAATACACATTATGCCTGATTAATTTTCAGTTTTGCAAGTGCCTCTCTATCTCTGCAGTGGTACATTAAAGGGACCAGTGAGATAAGAGTACCAGTAAAGTCTTCTCTGTCGACAAGGAACGAGGAGCACAAGGAACTGTCAGATGATGCATAGGAAGGCCCTTCGTAATACCAGAGCAGCCTATTACGCATTATTAATAGAGGAACATAAGAACAACCCCAGGTTTCTTTTCAGCATTGTAGCCAGGCTGACCCAGACCCAGCTCTATTGAGCCATGTATTCCTATAGCCCTCAGTAGGAATGACTTCATAAGCGTCTCTAATAATAAAAAAGAAATATTAGAGATAAAATTCATCACCCCCTGCCCTCAGCCCATACCGGCTTATCTTCAAACACAGAAACCTTAGAAACAACTGTAAAACCTGATATACGTACATAGACTGCTTTTCTTCCATTGACCTTCACCAACTAACTTCACTGATTTCTTCATGTAAGTCATCAACCTGTCTTTTAGACCCCATACCCATTAGGCTGCTTAAGCAAGTTTTACGCTTAGTTAGCGCTTCTTTACTAGATATGATCAGTCTGTCCTTATTAAAAAGCTATGTGCCACAGTCCTTTAAAGCAGCTGCAATTAAACCTCTTCTTAAAAAGCCCACTCTTGATCCAGGGGTTTTGTCAAACTTTAGACCTATATCTACCCCTCCCTTTCTAAGATCCTTGAGAAAGCAGTCATCAATCAGTTGTGTGACTTTCTACACAACAATAAGTTATTTGAGGATTTTCAGTCAGGATTTAGAGTGCATCATAGCACAGAGACAGCACTGGTGAAAGTTACAAATGACCTTCAAATTGCATCAGACAAAGGACTTGTCCCTGTACTTGACTTGTTAGATCTTAGTGCCACAGTTGATACCATTGACCATCACATTCTATTACAGAGACTAGAACATTTAATTGGCATTAAAAGCACTGCACTAAGCTGGTTTAAATCATATTTATCAATTTGTACATGTTAACGATGAATCCTCTATGCACGCCAAAGTTAGCCACGGAGTTCCACAAGGTTCTGTGCTTGGATGAATTCTATTCACCTTATATATGCTTCCTTTAGGCAATATTATTAGGAAACACTCCATAAACATTAATTGTTATGCAGATGATACCCAATTATATCTATCGATCAAGCCAGATGAAACCAATTAATTAGTTAAACTTCAAGCATGCCTTGATGACATAAAAACCTGGATGACCTGCAATTTTCTGATGTTAAACTCAGACAATAAACTGAAGTTATTGTACTTGGCCCCGAACACCTCCGAAACACATTATCTAAAGATATTGTTACTCTAAACGGCATTGCCCTGGCCTCCAGCATCACTGTAAGGAATCTCTGAGTTATCCTTGATCAGGATATGTTCTTTAACTCACACATAAAACAAACTTTTAGGACTGCCTTTTTCTAACATTGCAAAAATCAGGCACATCCTGTCTCAAAAAGATGCAGAACAGCTAGTCCATGCATTTGTTAAGTCTAGGCTGGATTATTGCAACTTATTATCAGGCTGGCCCAATAAGTCGCTTAAGACTCTCCAGTTGATTCAGAATGCTGTGGCACGTGTACTGACAAGAACCAGGAAGAGATCATATTTCTCCCATATTAGCTTCTCTACACTGGCTCCTTGTAATATCCAGAATATAATTTAAAATCATTCTCCTCACCTACAAAGCCCTTAATGGGGGAAAGAGATCTTGGTGCCCTATTACCCCACTAAAGCACTGCGCTCCCAGAATGCAGGGTTGTGGTTTCTAGAGTCTCCAAAAGGAGAATGGGAGCCAGAGCCATAGATATAAAACAGTAGATGTGACATGTCATAATGACTTGCCATTCTGGGATGAAGCCATTTACCTGGGTCCAGTTTTAAACATGCTGTAATTAGAACCTATGGTGAAACAGGCTTAAGTTGTCTTTATAATCCTTGTATTTTTCTACCAATACACCATTACTGTTTTTTATACAAAGTAATGAGCATAAGACAACTGTGCCTGTCTAGAATGAACCAAAAAAAAAGATTCTGGTAGAAATGTGATTATTATAGCTCCAAGAGAACAAATCATTCTTTCAGTCATTAAGATAGTCTCATAATTGTGCACTTATATTGCAGACATTGATTTTATTTTTTTCAATTTTGCCTAAACTTAATATGTAACTGTCTTGGTATTCTGAATGGCTAATATGTTACATTAAGCAATATCTTTAATGTAGAAATCCTAAATAGATTTAGTATTATGGCCTATATTGGCAGGCAAT
Source organism: Macquaria ambigua (assembly GCA_008360985.2). Lineage (NCBI taxonomy): Eukaryota > Metazoa > Chordata > Actinopteri > Centrarchiformes > Percichthyidae > Macquaria > Macquaria ambigua. The sequence goes on along the minus strand of VMKM01000699.1, from coordinate 236,369 downwards.
TACAATCAGAAACACAAGAGAGAAACACATCTACTGTAATATTTTAATATATTTATTAGTCATAAATTGTACATAAGGCAAATATATATTTCTCTCTCACACACATGCGCGAACACACATATACACACACACAGGGTTTGTTTTGATGATAAGAGGAGAGGTTGGAGAGCCTTACTAACTGTAAATGAGGAGTTATTTTTGTTGACAAAGCAAGTTTTGTTTGGAAAGGCTGACTTTGTGCCGTAACGTTAATGCCTTCAGCAGAACTCCTGATGGACTCGCTGAAATTCTCTTTCATTCTCATGGCAAGGTAAAGTTATGGACATTAAATTTACTGTGATAATAAGGAGAAATTGCAGGAATTCTGTAAAATTGCAAGCTTGACCTGACCTGCTGAAGTACAAATCTCCTTTCTACGACTAGATTACTTTACCTGATCAAGACATGGATTATTTTTTATTTGCTTTAGTGAAAGGAAAGGCATGAGGTAAGCTGACAACAAGTAATGTTAAGATATGATGACTGATTGCAGGATTCAAGGCGGCTAATTTTGGGTTAGCTAGATGTGGTGAACATGTAACGTTAAGCACACCACAACCCCTTGGCCTTCAATAACAATATGTTGGTGTGGTTGGTTAGTGCTCCGCATTGTTGTTAAGGATGTGTCTAACGTTACTGTGTTGATTTGCCTGGTGATATATGAAATGGGATTTAGGAGTGAAGACGAGCACATGTTGTGTTTGGCATGGAATAATATTAATAACTTTGTTCTAACGTTGACATTACTAAACGTTACCTTTGAGCTCTACGTTAGCGTAGCTAACATTAAAACAATGTTTGCTGGTTATAACTTATCAGTTTAGCTAACTGATCAATGCTATTGAGAGCTAGCAATCAGCAATAACTTAGAACTCAGCTGGTCCGTTACTTTGTAGCTAACGGTAAAGTTACCTAGTTTACTAATTTTCTGTAGTTTTAGTTGACCCATATGTAAAAAATAATTATCTCATCAACTGTATACTGACGTGTGGAGTGATGCCAGCCTCCCTGGTCTCTTTGATCCTTTTAGTAAAGCTATTAGGTGCTGCACAGCCGACAAACATAGTTGCTGCCCATAGGTGGCAATTGTAAACAATACCCAGGTAAGATGGCGGACGATTATCCCATGAGTTATGACGTAATGTTGCATCTTCTGTTTTATATCTATGGCCAGAGCCTTCAGTTATCAAGCTTCTCTCCTGTGGAACCAGCTCCCAGTTTGGGTTCGGGAGGCAGACACTAGGGTTAGGCGATTGGACAAATAGAATAGAAAAAATGAGAACTAGACCAAAAACTGTATGTGAAGTTGTGCACCCTGATCATTTAATACCATAGTTATATTATCCCCACCTGTTTGTTCATTTAGAGGCTGCAAGCGGAGGCGGCCTTCATCTAACACCATCTGACTCTTTTTCAAATAGTGTCTTTACAGCTTATTGCTTAGCAAAGAGCTCAAGGTGATTTATTTTGTTTAATTTAAGAAGAGTAGCCTAAAGGCTGTAATATTTCAGTAAAATTAGATTTTCACATTAAAGACCGCAGATGTCAGTCTGGGGAGTGGGGACTCCCCGCCCCCTGCGTGCGCCGCACACACACACACACAAACACAAATTGCCAGTTGTTGGGCTCATGGTGGCCGGTTGGAAAATTTGAACATATTGCCCAACCCTAAAAGACACCCTCCTCACATTTAAGAGTAGGCTTAAGACTTTCCTCTTTGATAAAGCTTATAGTAGGGCTGACTCAGGTGATCCCTGAGCCACCCCTTAGTTATGCTGCTATAGGCCTAGACTGCTGGGAGACTTCCTATGATGCACTGAGCTCCTCTCTCCTCTTCTCCCTTTCCATTCGTACGCATTCTTATCCCATTAATGCTTGTTACTAATTCAACTGCTTCCCGTAGTTGTGTGCTTTCTCTCCTCTCTCTCTCTCTCTCTCTCCTTCTGTTGCTTTCTGCAGGTATTTCTGCCAACGGAGCTGTAGAGTCTGGATCTATGGTTGCAGGCCACCTGCTGCCCCCGTGTTCCTGCACAGCAGCCACTGCTTCAATTATTATTAGTTTTATTATTATTATTATTATTATTAATATGAATATTATTAACCCCTACCATTACCATTACTATTACTTTACATCTCTATGCGGAACTTGCATTGTACTACTGTGTGTTCCTCCTCCTCTCCCTCTCTCTCTCTCTCTCTCTCTCTCCCTCTCCCTCTCTCTCTCTGTCTTTCTCTCTCAACCTAACCGGTCGAGGTCGATGACCGCCTACCCAGAGCCTGGTTCTGGTTCTGGAATTGTTGGGTCTCTGTAAATAATATTATAAAGAGTATGGTCTAGACCTACTCTATATGAAATGTGCCCTGAGATAACTTCTGTTATGATTTGGTGCTATATATATATATATATATATAAAAATGAATTGAATAGTGCTGATAGGTAGATAAAGGGACAGTGACTTTTGGGGACTTGTCAGCAGGGAGACGTTTCCTCTCCTCACCGCATGTGCACTAAGAGTGAGCGCCTACTTTGGATCCACTTACCTCTGTGAGATGGCGCTTTCACAGATAAAATAATCAAATCAAAGTACAGGAGGCCTTACTGACGGACACCTCACAGACTGTTTCAGACCAGCTGTCTGTAGCTATGAGCCAAACTACAAAGCACTCAAACACAGTATTCTGTCACAGCCATCACACTGATTTGAGTAACATGACTGCAACAATTTTGCCTTCTGATGGCTTTGTGAAAGGTGATGCTGCATAAGATGGGACACAGAACTGCACTTAGCTTAATTGCACTAACGGAGAATTTTGTTAGCACACATTACAGTTCTACTTTCTAAAATGCTAATGGAAAATGTAAAAAGTTTTGCTACAGTTGCATTTTTAGTATTGATGAAACGGCGAAAACGTAAAAAAACGAGAGGGTCGAGAATTTGGAGCCGTCCATGGGTGCTTCAACGGAATACCCAGGGGGCTTATGCAAATTTATGCCGTGAACTTGGGCAGATTCAACAATTAAACAAAATTAAAAGTATCCTCCTGACTCTGCCATAACAACTGTAGGCTACTCTATTTTTCTTGCTCTTGCCTTTCATTTAGTACATTATTTCATTACTGTATTAGTAATCAGTGTAATAAAGTATGCTATACTCTGCCATTTCGACCAGCTGACAGTTTGTAACGACCAGCTGACTTTGCTACGAGCTGATTGGCTGTTGCCTTAGGTGATGTGCCTTACGTTCTAAAACCAACCGCTGGCGATTTGACAAGCAGAGTCGCAGGCGACGCCATCAGCTGGCTTGAGTCGAGATGAGATTGGCCAGTTCACACAGCTGCAACGTTTTCCCGCAACGTTCTAAAATGGTTTCGTCTCGTTGCGAATCTTTGGTCTTTAGAGTGATCCTTTTGACATTACACTTTACAGAACTCATCACTACATTTACCCCCAAACCAAACTACAAATGATCACACATACAGTATATACTGATTAGGTGAGGCCCAGTCCTGCAAGTGTTGAAATCCACCAGCCCTTCAAAATGACTGTTGGACTACAAAGCAACTAATGAAGCACTTGTCAACCAGCAGATTATTGTATCTTGCTCCCGCGACTGGCAATTTTCTGCTCGGTTGTCTCATCACTGTGCTCACTGAGGTGGCTTCAAAGTGTCTCTCTCTAATTACTAATCTGTCTCTGATAGGAGCTGCAGTAAATAAAAGTTTGTGTCCAACTTTCTAATTACTCATCTGACTTCAATATTGTTACTGTGATGGAATGACCTGCCTTCACATCATAATGACACAGAGAGGAGAGCCGTGGAAAATGTCGATTTGACGTTTAATCAATTTGTGCTGTGAAGTGGATCAGAAATCATCCAGTGTCCATTTCATTAGTTCTATTTTAAGTTCCCTTAACATTAAAAAACAAACTTATTATTGACTGCTTACATTAAAGATTTTCTTATAAAGAAGTACTTACTGTAATAACACTTAACTTCAACTTAGCTGTATTTTACCTACTTAACTGTCTTGGAATCTTCAAAAACCTGTAAAAATCACCATCAGGATAGCAGAAACTGATGGGTACTGACAGGGCAGAGGTCAGCCATTTCATTCAGCTACGGGTCAATTTTTTTCAGCATTGTTAAAGGCGCCCTGTGGAGTGTCCTTGTAAACAAACAAAAGGTGTCTTTACATTCAATGTTACTCAGGCATTGTGTGTATCCTTGAGTTCTAACAAACGTGTACTTGCATTTCCTTCCTCATAAAACATTTGCAAAGCTGATTTTTAAAAGTATTTTAAATCAAGAATTGTTTACATCCATGGTTACAGTCTTATTTTTTCCTGCTTTTGCTGGCGCATTGCAGCATATCTTGGTGTGTTACCGCCAACTGTAAGTCAGTGGAAGAGATAACAAAACAGGGAGTCACTCATAGAAAAACAGCTCCACAGCACTACCAGAGGTCTAAAACTCTACAGGGAACCTTTAACTGGAGGGACTTAAGCAAAGACATAGGCCTGTAGATTGCATATCTTTATTTGTTATTTGTTATTATTATTTTTTTTCATTTGGGAATAAAATGGATTCATAAAATATGCTGTTCACTTGCATTTGTTATTTAATATGTAAATATGAAGTACTGAGGAATATTTATACTAGGCTCCTGGTGTTCGACAATTCACTTTTTGGATTTGAATTAAAACTATGCATTTGTAATGCAGTCATGGCCTGTTTAATAGCCCAGAACTGACATGTAGCTACTACAATATATTATCTCTGTGACTGATTCATTAGGTCTGCCATTAAGGCAAATCCAGCACCTAAAACGATATCACTTCTCTATTAAAACTGTGTAAATGAAAGATCTATATAACTTGGTTTCAGCACCAGGAGCTGTCCACAGTTTAAAGACCGTGCACCCCCATGCACCACCCACAGAGGTGTTTTCACTTAGTTTACTTGATAAAGGCCTTCATTACAATGGAAACACAGTGATCAGAGGATCAGCTTGAGGAGGCGGAATTAAACTGCGAATGTTCCACATAGAGTTCAACTTTGGTGAACTGCTCAGAACAGGTCAACTAAGTGCACCTGTGTTCAGCACATTTGGTGAAGGCACACCCATATAAACCTCTCTGAACTCACACAAACCCCTTTATTTATATTTTGTTTGTCTTTCCACTTTCATTTTACAATCATCAACCAGCTGACATTTGAACATACATACAAAATCCATTCTGATCATGACTTTAGCCAGACAGACTAAAGATTGAGTGAGTCAACAGGTGTGTTGCAGACAGACGCATTAAAAATAGTTCACACAGTCCCATGAAAAATCGTAGATCAATTTTAATTTCTCTCTCTGCCAATAACTCCCTCAGGACCATTGGCTCCTGCCAGTCCTGCCCTGGTGTTTCTATCCCAAACACTAGGTAACCAGGGCAACGACGCTGTGCGTCCTTTTCTTTTGAATGAGTCTGGCTAAGTTACTGTCTGGAGCTCCATATTTTCAATTACAATACAGGCAGATGTGAGGTGGTGATCACCAACATGATGTGATAGATGTAGCCCGTCTACCCTATATGTAGATGGACCCCTGTGTTCTGTGTTCTAATTAATGTTAGTATGATAACTTTGATTAACTCAGTGCTAGCTAACCTGGTTCACTCTAAATACCCAAATGGGTATAACTAAATATTAGCAAAATAAAATAAAGTAAAATAAATGTGTACTAGCCCTTTAACTCAGTATAAAAGCACCACAGTCTGATGTGTGTATATACCCTTTTCCATACATATAATAAACACTCTAAAAAACAGTTTTCAATTTTAACCAAAATATTCTACTTTAATTATACTGCAAAATAAACTGTTCTCTACTTTCTTAAATTAGTGCTTCAAATGGCATCACAATTTTTCCATTGCAAACCAAACAGTGGGATTTCCCCTCTTTAAGAAAAAACGAGAAATATATTAAAATATTTTATATTGTAATTAATTCCCATACATGCTGCTCAGAGTCATCGCAGTCCACGGGTCCTCTGCCAACAGCGCAGGCTATCCTCTTGCGCCATGCAGGCAGTCAGTTGGTGTGGGGCAGGCAAGAGGACGCTGCTCGCCACAGGAGTAGATTGGAACTTTTCAAAGTGCGAGAACATGGTGCACTATAGTATAGGCCATAGCTCTCATGCCATTCAAATGTTTTGTTGAGGATTTTTCTATTGAATCTAATTCAGCAAAGTTGTAAAAAGCTTTAATTTCTGTCAGAGTATAATAAAGAATATTACAGTACATCAGTCAATCAGTCAAGATTTGGCCCCTGCCCTTTATGGAGTGTCTATTTGCACCCGGCGCGAGCGTCGTCCGTGGGTGGTTATTGACAGCCGCGGGTGTTGAGCATCGGCCGCGGTTTCCTAAACCTAAGGCTTTCTAACACGTGGTTAACGTTGTGAAAGGGTCATAGTTTGGTTAGGTTTTAGGCACCAAAACTACTTGGTTAGGCTGTCTGGCAGAAAGGCTTTCTAGCACGTGAACATCAACAGATGTTGGTTATTGACGTCCACGTGTATTGAGTGTCGGCCACGGTTGTTTATTTTTTGGGCACAGGGGTTTAGTGCAGGCCAAAGATTGTCTGTTGTCAGCCGCGGGTGGTTTTTGACATCAAGGCTATTCCACCCCAGGTGCAAATAGCATTTTGGCTATGGACACCTGGGTGCTTGTCTCTGCCATGCTATATAGCAGGGGTTCTCAAACTTATTACTCAAACTTCCACATCTGCTTTATATTCAAGGTAAGAGGTCCGACCCCCACACACACACACACACACTGTTTACAGGTAGGCTATTTATTTCTAACTCAGACATATTCTTACAGCTACATTTACACTAGTTGTAGAAATCGTGTACTAGAAAAAACAAGACACATTCTGTATCTGCGATTTAGGAGCTGATAGCAAATTCTCCAGTGTGTGTGTAACATTACTGCGTGAACTCGGCAGCAACAACACACAGCAGTCTTTCCAGCAGTTAACGTTGCCATGACAACGATGTCAACGATAGGGAAATAAGCCACATTAATACCACATTCATCTGGATGATCGTTGTGAATGATCTCCAGCTACACTGTATATTCAGCGTCACTAACAATTTATTGTTCAATATTGTATGTATGTACTTCAAAATAGAAAACGTTACACTACACATAACGTATTGTATTCATAACACGAGGTATGGGCTGGGCAAGTTCTCACCTCTAACTTCTTTCTTTATGGCAATAACTTTTTCCTTCAGCTCTTAGAAGTGGCCATGGGATCAAAAATGTCTCCAAGCTTTGCCTATTCTGGATTTTACAGGGAGCCAGTGTAGAGAAGCTAATATTGGAGAAATATGATCCCTTTTCCTGGTTCTTGTCAGTAAACGTGCCGCAGCATTCTGGATCAGCTGGAGAGTCTTAAGGGACTTATTGGGGCAGCCTGATAATAGGGAGTTGCAATAATCCAGCCTAGACGTAACAAATGCAAGGACTAGTTTTTCTGCATCTTTGTGAAACAGGATGTACCTGATTTTTGCAATGTTATGTACTTACGTAACATTGCAAAAATCAGGCACATCCTGAAAAAAGTGAAAAAAGGAGGCTGGAGGCCAGGGCAATGCCATCTAGAGAAACTATATCTTTAGATAATGTGTTTCGGAGGTGTTCAGGGCCAAGTATAATAACTTCTGTTTTGTCTGAGTTTAACATCAGAAAATTGCAGGTCATCCAGGTTTTTATGTCCTTAAGGCATGCTTGAAGTTTAGTTAATTGATTGGTTTCATCTGGCTTGATCGATAAATATAATTGGGTATCATCTGCATAACAATGAAAATGTATGGAGCGCTTCCTAATAATATTGCCTAAAGGAAGCATATATAAGGTAAATAGAATTGGTCCAAGCACAGAACCTTGTGGAACTCCGTGGCTAACTTTGGCGTGCATAGAGGATTCATCGTTAACATGTACAAATTGATAAATATGATTTAAACCAGCTTAGTGCAGTGCTTTTAATGCCAATTAAATGTTCTAGTCTCTGTAATAGAATGTGATGGTCAATGGTATCGACTGTGGCACTAAGATCTAACAAGACAAGTACAGGGACAAGTCCTTTGTCTGATGCAATTTGAAGGTCATTTGTAACTTTCACCAGTGCTGTCTCTGTGCTATGATGCACTCTAAATCCTGACTGAAAATCCTCAAATAACTTATTGTTGTGTAGAAAGTCACACAACTGATTGGCGACTGCTTTCTCAAGGATCTTAGAGAGAAAAGGAGGGTTAGATATAGGTCTATAATTTGACAAATTCCCTGGATCAAGAGTGGGCTTTTTAAGAAGAGATTTAATTACAGCTACTTTAAAGGACTGTGGTACATAGCCTTTTAATAAGGACAGATTGATCATATCCAGTAAAGAAGTGCTAAGGGTAAAACTTCTTTAAGCAGCCTAGTTGGGACGGGGTCTAAGAGACACGTTGATGGCTGAGATGAAGAAATCATTGAAGTTAGTTGATTAAGGTTAATGGAGAAAAGCTGCCTAAATATATATCAGGTTTTACAGTTGTTTCTAAGATTCCTGTGTTTGAAGATAAGTCAGTACTGGCTGATGGCAGGAGGTGCTGAATTTTGTCTCTAATAGTTAGTAGAATTAGAAGTAGATTAATAGTTTAGAATTTTATCATTAAAGAAGCTCATGAAGTCGTTACTACTGAGATCTATAGGAATACATGGCTCAACAGAGCTGTGACTCTGGCTATAGTCCTGAACAGAAACCTGGGGTTGTTCTTATTTTCCTCCTTGAATGATGAGTAGTAGGCTGCTCTAGCATTATGGAGGGCCTTCCTATACATTTTAATACTATCTTGCCAGGCTAAACGTGATTCTTCCAGATTGGTGGAACGCCATTTCCTTTCAAGTTTTCGCGATTTTTGCTTTAATTTGCGGGTTTGCGGGTTATACCACGGAGCTAACCTCCTCTGTTTTATTTTCTTTTTTAGAGGGGCGATAGAGTCGAGTGTCATTCGCAGTGAGCCTGCAGCACTATCAACAAGATGATCAATTTGGGAGGGACTCAAGTTAGCATAGGAGTCATCTGTTATATTGAGATATGGCATTGAATTAAATGCCAATGGAATCACTTCCTTAAATTTAGCTACAGCACTACCAGATAGACATCTAGTGTAGGAATGTTTGCCTAATGGCGTGTAGTGCAGTAATAGGAATTCAAAAGTAATTAAATAATGGTCTGATAAAAAAGGATTCTGTGGAAAGACTTTTAGATGTTCAATTTCAATGCCAAAGACAAGAACAAGGTCGAGGGTGTGGTTAAAACAGTGAGTGGGTTTATGTACACTCTGACAGAAGCCAACTGAATCTAATAATGAGATAAACGCAGCACTAAGGCTATTATTTTCTACATCCACATGAATATTAAAATCACCTACAATAATTATCCGTTTTAAGGACTAAACCTGATAAGAACTCTGAGAATTCAGATAGAAATTCAGAGTACGGTCCAGGAGCTCGGTACACTATAGCAAATAGAATTGGTTGTAGTGTTTTTCAGGTTGGGTGTGAAAAACTAAGAACAAGGCTTTCGAACGAGTTATAATTTAGTTTAGTTTAGGGTTGATTAATAGGCTTGAGTAGAAGATGGCTGCAACTCCACCTCCTTGGCCCGTGCCTCGAGGAATGTGAGTATTAATGTGACTGGGGGGAGTGGATTCATTTAGGCTAATATATTCATCATGACACAGCCAGGTTTCAGTAAGACAAAATAAATCAATATTATAATCTGATATTAGATCGTTTACTAGTACAGCTTTAGATGATAGAGATCTGATGTTTAAGAGTCCACATTTAATTCTCCTATTTTGTTGTACAGTTGCAGTGGTGCTTTTACTTTTTATTAGGTTTTTATGTATAACTCCTCCTCTGTTTACTTTTGATTTAAATAATTTAAGTGGTGGGGGCTGACACCCTCTATGTGGAGTTTAGGGTGGGTAACAGCTCTAATGGAAGCGCAGAGAAGCGTGTAGGACTGCAACTCTGCCTCCTGGTCTGAACAATAGACTGTATTAAGTCTGTGGTCTGAACTCTGAGCTGTCATGGCTTTGGGCCACTAATAAATTCGGCCAGATTTCTAGATATGAGAGTGGCTCCATCTAAAGTGGGATGAATGCCATTTCTCCTAATCAGACCAGGTCTTCTCCAGAAAGTCCGCCAATTATCATTACCTGGACACCACCTCGACAACCAGCAGTTGAATGATGACATGCAGCTATACATGTCATCGCTAGTAAGATTAGGTAGGGGCCCAGAGAAAACTACGGAGTCCGACATTGTCTTTGCATATGTACACACCGACTCAACATTAATTTTTGTGACCTCCGATTGGCGCAATCGGGTGTCATTACCGCCGACGTGAATAACAATCTTACCATATTTACGCTTATCCTTAGCGAGCAGTTTTAAATAGGATTCAACGTCGCCTGCTCTGGCCCCAGGGATGCATTTGACTATGGTCGCTGGTGTTGCTAATTTCACGTTTCGCAAAATAGAGCTGCCAATAATCAGTTGGTTTCTCAGCGGGCGTGTCGCTGAGTGGAAAGAACCTGTTAGAAACGTGAATGGGTCGGTGGTGAACCGTGGGCTTTGGCTTAGGACTATGCTTCTCTCGGACAGTCACCCAGCCTCCCTGGCTTCCCGGCTGCTCGGGAGTTGCCGGGAGACGGCTAGCAGAAGCTACCTTTGGTCGGCTCGCACTGGCTAGGGGCTGGCTAGCTACAGCTGACTGACTTTCCATGGTGCGGAGCCGCGATTCTAACTCGCTAAGCCTTGCCTCCAACACGGTGAATAAACTACATTTGTTACACGTACCATTATCGCTAAAGGAGGCAGAGGAATAACTGAACATTTGATACACCGAGCAAGAGAGAGCAGGAGAGGGAGGTAGGAGAGAGAAGCCATCACTAACTGAGCTAAAAGCTAAACTACAGTAGCAAGCAACTAACTAGCGTCAGGGACAGAGGACAGAGGCTCTGACACATCAGTTTGACAGTAGAGCATCTGGGTGAGCAGTGTCGCTCCATCCCGGCTATGCATGCTCTCTCCAGGTGTGTCACCATCTCCTATCCTGCCAGGAAAGGAAGGTGTCCGTGCTCAAGGCCATGAGATCCATCACAGAGGAGGGAGCTACTAATTTGCAGGTCACAGAGGCAGTGAGGGATTTCTTCCTGGCTCTGTACAACCAGAGGAAGTCACCAGATATGACATCTACCGATAAGCCGCCCAGCACTGGAGACAGTGCCTTCTACAGAGCTCAGTGCGTACTTCCATGGGCAACTTACCCATCTACAGGTGCTGCTTTGGAAAGCAGCAGACCACCCTGATCCACTAGATGTGGACATCCCCAAGTTTGGATGGGACAAGAAGGAAGGTGAGAAGGAAGGAGAGAAAGTCATCAAGCCCATCCTGGATGCAAGCCCCATTGCTCCTCCTGATTGGACATGGGTTAAAGCCATGTGCTTCTGCAAAGGCTATGATAGTACATGCTGCAATCCGCTCATACGTTCACAGCAAGAAGAGCAAGATGACAAGAACGTAGAGTGCCTCATCCAGTACTAAACAGATATGGTTATTATTACAGTGCAGAGTAGTAGAAGTGCAAGGTGCTCTTGCTTGATGAAAGTTTTCCAGCTGTAACATGTTGTGTAACTAGTGCACATAAGAGAGAAATAGGGACGCCCTTCCTTCAAACTGTTGACAGGTCCCAATCAGAACACGCCACGTCACAAGCCCCGTCGTCCAATCAAATCATGGCATTTGCCACCGGAAGTCCCGCCCCGTCCAATCGCCTTAATTCCCTCTTTTTCAAATTTTGACAGCAACACAAACCCCCAGTTAACACCATCTGTGAAAACAGCAGAGCCGGGGGGGATCATGTCTCCTGCAGAGAGGTCCCAAATGACTCTTGTGTATTTGGAAAGTTAAGACAACAACAAAACACATGGTTGTGAAAAGAGACATCTCTGTCTTTCCCGCAGACTATCCTGTGACACACTCACACTGCAGCAGACACCAGAGTTACTGTGACATGCTGAGCTGAGAGGAACCAACTGCAGGACACAGACACTGAGTGAGATGAGAGGTTGATAGTTTATTGTCTGAGGGAAGGCGAGGCTGGCTGGCTGAGGCAGAAGGCAGGCAGGCAGGCAGGCAGGCAGGCAAAACACACAGGAAAACAGGATTAGGCAAAGCACAAATATTCACGGGGTGACACACTCACACAGCAGCAGACACCAGAGTTACTGTGTCAATGAGAGAATCAGAGTTAAGAGGTGTTACAGGGTTTCCTGCAGACAGGTCCCAAATGGTTCTTGGGAAGTCAAGACAACAACAAAACACTGGGCTGTGAGAAGAAGCACCTCTGTTTTTTTCCCACAGAAGTTCCATAGACATACTGACATGCTGACAAACAACAGGGTCAAAAAGACCAAATGGCATGACAAGATAAAAGACGCATGCTCGTTTGTTTATTGCAACGCCATGTTTGTTATGAGAGTGCTACAGTATAAAATACGGGCCTGAAAACCCCTCAGGAGACTCACTCAAGACTGAAGACTGAAGACGCAAGATGGGCAGCGGTAATAATATTTATCCTACTATTTCGTCAGTATTTTCATCAAGAAGAAATTATTAGGTCTAAACAACAACAAAAACCTATTTTATAGAAATCACGGTCGATATTCACACCGCTCCAAGGAACGCATCCCTGTTTCCCAGTAAGTGAAGAATATATTTATCTGTTAAATCAGTTTTTATTTTCCTGCAGCTTTGTACTTTTTAAAAAACCTATTTCTTTATTTTCAACAGTTACTTCAGACGAGCTGGAAGGTTTAACCTTCACGCAGTCAGAATTCCGTAAGTAGGCTACAATTTTCTCTTTGTAAATTGCAACATCCACAGTGTATATTTCAATATTTTGAAACCGCTTACTTACAGATTTATTAGAAGCCATGGAACGCCGGTTCCAGCCAGAAGCCGCCCAAGAGGAGACTGACGGAGATCAAATTGTGGAGGGTCCGAACTCCGTCTGCGTGGTAAAACATCCAACAGCACCCGTCCAAGCGCAACCATCTCTGAGCATTGTGGAGGGTCCGAACTCCGTCTGCGTGGTAAAACATCCAACAGCACACGTCCAAGCGCGACCATCTCTGAGCAAGCCGAAGAGAAAAAAGCCATGTCTTCCCCTTCACCTCCGGCCGAGGGAGCGGGTTTGGATCAGGAGGCGGACGATTTCCAAACAGAACGCCGGGGAAGGCAGTCTGCTCAGGGTGCATCGAAGAGAAAAAAGAATGCAAGTTAAATAAAAAATGCCTAAAATGCGGAAAAATGTACTACGTCGCTATGACTAAAGATAGCAAGCGACACAAGTGTCCAACCCCTAAATGTAAAATTTGCAAAGGGAAATTAGCTCCGGATTTTGACATAAACTCTAATGATCATAAGTGTTACATTCAACTTCTCCCTGCAACCACAGAGCACAATGAGAAACTGGTTTTCTATGATTTTGAAACGTTTGTGGGAAAGGAAAGTGTGCATCTGGTGTGTACAAAAACTTTACAGGGTTCAGAGTGGGGTGCTTATGGTTTAGATTGTGTTAAATCTTTCCTCCTGCATTTCAGAAAGCCTCAATATAGAGGAGCTAAATTGATAGCACACAATGCTAAAGGATTTGACAGCTACTTGATCCTCAACGGTATGATAAAGTTGGGTTTAAAACCGTCTCTCATCATGCACGGAAGCAAAATCATCTGCTTCCAAGACCCTGATTATGAGATAAAATACATAGACTCCCTTCCTTTCCATGCATCTTAGTGCCATGCCCAAGGCGCTGGGCATCAGTAATCAAACCAAAGGGTAGGAAGAGTTTTATGGTTGGTACAGAGAAGCTAGCCGGGGAACCTTTGACTTTGAGAAAGAAGCCAAACATTATTGTAAAAATGACGTTGACATTCTCTTAACCAGCTGTACCAAATTCAGAAATGAGTTTCTTCGAGAAACAAGTGTAGACCCTCTCAGCTGTATCACCATCGCCTCTGCTTGCATGAAGGTTTTCCTAACCAATTTTCTACCTTCACCCGACGACTACAGGGGCCAATGCAAAACCTTCTCCAATGCCGCCATCCAGTGGTTGGAGGGCGTAGCGCACAGCCAAAACATCTTTATCCAACATGCTCTAAACAAGGGAGAAAAACCGATTAGCAAGTACCATGTAGACGGCTACGCCGAGATCGAGGGTGTAAAGTACGCTTGGGAGTTTCTGGGGTGCTTTTATCATGGTTGTCTGTCTTGTTTTCAACCTCACGAAACCTGCCCTTTGACTGACGCTCCCTTTGAGGAGCTGCACATGGTCAGTGAGGACAAATTACAGACGTTAAGGGCCATTCACGGTATCCGTACGGTCGTCATGAGAGAGCACGAATGGACAGAGATGAAAAAATCCCATCCAGGGGTAAGAGATTTTCTCAGGGGTTTCGAGCCTCCGGAGCCCCTCTCCCCCCGCCAAGCTCTTTTTGGTGGTAGGACGAGTGCCGTCAGGTTGAGGTACACGGCGGGTGAAAATGAACGAGTACACTACATAGACGTTACTTCCCTGTATCTGTTTGTCAACTGTAGCTTTCCTTACCCCCTAGGTCACCCTACCATCATCTACAAAGACTTTGATGAGCCTCAAAACTACTTTGGTCTGATCAGAGCTGTGGTGTACCCGCCACGAGCACTCTTTTTCCCTGTTTTACCCCACAAAATGTCTCATGGTAAATTGGTGTTTACCCTCTGCCGCACCTGCGCAGAAATCAATAATCAGCAGGGTCCTTGCAGTCACAACGATGAGGCCAGAGCTTTGACGGGGGTTTAGGTCACAGCTGAATTTAACAAGGCTCTAGAGTTGGGGTATAGAGTCGCAAAGATCACAGAGGTGTGGCACTTTGACAGACAGAGCGATTCCATTTTTGGATACACACCTTTCTGAAAGGTAAGCAGGAAGCTTCGGGGTACCCGCCCGAGACAACGGATCGGGAGAGCAGGGAAAAGTACATCAGAGACTATAGGGATAATCAAGGTATTCAATTAGACGCCGACAAAATTGAGGCAAACCCTGCAAAGAGACAAGGGTCCAAACTGTGTCTCAACAGCTTCTGGGGGAAGTTTGCACAGAGAAGTAACCTGACTCAGACCACCCTTGTCAGTGAGTCTGAAGAATTTTTCAGCTTTATGTTTTCAGGGAAATACAGAGTCAATTACTTTAGCTTCCTCAATGACAAAACTGCTATGGTTCAATGGACCTACAGTGAGCGCTGTGTCGTGCCCCCCAACAAGGTGAATAATGTCTTCATAGCCGCATTCACCACCGCTTACGCTCGCTTAAAGCTGTACAGTTATCTGGAGCGGGTGCAAGAGAATGTTTTGTATATAGACACAGACAGCTTGGTATGCCCAGAGGGCAGTAGCTGATACTCAGCGTGTAGAACATGGGTTGGGTCGGTAACTATCCTATTGGCTTGCCTTAGGGTAGCCTGTTCATAAGTAGACTGCAAAGATGACTGCTGTCTTACCCCTATAATTTTCCATGCAGTCTGCATCAATCGGACCAGTTTGGTCTTTACCTGCACAGACAGGTTACCAAACCAAGCTGTGATGCCATATTTGATAAGGCTCTCAAAGACTGCCTGATAAAAAATTATAATACATTTTTGATCAACACCATGAACTTTAAGTTGACGCAGGAAGTGCAGTCATTGTTGTACTCTGCTACAGAGACTGTCCACATGGAAGCTCCAGGTTAATGAATTATCAATGTAAATACCAAGATATTTGTACAAGGAGACTTGTGAGATGGTTTCATCGTGGATGACCACAGGCCTGTGATCACCAACATCCCTGGGGTCCAGCACCATCTCCTCAATCTTTTTAACATTCAGTACAAGGTATCATCGCACCATTTCACAAACCTTTTTATCTCTGAATAGTATTCAGTTAGGTCGCTGTCCTTTTTCATTAAAGCTAAGATGGCAGTATCATCTGAGAATTTAATGATGTGATTGTTAGGGTTGTAGCTTCTGCACTCGTTAGTGTATAAGGTAAAAAGGACAGGTGAACTGACACAACCCTGGGGGGCACCCGTACTCAAGGTTCTAGCCTTCCTTAATTTGTGGTTGAGTTCTTTCTGGATATTCCTTAAAGCCACAAGGTCCCTGCTCTTAAAAGCTAAATGTTTCTGAACTATGCACTTTTTAATTTCCTTGGAAATATAGGGTTTATTGTTTGGATACATAGTTATTGACTTCTGGGTTAACACATTATCTCTGCAAAAATTAATATAGTCTGTAATGGTATAACATGCTTCTTCCAGGTCCAGGCTATGAAAGGGGTCCCAGTTGGTACAAGAGAAACAGCCTTTTAAGGTTTCACTGCCATCATTGTTCCAAACATATACAGTTTTAACTTGTGGTTTACTGCTTTTAAGCTGGGACTTATAGGTAGGAATTAAATGTACAACATTGTGGTCAAAAGTGCCTAATGGTAGTTTAGCTTTGGCTGTGTAGGCATCTTTAACATTGCCATAGCATTTGTCCAGGATTCTTTTACCTCTAGTATTACAGTCTACATATTGCCTGAATCCAGGCAGCGCAGCTTCGAGCTTGCAGTGATTAAAATCACCAACAATAAAACAAGGCGCATCAGGAGTGCAATTGTCTGCGAACACAGGCTGCTTTTGTGGTGGCTGCCTTTGCCACGTTTCCACTCGGCGGGATGTAGACAGTATACAGCAGAATATTCCCGAATTCACGGGGCAGATAAAAGGGTCTGAGACTTAGACATACCAGTTCAATGTTGGGATTACAAATCGACTCCCTCGTGGTGAATTGCGAGCACCACTTTTGGTTGACAGACACAGGTGCCTCCTGCCAATGTAAAAGTATAAAATCATGCAGTAGTAGACACAAACAAACAAATGTTCGAGCATAGGGTGGTTCATAAGTGTAACACATAAGTGTTCATAAGTGTACTTATGAACCACCTTATGGTACCAGAACACCTTAGGCCGCAGGTCGATGATCGACTTTGTGGTCATATCGTCAGATCTGCGGCCGTATGTCTTGGACACTTGGATCAGATGGCGGAGGCGGCTGCCAGACAGACCTGGCAAACCCAAACGTGTAGTGAGGGTGAACTGGGAAAGTCTGGCAGAGGCCCCTGTCTGCTAGAGATCTTCAACTCCCACCTCCAGAAGAATTTCTCGCGCATCCCAGGGGGAGTTGGGGAAATGGAATCAGAGTGGGCCATGTTCAAAGTCTCCATTGCTGAGGCGGCTGCTAAAAGTTGTGGTCAGAAGATCGTTGGTGCCTGTCAAGGCGGCAACCTTAGAACCCGCTGATGGACACTGGCGGTGAAGGAAGCCGTCAAGCTGAAGAAGGAGGCTTTTCGGGCTTGGCTGGCCCAGAGGTCTCCTGAAGCAGCAGACAGGTACCGGGATGCCAGAAGGGCTGCGGCTTCGGTGGTCACCAAAGCAAAAACCCGGGTGTGGGAGGAGTTTGGGGAGGCTATGGAGAAGGACTTTTGGTTGGCCTCAAGGAAGTTCTGGCAAACCGTTAGACAACTCAGGAAGGGAAAGCAGGGCTTGGCCCAGGCTGTGCTCAGCAGGGGAGGAGAGCTGCTGCCCCGGACTGGGGATGTTGTCGAGCGGTGGAAAGAGCACTTTGAGGAACTCCTGAACCCGACCAACACGTGTGGAGGAGGCAGAGTTTGAAGACTCGGGGGAAGACTCACCCATATCCCTGGCAGAAGTCTCTGAGGTAGTCAAAAAGCTACTCGGTGGCAAGGTGCCAGGTGTGGATGAGATTCACACTGAGATGCTGAAGGCTCTGGACATTGTTGGGCTGTCTTGGCTGACATGCCTCTTCAGTGTCGTGTGGAGATCGGGGACAGTGCCTGTGGAGTGGAAGACCAGGGTGGTGGTTCCTATCTTTAAAAAGGGGGACCGGAGGGTGCCAGACAGGGGTATCACACTGCTCATCCTCCCCAGGAAAGTTTATTCCAGGGTGCTGGAAAGGAGACTCTGACCAATTGTCGAACCTCAGATCCAGGAGGAGCAATGCGGATTCTGTCCTGGCTGTGGCACAGAGGACCAGCTCTTACCCTTACAGGGCTGCTGGGGGGTTCGTGGGAGTTTGCCCATCCAGTCTACATGTGTTTTGTCGACTAGGAGAAGGTTTTCGACTGTGTGGGGGGGTACTGCAGGAATATGGGGTACCGGGGTTGCTGCTATAAGCCATCCGGCCCCTATATAACGAAAGTGAGAGCTGTGTCCGCATTCTCGGCACAAAGTCAAACACGTTCTCAGTGGGTGTTGGACTCCGCCAGGGCTGCCCCTTGTCACCGATTCTGTTTGTGATATTCATGGACAGGATCTCAAGGCGCAGCTGGGGGGAGGAGAGTGTCAGGTTTGGTTACCTCAGAATTGCATCTCTGCTCTTTGCAGATGATGTGGTTCTGTTGGCTTCATCAGGCTGTGACCTTCAGCATGCACTGGGGCGGTTTGCAGCCGAGTGTGAAGCGGTTGGGATGAGAGTCAGCACCTCCAAGTCCGAGGCCATGGTTCTCTGCCAGAAAACGGCAGATTGCCCCCTTTGGGTTGGAAGTGAGTTACTGCCCCAGACGAAGGAGTTCAAGTATCTTGACTCTTAGAGATAGGGTAAGGAGCTCGGACATCCGGAGGGAGCTCGGAGTAGAGCCACTGCTCCTTCGCATCAAGCCAGTTGAGGTGGTTCGGGCATCTGATTAGGATGCCTCTTGGACGCCTCCCTTTAGAAGTTTTCCGGGCATGTCCAACTGGTAGGAGGCCCCGGGGTAGACCCAGAACATGCTGGAGGGATTATACTTATAGCTGGAAAACGTTGCCGGGGAGAGGGGACGTCTGGATAACCCTGCTTAGCCTGCTGCCACTGTGACCCGGCCCCGGATAAGCGGAAGAAAATGGATGGATGGATGGAAATATCCTACAATTTATAACCGCGTTGAAGTTATTTCAATTATTTCAAATACATAAGTTATCTGTCCAATCCAAATCTAAATTGACTGAAACTTCATCAAAATTGTCCGACCAGGAGTTGAAATATGGCCACTTCCGGTTTAAATGGCTATTGTGAATTTGATTGAGCATCCTAAATAACCCCCACAACCACTCCAATATTGTTCAAATCGGCCAAGCAGTTGCTGAAATATTGTCCATATAGGTGATTATGTTAATTAACACGGATTATGCAAATTGCCCAACATATGCCAGTTAGCATCCGGCAGTTTCTTTATACTGGGGACCCATACTGTACATTTCTAACATAAAACTTTGGGGTGCTCAACATTTCCGGGTTCACAGTGGGGCTCTGTAAGCTGGCAAATAGACTAAAGTATGTTATCACGTATGCTTGTAACATGGATTATGGGTATTTAGGATGGCGACTAGCTGACTCTCTGTATTTATCAGAAGTCTGAGGAAGAGCCTTGTGCTCGAAATGTCACAGCTAATAAAAATCCTTTTAACGGGAGCTACTCGGTGTGCAGATCTATCTGTTTCAATCATCCTAACCATGACAAAACGTAATCAAATCACGTAAACCAGTCATGGCCAGGTTTTCTAGCAGATGTCTTCTCTTTAGGCATTGACTGAATATTTTTCTCATTTTCATAAAACATGGAAGTTTCGTTTATTTTATAACAGCAAACCAACTTATAAAGTTTCTCGTTTTACAGACAAACCTTAGTATTGTGTAACAACGAGAATTTCTGTTACATTATATGATAAAGTAATATGTTATTATGATGAAAATGTTCTTGTTAAAACTGAAGAAAATTGGTACATACAAAAAAAATTTCATTATAATTTCATTATAACATGAAATCCCTTAATCAGCCCCTTAATTCATTTGAGTTTATGTATTTTAAAGAAAGGTGAGATGGGAGATGGTCATTTAGAGCCATGGTGCCATCGTAATCACACTGTATGATACATTTAGCACACAGTTTGTACTGTTTAGTTTTTGCAGTTATGTTAGCAAAGACAAATGATGCAACCATTTCTTACCAAACTAAAATAGCAGTGCTTTCAATCACACACACAAACTTTCTTACAGCTCTAAGTGCTGTGACCCCCCCCCCCTCCATACACACAGATTGATAAACACATCCTCTCTTCTTTCTCTCTCCACACACACACACACACATACACACACACACACACACACACACACAGCTAATGAAGTGTAAATGATATTCTCTCCAGACCATCGCTACAAAAATGGAATTTGCACTTTATGAAACCGTCGCCACACATACATGTGACACACACACACACACACACACACACATATCACAGCTTTAAAAGGTGTCATTTGTCCGCTTCAGTAACCAAGGTGAATATTCACCCTGACAGCTCCCAGAAAAGAGACAGAGCAGAGAGGAGCCATTGTCAGAAAGAAAGAACGAAGAAAGAAAGAAAGGAAAAAGATCGGCAGTTCATTTTATTTTAGGTCAAAGCTCTAGAGATAAAGAGAAAGGGACAGGAAAGAGAGATGATGATTGCTGGACTCATACTATCACCTCCTGGTCATATATGGAACAGCAGGCTTGTTGTGTGTGTGTGTGTGTGTGTGTGTGTGAGTGTGTGTGTGAATTGGTACCAGATGCTCTCATTTTCACCTCCAAAGCTGTTAGTGTATTATCAGGGTGGTGGCATGTGGTAAAGTTTTCTCAAACAGATATTTTTTCTCCATTCGCCACTGATTCTAATGAGAACGAGAATGTGGGTGTTGAACACAGGTTAAAGGGTCAGCTCACCCAAATTACAAAAAAACATATACTATATATATGTCTCTGAGATTTGAGTCCACACCACAATACAATGGAGGAGAATGGAATTTCATCCTTTATTTCACAGCTGCAAAGGATACACTGGTTATGTACTCCACCCCTATCCTAAGGATGGCTGCATGTATTGGTGGTTTTGGAAAAGCTGTTGAAACAGACAGGCCTTGTGAGCCATATTTAATACAGAAATGACTTTAGAGGAGGAGCCTTTTGAAGTGGTAGAGCTACAACAATTTATCTCAGGAGTCAGTACATTAGGCTGACCTCATCTTCCTCCAGTCACCCTCACCAAGATGCCACCCTCTTACCATCTGCCATCTCTGTGGGAGATAGTTGTGGATGTTTCCCATAGCCACGAAGGACATACATTTGCCAAAACAACCAATTGTTCCTCATCCTTTAAGCCCATTCTCTTGAAAAAGTGCTTGGAAACTCCCCTGATGGAGCATAAACCTCACCTTTGTGTTGCATGTTTTGGAGTGCAATGCCTCTTTGCCTTTTTCTGGTTTAGCAACTTACTGGGTGTTCGTACCCCATCAGCCAGAAGGGGCAGTAACGAAAGCATTCCCGCTGCACTTGAGATTTATGCTTTATCAGATGTGTTTTCATCACCTCCAGACTGTACAACCAACAAAGCAACTGCTCCAGGGCCACAGACCACAGTTAATTTAGTTTGTGGTGATCTAGCAAAACAAATCTAATAATAATGATATTATCTTTGGGACATGTGTCTGTGCCCTGCACACACAACTTGTGGTCATTGTGTGTCTTTCTGCGACATATTGCAAGTAAACCAAAACTGTAAACTCCTATTGGTTGGAAACAGCACCTGAACTTTTTTTTAATTTTTACTATATATTTAGAGGCACTGACTTAGGGCCACCCTGAACCCCTGGGCCTGTGCTCGGTGTGATGTGAGAAATATTGATGCTGACGCTGACTAAAATCTATCTATCTAGAAGCCATGGATGCCCACTGAGGTCTGCGTGCTGCTGAAAACCTGCTATGCTGCCTTAGAATCTCGGAACATGGCAGACCTCGGATCTTCTAGGGCTAACGAACTCACGGACACAAGTGGCAGGACTTGCTGCACTTACTCTCATTTATATTTATGCTTTTCTTTTTTTCTTCATAACACAGTCTTGTAAAGTTGTCTTGCATATTGCACTGTTAGTGCCTTGTCTTGTATCTCGTTTATCTCGTCTATCTATCTGTCTGTCTGTCTGTCTGTTTGTCTATTCAGACAGAATTATAATCATTTGACAGCCTAACACCATCTAAAGTTAAATGACTTGGAAACAGCATCAGCGCCCTCAAACAATACACACGTCCAAACATATAGTGCAGCCTGTGTGTATGTGTGTGTGTGTGTGTGTGTTTGTGACCTGTACTGTTTGCTTGACTGGCTGCATGTTGACTTGACAAGGCTCTTTGTCCTTTTGAATGAAAGCCTGTGGACACACACACATACAGAGACACAAACACACATATCCACATGTCACAGCAGGAGGTGAGAGAGGAGCCTTTTAGCTAATGAGCTTTTTTCATTCCTCATTTACTCTCACACTCTCTGTCTCTACAGATATTTCTCCCGTCTCTGTCTTTCCTCTTTCTGTCTCCGTTTTAGCCTCTGTTATTTTCATTCATTTTTTGGTCCCCCTCAGTCTTTAGTAGCCACTGTGATGTTTCTTTCTTACAGACATTCCTCAATTCACAGAATTCACAAGACAGCATATGGCTGTCAATAAGAGCTAAGTCTAGAGTTACCAGGCTGATTGAGCAGCACACCGCATTGGATCTGTAAACACAGCTAAGTCACGTTGATCTGAAAAGGACAGGTTACGTGACAGGACAGGTCACATGACTTCCATCCTCGAGGTGGACCCGACCCCAGCAGAGCTCAGTGGGCTCGTGAAAAAGCCAAAAGTGTTCTACAGCTTTGATTAGTTTAATGAGCACACACTGAAAGCAGACACTGTATTGAATGTAAGCTATGTGTATGACCCTCTCTGTAATGACTGGTCATCTGTGTGACAAGCCGCATCATACATATCTGATGTTAGATGACCTGTGAATGCATGTCTGTTGACACAGACAAGATGAGCTTGAGAGATGAGAATGTTTTAGCGACAGGGAGTGTAAAACCAGTGGTGTGCAGTCAGGCTCTGGGAGGATCAAATAAAACAAAAAGTCTAAAGACATACCAACAGCTCCCAGCTGCAATGCCATTACAATCAACAATACAACAGTGGTGACAGAACAAACATACTGAGCATTTTCTTTTTCTATTCTTAGAGCCTGAGGGTGGCACTAGACGAAAGGTCATAGGTCATTCAAATCAAAAGGGTTTATCCCCTTGACAGCATGGACGTGCTTAGAAATGTTCACAGTTAACTTCCAGTTTTACCTTGTGTGAAAGGTTGACATGTTTTCCTGTGGGTGGCACTGTAAGAAAGCTAATGGAGTGCCCAGATGGAAAGGGTTCATCCTTTGGAGAACAAAAATGTACCAAGTAAATTTAATGGCGATTACATCATTACATTTTGATAGTTCATGAGGACATTTTTGCCAGACCATGATGTTTGAAAGAGTATAGCTAACTTTATGCCACTCTGGCATTTACTTTATGAGATACCCTGTCATATAAAGTGTTCAGTTGATAATTTTGCCTGATTGCACTAGAGAAAATGACAGTCATCAAAGTTATTTCAGGACCTTGGATATCTAAAAAAAAAAAAAGCTAAATATGGAAGTCTAGCTAATAGAGTTCAAAGGTATCAAAGAAATAACTGTTGACAGTGTGTTGTGTGTTTCTCCAGAGTAAAAGACTATCTCTGGAAAGAGCGGCTGTATTTAATTGGAAAGTTGGAAAAGATGGAGATAGAAAGAGAACACAGTGTGAGTACACATTCAGAGGGAGAGTAGTGAAGAAAAGGCAAAAACTTAGAGGCAAGTAGTGTGACCTAAAATGAGGGGAAATAGTGATAGAAAAGTGAAGAATCAAGACAGATGGGAAAGAGTGGTAGATAGAGTGATGGAGGAGGAGGAGGAGGAGGAGGGGGATAATTGTGTGTCTGACAGAGGGAGAGGGAGAACGAAGAGGTAGAGTTGCTAATAGTGTGTGTGATGTTGGTATTGATCAGTCACACAGACAGAAAGGTGGGACGTGACACCATGACCTGACACCGTGGCTAATCGAAAACTAATTCCCCGTCTCCATCATCATCATCATCATCATCATCATTGTAGACATCATCATCCTATCACACACATACGTTTACAGCTGTGATTGGCCATCATCCAGCAGCAATTATTATTGCTAGGATTTTATTTTAAAGGAAATTTTTAAGAAGATTTTAAGAAATTATAAAAATGCAATGTTACTATCTGGACCAACTTTAAAAATAAAGTATTTTATAGTTATTCCTTATAAGGAACACAGGCAACAACGCAAAAGGCAATGCAACATTAGTTCATGGTACTAAAGCATAGCTAAATTTGCATGACTAAAAGCACATTTATAATGTAACACTGCTGGCTGCTGCAGAAATACACATTTTTATGTAGAGAGACTGAATCTAAAACACTACTTAATGTGGAACTACGAATGAGAACTCTGAAGATACTCTATATTTTAGTTCCTGTCAACAAATCCCATGTGCAGACTCAAACCACCATTGAATGTATCCTATCAACAATTGTATGTGTATCCAAAGCCTGATATATCTTATTACTCTGTCCCATAGACTAGAGGTCTTGTCATGGGTCAAACAACCTACCCAAACCCAGTGTGCATAATTTAAAAAAAAAACAGTTCAGACCCATTGGCAGCAGCATGATGCTCCACTTGGGATCCTTATAACATTAAAGGAATAGTTCAGCATTTTAGTATAATATATGCTTATCGAAAAGTAAGTTGAGAAGATCGAAGTCTATGTCTTAAGCACAGAGCTGGAGTCAGGACATGATTAGTAGGAGGCTGGAAGCAGGGGGAGCAGCTAGCCTGGCTCTGTCCAGCATAATCTATGGTGCAAAATACCCTTGAAGGCAGCAAGCCTTGAAGGAAAACTACAGTTTATTACAACTTGGGTTGCATTTTTGTAGCTATGACCATCAGTTCTATCAGGTATGATAACACTGTACTTAGGCTACCAAGTGAATTGCTGAGATCTAGAAATGCTGTGACATCATCAAAAAGAGCGCAGCAACAAACATGATAGTCACTAGTATGGGCTTTCCTCAAAGCTGCTGTCTGTCTCTGATTGTATACCAGCAGAACATGGTCCTCTGCTGGAAGAGTTTGTACAGAGGTGCAAAGACTCTCATCTAATCCTCAACACTGACAAAAAAGAAATGCATGTTGATTTCAGAACAAAACTGCTCACCAGCATAACCTTAAGTCATGTGCTGACGTGAGTTCAGGTTGTTGAGGAATACAAGATCGGGGGGGTTCCAATTACAATTGAAATGGATCTGTCACACAGGTTTTATCTTTGAGAAAAGTCAGCAGTGTGTTATACTTTGAGATGCTTGTATAAGCACTGCGAGCCTCGCTGTATAGTACTGTGTAATAGTTACTGCGGTGTTTCACTCTGCTTGTGTGGTATGACATCATGTACGCTGTATGTCACCAATATTAGATGTCTGTCATGTCTGTGATTTGTCTTTGTTGTGTATTGTCTTTTTCTGTGGCCACACAGCAAATCATAATAATAAAGTTAAGCAAAACCAAGATCTAATGCCAGTGCTTATCAGTGCTTCTGCTCAGGCCTGACAAGACGTCCCTCCTGCAGCAGCAACCAGCAGTGGAATCTTAAGCAGGACTGACTCAAAAGAGAAATCAATTGGCACAACTTAAGACAAACTAAACTATCAGTATTTTGTCACGCTGCACATAGGACTAATGTACTGTCAAAAATGCTAAATAACCCATAAGTATACTGTGTGACACAAAGCTATGCGTAGTGTCATCTGTTTCATTGTGAATGTTATATGCATATGGTCAAAATGAACAAACTATGCAAACCTTAGATAAACACTTAGGTGTGAGGGAGAGTATACCTGTTAAAGACATGATGTTTAAACATTGTAGCTGTACTCAATAAATTATTTGGGAGCATCAAAGCAATGTGCTGATACCTTTTTCTAGTATAGTTTTCTTACCAGTGCACCAGATACACGGCATACAGCAATCAAACCAGAGGTGTAAATTACCATTCACTTTGATGATTCGAGAAATTTTGCTCAGTTCATTTCAGTTCAGTTCAAAGATTCATAGTCCCTGACTGTGTAGTTTGTTCACTTTTTTCTAAGTTAAGTGATCACATCAGAGTTCAAATGCAACTCAGTGAGTCTTCAGTTCAGTAGTACGTTCAAGCTGTTCAGTTCAGTCCAAAACAAGCACTATACAAGCACTGTTTGCAAGGTTAACCTATCTGTGACAGAGTGATCATGTCAGGGTTTTTTCTGTGGCTTTAGCAGCCTTACAGCTCAAAGCTACTGGTTGGTTTAGTGAAAATGGTGATTCAGGGTAGTCAGTTCAGTTTGAAGAATCAGTGTTAAAGATTCGTTCATACATGTACTGAACACCCCTAACTCAAACAGCACCATCAGCTCACCACCAAGCCTTACCAACATCAACCCACATACAAATGTCAGCACTGGCTGGAATACAGTGGTAGATTAAAAGCAATATGTATGTATGTATAAATTATATTTGTGTGTGTATGAACCATCATGACATCATATATGTACATGATGTTGACAGGTCTAATTTCATTCTCCTTCTCTGCTGTCTGTCTGTCTGTCTGCCTCTATCTCTCTGCTGTCTGTCTCCATCTCTCTGCTGTCTGTCTCTATGTCTCTGCTGTCTGTCTCCATCTCTCTGCTGTCTGTCTTTCTGTCTCTATATCTCTGCTGTCTGTCCGTCTGTCTCCCTCTCTCCGATGTCTGTCTGTCTGTCTCCATCTCTCCATTAGTAAAGGTGTCTCCTCAGGTCGATTTTTAGCGGGGTGACAACTTGTGACGCCCTCTTCTCTGTAAACATCCAATCATAGACCTTATGACTCCCAGCTGACCTCTGACCCCTCTCCACGCTCAGGGGAACTGTGTGTGTGTGTGTGTGTGTGTGTGTGTGTGTGTGTGTGTGTGTGTGTATGTGTGTGTGAGTCTTTGTGCACATGGCAGACTGAGAGCACTGAGTGATTACGCTGTCAATAAATGTGTTTATTTGCCAGGGGCGGAGTGGAGCTTTTCTTGGAGATGAAAAGGTGTTTTGAAGCACTTTGTTGCGAGGCGGAGCACAGGCAAACGCTGTTATCAGATCACTGTCTGGAGAACAATGTGTGGTCAAAATAATGAGCACAAATCACAGGGTAAAAACCCTCAACACACAATCAATATGACTAGTGGCAGAGAGAGTGCGAGAAGCAGAGATGAAGGCCTTCTGCCAAATCCAAAAAGATTTCAGTTGCTATCTCAGTGGATATTCTTTGGTCTCTACAGCCACTGTGACAACATTATGAGTGAGTGAGAGAGTGAGTGCATAGGAAGCTCCTTCAGTCTTTTAGTTAGATCTGTTTCAGTACAAGCCACAGAGAAGAGGAGAAGCAAAATAAAACTCCGTCTTCAGAGATGTGAAAAGCCAAGACTTTAATCATTAACTTGTCCTCTCACTGTTGGCCTTCACTTCAGTTTTGTTCAGGATGATGACATGCAAAGATTGGATGAGTTGAATAATTCAACAAGAAACTTCTCCTTGAATTTCCAGTTTTTGTTTGGTTGATGTTTTCCTAGTTTTGGCAAAGATTCCTAGCACTTCTAACACTATTTTTAAAATCACAATTTGATATTTCTGTCCCTAGAAAATGTACAAACTGCAGCTAATTACAGTTAATTCTGTGCATTGACTGAACTACAAAATCAAACTCTCAGCTCCTCCTCTGGTTAATATGCTCTCTGCATGCTGTACTATTTACACTTTGCCAAAGATGGTTTATTTGAGAAACACCACTCCCAATCATCTGAATGTTTGGAAAAATAAAGTGTGTGGTTTTGCTGTTCAAAAAGACCAACAGAGTGGTCAGTATCTCTCTTCAGCTGGTAAATAATGAACAGGTGTCAGAATCTACCAGTTAAACTTTAAAGCACATCATATTGTTCTAAGCTTATCACATTAAAATGAGGCAGGCACGGTGGTGCAGTGGTTAGCACTGTCACCTCACAGCAAGGAGGTTCTGGGTTCAAACCTGTGCCTTTGTGGGTTTTCTCCAGGGGCTCTGGGCTCTGGCTTCCTCCCAATGTCATGATTGCTTTTTAATATTGAATATTTTATAATGTAGTATGTTGCATTCTCTTGTCTACCAACAAGGCAAAGAAGAAAACCAACCAGAAAATCATGGACCTTGATAGTTACCTGTTCATGCATGAATGTTGTCATTAGCTTTTTTTAAGGACATGGACCCAGGGCAAACTGTGGGCCTTTATTGAACCCCAGGGTTTGGGCTAGACTCCAGCTTTGAATAGATCTTCTAAGAAAATCACTTAGTGCCCCTTTAAAGTAAAAAAAGGAAATCCTGACCAATAGGTTTATGGTGGCAGTGTGAGATCCTCATGTGGGCACAATGATCGGTTTTGAGGTTCCCAGAGGAATAGTGATTCTTCTTGAGTCTTGTATCCTAGGGGTACAGATGGGATATTTATTATTCAGAGATTTTGTAAAAACAGAGTGTGGACAGGTTGGGACAGCTCTAACACTAGAACACTAATTACTTTACCATTGAGGCACTGGAGTCTCACCACCAATTCAGGCTTTTAAGAGGATCATCATTCTACAGTCAAGATGTGGTGTTGCAGTAGATAGCTTGTATGATGTTAGACTGTAATTGCTTCTGAAGATGTCTGGGCTTTTCATTACAT
Organism: Macquaria ambigua; assembly: GCA_008360985.2. Taxonomy (NCBI): domain Eukaryota; kingdom Metazoa; phylum Chordata; class Actinopteri; order Centrarchiformes; family Percichthyidae; genus Macquaria; species Macquaria ambigua. The sequence continues at coordinate 207,457 of VMKM01000699.1, read as the reverse complement.
GACAGAGGCCATCTTTCAGTTTGAGATGGATTTAAAAGTAATGATTTTATTTGAAGGGCTCACCAGCAATCTTGAGTGTGGGGAAGCTTTTTTTTCATGATGTCAAAGTGGTCCATTCAGCAGCTTTATTAACCACACACGCTCTGGAGGGTTCTCATTCCAAAATGATAATTGTGTGGGGCTTCTTCATATAATGAAAAGCCATGAAAGACTGATTAAGTCAATACTGGTTGAGTGGGAAAGTGTTCGGCTTTAAATCCCCACGAGAAATAAACAGAAACCAAAAGAGTATATCAGCAGGGATGAAAACAATCACAAACTTCTATATTCAGATTAAAGCAATTTTAACAGACCAAATAAGGACCAATGATTATCACACCCAAATGTGAGGTGAACCCAGCCAAGAAAATAAAAAGTAAGTAAGCAAGTAAAACTTTATTTATATAGAACCTTTTTAACACAGGTTACAAAGTGCTTTACATCAACGTCAATATGCAGTTAATCAAAATTACCACTAAAAATGCAAAATACCCTGGTACCCTGATACTCATTACGCCTACCTTAATCGCACAGTATGTCATTTCTGCTGCTAGGGGTCTCTCAATCAAAACAATATAGAAAGACGTAGTTTGATGATGTCGTGAAGTAGCGTTGGATCATGGGAGTTGCTGTCTTCATTGTTAAACAACCACCATTGCAGATGAAAATCTATCTGACGTGACTCAGGCACAAATCATGTCCACGGACGAGGAAATGTATTAAAGTTACCTTACGTTTATTCATGTTATGTCATTTCATTCTAATGAAATATCCACAAGTAACGTTAGCTAACGTAACGTTAACTTGCTAACTTACCATTAGATGAGTCGACTACCCATACAGCCACTGTAGCTAACATTATGTGGGAAATTCGTGGGTTAGCACAGCGCTGTTATCCGTGGTCAAAACAAAATAAAAATAACTTTATGAGCGTGTTGAACGTTGTTGTAACATTATAACGTTACCGTACGCATTAGCTTGTTGGCTGGCATGAGCCACAAATGAAGGTTCTGAAAGGGGACAGGGGGAAAATGTCAATAAGGAAATCATCAATTTGGGAGAATGTGTGGTGTACAGGAGAGAGACAAAGGAATAAGCCCTACTATTTGGATATTTGGACCTCCAGGGGTTACACAGGCCAAACTGTGCAGTGAAACTGTTTAAGGAAGTGGCCATTTTTAAAGGTTAAGCAGGTCTGGTCAATGAGCGATCGAATTCAGGACTTAAAGTACAGTTTATATCTCCCCAATTATAAGTGAGTGGCTGTCTACATTTGGGTAGGGTGGAGAACAAGAAATAGATAAAAGCTTCATCATCCCAGTTGGAAGCGTAGATACTTACCGGAGTCACAGGAAGGAGAAACAGAGTTAGTAGGATGGGTGAGGCCTGGTGAAGTTGCTTCTTCACTGGGTTGAATTCAGCTCTCCTCTGCAGTAGATCCACGCTGAGATCAGGGAAGAAACTGACCTTGTCTCCTCTGTAGGTAAGCTAACCCGCTTGATCATAAGACAGCCTTAAAACCAATTCCCTTGTCTTGCAATGATGCAGGCGAGCTATCATGGCTCTCAGGGGGGCGTTTGGTGGTGGTGCAGAGTACGATGTGTGCAATCAACTGATTCAGTCTGGTTTGCAGGGGAAACTGTCCTCTCCAAAAACCTCAATAAGAGCGGATTCCATGAAAATAGTAGGATTGCCTTTTTCAAGTTTTGTGGATTACATCTCCTCAATTTTCTGTTTGTTGTTAGACACTTTGGTATGCAGTTGGGTAATGGCACTCCTCAATTAAAGAAATCCCGCAGGCTGGTGTGGGTGGTGGAGAGCAGAACTGTGTCCGAGGACCACAGATTTAGTGATGGGTTATAGGAGTGGAGGAGGTCTGATAAGTACTGTGGGGCAAGGGTAAGGAGGGATTTGTAGGTGAGAAGGAGGATTTTGTACGAGATACAGGACTTGACTGGGAGCCAGTGAAGGTGGATGAGGTTGGGGGTAATGTGCTGCCAGGGCATGGTGCGGGTGAGAACCCTGGCAGCTGAGTTCTGACTCTGTATCTTACCACTGTAAAGTCCTTCTCGCCTTTTCTGCTACAAGTGGACTACGCACATGCGCAATGCAGATGTTCATGCAAAAACGTCACAAAGAAGGCCAGCTTCCACTGCTGAGGTGATTTCCTGTCAACTGCGGAGGTGACTCTTTCGGAGGTCTGCTATTTTGTCTGCAGCTAGGTCCCTCTCAACTGAGGACACAGGCGTTTTTTATTTATTTATTTATTTTACTGTGCAATAGGTCTTGAAATTCTTTATTTGGGTCTTGAAAAAGTATTGAATTTATTGTCAGGAAAGGGGTAGAAACCTGGTAGAAACCCTGCCATTATTACTTCAGACCATTAGTTCTAAAGTTTGTCTTTATTATTCATGAATGAAAATATTCTTTGATTGTTCATTTTCGCTGCTGATAATACATGTGGAGTTTAGCCTTTTTGTCATATTTGAAATTTATTGTTTGATGCCTTATTAAAATGATTTCATGATAAATCTTTACTAGAGAAAATTGCTAACATAAAAATAACAGGCGTGTGTACGCATCTCAAGAGTGTGTGCATTAACAGGAAATAGACAAGATAAAAACAGCAGCAGAATTCCTCATGACTTGCCATTCTGATATTTTTATGTTCATTAGGGATTTATTCAGAGTGCAGACAAAGTAGATCATATTCTGCATGTTCTTGTGAAAGCTATAAAATTTTCAGGGATGTTGTATACTTTTGCCCATTATTATTATGATCAACTGTTTCGTCAACTGTACTGATATTTCACTTAACATTAATGTATCTCATACTGACGTTTGGTGTTCTTCTCTCTTTAAAGTGAAAACAGCATGGATTCACAGAACTTGAAGAGGCTTCTGAAAAGCTAAAGGACACAGCTCACAGAAAGAAAGTGGTATGTGAAAATAGGATCTTGCTGTATTAGTTTGTCTGTCTGTCAAAACAGCCACTTTATAGTGAATACAGTGAATATAGATGTAAACAATTGTCTCAAGTCACATTCAAAGATTTATGTAGATATAACAATATATATATAATATAACAACAATATTTGCAATAGCGCCACCTACCGATTGGATAACCAAGGACTGCATTTCTGGGACACATGGACAAGATGAATGACAATCAGTGTGAGTAACGTTACTGAATGTGAATCAAGTTTTATTTCTTTAACGTTAAAATAATTCTGTGTTGAATTGGACAGCAAAGCTAACGTTAGTGTGAGTAGCTAACTATTATAGGCACTGCAAACAATCATCTGTTAAGTTAGCTTATGATAGCTTACTACAAAACAAACTGTTAGCCTATTTGTTTTATGAAACCATAGTGCGATTTTGGCAAGCCCAACTAGATGTCTTATATTCATTGTTGACTTAATGACTGATAATTAATTCTAGCCAGCACATTAATTATGAGAATGTACGCATTTTTAATTAACTATTTACTAATATTAGTTAATACCTTAATTAAGAAGTAGTAATGTTAATTAATGTACTCTTTTTTAAGTGTTACCAATATTTCTGTTAACACAGCAGTGATTATGTTGTCTGTTTACTATTTCAGTGAGGTGGAGGAATTTAATAGAGGGATAGACAAACAATTGAGGAAAAATGGGAGACAATTCAATTGGTAGGTAGTGCTGTCACCTACTTCACAATCAGGGATTTGAATATTGAAGGGTCTGGAAAAGTTAAATGTCAATAACATTGTTGTTATTTCTATTCAGTTTTCAATTAGTTTTTCTTGCATCTCTCTCTCTCCTCTCTCAGGAGTTGTTGAGGTGATGGATGTGGTGGAGGGATGGAGGTGGATAGGGGTGGGGGGGTTTGTATAGTCCTTGTTGAATCAGCTTAATTTACTGTTGCTTGTTATTGTTTATTATTGTCTCAAATATATATATCTTGAATCTGCCCCCAGTCATCCTTGTGTCTTGCCTCTCTCCAACCTTTCAAATATCTTGTTGAGATTTAGTGACTGCAAAGGCCATAACATATGATTCCATCTCTATTTTATCTGAGAATGATCTAATTATGCTAATTACACAAATTGCCCAACATGCAACTCTTAGCAATCAAGCTGAATTTCAATACAGAAAGTAGTATTTGGTTGGAATAAATCTTTAAAATTATAAGCAGTCAGGCAGAAAGTGGTATTTGGGTGGAATACTGCCTTGGTTGCACTTTTGCGGTCATCCAATTGGTGAAAAACTAGGATCCGAGTAATGTGGTCCTAGGACTGCAGTCCTGAAACTGCAGCCTCCACTACTGCAGGAACATAGTATACGTATACGAGGGAGAGAGAGAGAGAGAGAGAGAGAGAGAGCAATCATTCCCTCTGTGTCCGATGGTAATGCCAGTGACTTGATGGCTCCAGGGTGGCCATAACAAAGCCCCTACTGGATTTACGTTGACTATGATGAATCTTGTAGACAAATACTGAAGCATTTCCCATAACAAAGACAGATTTTGTTTTAAGAGAAGACTGAGTGACGTCTACAACTGCCTAGAAACACTCTAGCAACCACCTTGTACTTTTACTGCTGCTCATTCTATTACCACTACACTTTTACGTTTTTCTTAAATTTGTTGATTATTATTGGACATTAAGAAATAAATGGGTTGACCTTCAAATACTCAAACTACTAGGCTACAACTACTTCTTCAATTACTTTACAGACTGCTTGAAATACTTAAGTTACTGCTTCAGCTACTTCAACTACTGCCTCAAGAACTTTAAGTTCTGCTTCAGCTACAGAAAGTACTCCTTAAAATACTTCCACTATCTACTTTTTCAAGCTGAAGCAAGCACACAAATTTGGTTCAGAAAAGAGCCTTTTCCAGTTGAAATCTGTGTAGCAGATACCCTGAAATATGAGGCACTGTCCCTGACCTCCATGCAACACTGAAGAGGCGTGTCAGCCAAGAAAGCCCAAACGAGAAAAAAACAAAAACAAAAACAAAAACTCCAGCTTCCTCGTTCCCTGTGACATCACTGGACAAAGAGCTTCTTCCCAACTCAGCAGAGGAGCTGGCACCTGAGGGTTTAAGGTATGTTTTCTGATATCACCCACCATTATACTTTTGTTTCTATTTTAAATAAGTGCGCTGGTCAGCTACGTTGGTTTCTTAGTTAGGTTAGCTCCTCTTGCTTCTCGAAAGGTAAGCTAGCTAACACTGTTACATTAGCTTGCTATTTTTCTCATTTGGGTGCCAAGGCAGGCAGTTGGCATCCACGACATTGCATTACTGCCACCTTCAGGTGACCCCTGGCTCTACAAGTACATAAATCACTTTTGCTCCACATTTCACTGAGCATTTGAGACTCGTAGCGGCAAATTCAAGCAGTTGTAGTTATGGACTTGTGTTTGTGATAGAAATATATCCAATAAAAAATATATATTTGTGAGAAAATATTCTACAGGTGTGCAGCTCTCATTGCATGAATTCACATACTGATTTGAGGATGTACAAATTTTGTTCATGACTTCACATTTTTTGATACGGGTGTGTTTTGCACCACATTAACTGCAGCAACTGTAGCAAAGGTGAGAGCGTATGAGTTTCTTAATTGGTGATTCGTAGCATAGGATTTGTGCACCTGCAATGAAGAATTTGAGAAGGTGTAACTGCTGTGTTGTGTTTGTGGGAGAGAAAAAAATTCTACAGGTTCTGTCATGATTCCAAGGACTTTAGTGTGGACTTGTGTGTTTTGTTTCCTGTTTTACTTTGAAATTACTGTTCTTGTTTCCTTGTGTGCTGTTTATTTCCTGTCTTTGTTCTTTTCCCGCCTTTTTTGATTGTTTGCACCTGTGTCTTGTTACTCACCTGTGTCTGTTTCCCTCATTGTCTCCTCCCCTATATATACCAGTCCTCTCCCTTTGTTCTTGGGGGCATCATTGTCTGCGTTCCCATGTCTGCATTTCCCTGTCTGCATTTCCCTGCGTTTGGCTTTTGATTACTTTATTTTGATTCCTGTGTTTGATGTGTTGGACGTTCTCCTCGTGTGTCGCTCCTGTGGATTCCCTGCGTGTCAGTCCCTGAGTTTGTGTGAGTTTTGTATCCCCTAAATAAATCCTTGGACTGCTCCTGTCTGCATTTTGGGTCCTTCTCCCTGCTACCTGATATGGCTTGTCATGGCAAGGCCGCCTCGAAGGCCTTTCTTGATAGGTTTGCTACTTTGTAAAGCATTTTTCTCTGACTTAAAATTTACTGATACATGTGTGACTATTTTCTAGAATTACAAATTCCACTGTCACGTGCTCAGTTGTTTTGCTCCAATAATACCTTCATAGTTTTTTCTAATTACATTAAAAGACAACAACGATACGACAGGCGTATTTAAACGTTGTCTTGCATAACATAGATGAATATAGAAAAACACTGTACTGTGCAAAAGGCAATCATTTAGGCTTTCAAAACCCATGTTTTTTTTTTCATCAACAAATTTCACATTAGCCTAAAGTGAAACAGGCCTTTATATATTTTGTTAAATGGTCACAAAACATCAAATGCTTTCTTCCAAGGTTTACTAACTTAGATTTTAATATTGGTAAGAAGTACAGCATGCAACACAACACTGTCTATCATTACTTACTGTAAGTAACAGGTGGAATTTTGCCAGTACAAATCGACAGCATGCCAAAATATGAAAACATAGGGCATGCATTTAAAATAGCAAACTTGTCCTTTAAGTCATTACCTGGTCATTTCCATTTGAAGTGATGGTCTTTGGATGAAGGGCTGGACTGTCATTGTGACCTCCTGCCTCTGTTCTCCGCAGGATTGTATCCAAGAATATTTATTAACCATCAATACGTCTAGAATTGCTAAGTAAAAATAAGCCATATGTACATGAATTGAAGTTTAATTCTAAACCCCATATCTTGATTTGTGACGTCACCACTGGCTGCGCCGCCTTGTCTTTTTATTGTCTTGGGTAAAATGAAACGGCTAGTTTCTTAACTACCCAGCTGTTAAATGTACTGTCAGTCATATCTTTTTTTATTGCTTTTTCTGTCAGACAGATCATAATCACTGCCGCAGAACGTTAGGTATGCTAACAAAACGAACACCACCTCAGTAGACGTTCAGCATAGATATTGTCCAATAAATTCTGTTAATGTGCAATGTGTCAGGTATTACCTGTTACTGAATCTTACAAAAACAAACGACACAAAAGGCAAATAAAGAGTTCATACACTCACTGAAGTGCCATTTTTTGGGTTTGTTGCATACATCCATGGTTTGTTGCAATAGCTGAGCACCTTCCTGTAATTTTAAGCATCGGCTTCACATGACCAATGGAGCGCAACTTGATTGGCTGGATGTTGGTTCAATTTCAGACAGAATCGACTGCTTATCCTTGGTATCCCGGATGTTAAACTCGGATTTAGGACAAATTTGAACAACTTGAATATTATTTGAATTTTTAAAAACGTTTTGAAATTGAAAAATAAAAGTGAAAATGAGTTAAGAGGCAAAAAATTCAGATACATAATTTCAATGCAAAAAAAATCTGTGCTACAAATTCAATGGCTTTTAAATTTCAAAATCTGATGAGACAGATTTGTTTCCTTAGTGCCTGATACTCCGGCATACTACTTATGCCAGCAGCTGGCTCCACACTGTATTTGAATTAGTTTGAAGGTAGAATTGTCTTACAAAAAAGCCATTTCCCCAGGTGAAACAAGGTCTGTGGTAATTACATGCAGAGTAAGAAATTAAGAGTGTGTGTGTGTGTGTGTGTCATTCTGATATACACGTTAATTACAGATAAGAATTTCTACACTTGGCATACAGTAACACTGAAATGATATCTTGACATTGCGGTGTGTCTTGACAAGACTTTCTCTCTCTGTATCGAAAGTGTCAAGGAATAAAGACAGACATGAGGAATTATGCTATAGCTTTATTTTTTGCACTTAAAAGTAATTATGAAAATAACTGCATATAAAACATGCCTATTCATTTGACTGGGATTTTTTTGGTGACTTTCAATGTTTTACTTAACTTATCAGCCTTTGCTTTGATTATATTCAAAACTGCTGTCTTGAAACACAAGCTGGGGACAACCTCAATGGCAGACTAATCGTTTCGCAAGCTACCCACCCAGCAGTACAAAGGAAGTACAAGTCGTTCACGAGTACAAACCCACTGAGAGACGAAGACCGAGTGAGCCAGACTCGGAAGGGAACAGTAACTGCTGTGGGTGGGGGGTGGTATTAAAAAATACAGAACCAAAAGAGTCATTCAAGAGTCAGTTTGCTAGTGGCAGGTTACTTTAAAAAATGGTCTTCTCATCACTAACAAGAAATGGACATTAGACCAGTGGAAGTCTATACTACTACTTGTGGTGGTTGTGAAGAAGTGAGCAAAAAGAATAAAAGCAATCAAATAAAATGGTAATCAAGAATAAAAAGCAAACAAAAGGAAGAGCAAGCAAGCACAGTCATCTATTTCAGCTGAAAGGACAGAGATCGTACACCTCATGCATATGAGGAGTCTGACCCCGAAGGGCAGATACAGTCACATATTTATAACTTCACAATACATACAGAAAGCAAGGAAGGATATCAGAATCAACCCTGGCCCACATCATCATCTGTCTCTAGCTAAAGTGTCTTATCCAAGGATCAGAACACAGGGCAGACTGTTCTCCCAACACCCCTTGTTACAAACAAGTTGTCCTTCAGTAATCAAACCCAAACTGGATACCAATGTGCTTTACGTCAGAAGTGACCCATAACATAAATTATCAAAGTACACAGAGTGCAGAAAGAATAAATGGAAAACAGGTTATTACTAAAAAACTAAAAATCTGGCACTATGAAATGAGAAATTTTGCCCTTACACTACTGATTTTTGGTTCCAACCGCTGTGTCTTTGAGACGCAGAGAGGGTGACATGGATGGTATCTGAATGTGTGGTTCCCACCATGAATCATGGCGTGATGGTGTGAGGGTGCTTTGCTGGTGACATTGTTGGCAATTTATTCAAAATTCAAGACACACTTAACCATGGAAAAGATCTTTTCGCTCCTCTACTGACTGGCTTTGGCAATACTCCTACTACGTCATATGTTTTGTTGATCTGATTGGTTGAAGTTAGCCCGTGATAGTCAGATGGTTCCTCCATCACCTGCCAAGTATTTTTTGAAAGTGCCTGTCCTTTTCCAAACAGTTTCCAAGGACGACTTCTCAGAGGGTTGTGTGTAACAACCCATCTGCCACATCAGGTTACACTTAACCAGCATGCCACCCCATCTGGTTTGTGCTTAGTGGGACCATCATTTGTTTTTCAACAGGACAATGACCCAAAACACACTTCCAGGCTATGAAAGAGCTATTTGACCAAGAAGGAGAATGACAAAGTGCTGCATCAGATGACCTGGCCTCCTCAATCATGCTACCTGGGATGAGGTGGACTGCACATTGATGTCCAAAAGTTTTCTCTCTCTCTCTCTCTCTCTCACACACACACACACGCAGGTATTAGTGCACAGTGATTATACAGTCAACACATCTACCTACATCCGAACAGTAATTACAGACCTCCTGCCCTCCCGTTATCTCTTTCTACCTTCTCCTCTCCTTTCTTCTCGTCTCCCCTTTCCCCCTTCACCTACCCTCCTTTCTCTCCTCCTTTCCTGTCCTATCCTCAACTCTCTCCTCCTCTACTCCTTTCTGCCTTCTCCACTCTACTCCCTTCATGTCCTCTTCTGTCCTCTGCTCTACTTTCCCTGTCAACAATGTAACGTCATTGTGACATCTTCTGATATACAGTGAAAAGAATAAGCCTCAGGCACACATGTACAGACACACACACACCTTAAATGTTTGAACATTAACTACGTACAGTTTACCGAGAAATGGGCAGTAAAAAAAAGGTGACATCTCAACACTCCTCTCATGACAATATTTGACAACTTCTGTGGCTGTATGGGTGTGTATTTGCGTGTCCTACAATACTCAGATCCAAAGAGTTTAAAGAAGGGGTTGTTTTCTTCAGCCTTTAAAGGATTATTTTATAATCTAATCTAACCTAATCAATTTAGGATGTTTAGTCCTGCTCTTGATTAGATTTTGAGGATTTCAAGTTTTCAAACTCATCCTTACCATCTCTGTGGTTTATTTTGTGTACCCAGCTTCAATGTCTGCACATGGCTTGCAGTCTATGCTGCAAAATAGCGATACCAAGAAGCTTCCCTTGGTTTGTGTCTCTTATTTATTTCCTCGCTCCTCACTTGAACTGGAAGTCGTTCTGGTCCGCCATCTTGAAGGCCATCCCAAAGCTCTTATTTCTGCTCCAAGGAGCAAGGAGCAAGGAGGGATCTCGTGTAGCTCTCTGAGGAGGATGTCTTTTACCCGCTGACACGCCCCCTTATTGGATATCAGTTATTGATTGGAAGCTGCAGTTGATTAGACTGATCTGATACATCACAACAGTCACTGGAGTTTCATACCGGAAAGTGTATCACTCCCAAGTTTTATATTTTATTTGCATTTATTTATTTGAATCTGTGTTAATTGTAGGTCTGAACAATAAAAGAACCATAAACAACTTTCTTCATTTATTAGAAAGATTTTTCTTTTCATGATCTGTTATTTACCCCATTAACTTTTATTATGTATACATCTACATCTTGATGAAGCAGTACAAAAAAACTCACACAGAGGTATTTACCTTTTGCAGGTTGCAATATGTCCGATACCTGTTGTAAAGGATCCTTTACAACAGGGAGCTTGACTGCCCGCTGCCATGCTTCACAACGGAGTGTGAACATCTGCTGCTGCTTAGCAACAACGGCCAGCAGGTGGCAGAAGTCGGTCGGGAATCCGAAAGGAACATAAAGTCTGCATTGAAAATGGAAGACTCACAGGCTTCATCTGTAAGTTTAAAAAACATTAATGAACAAATGACTGATCTACGAAGGGAAAATGAAGAATTAAAACATTTGCTTCAAGATGAAAGTGAGAATAAAAGGCAAGACATAAAGGAAACAATAAAATGTAAAGAAAAAATGTTAGCTGACCTACAGTGCAAAGCGCAGAGCATGTCAGGCGTGGTTCGCCGCTCTGAAAGAATAAAAGCACCAACAGAAAAGATGCTTGTATATCAAAGGGAAGAAGCAAGTAAAAGAGAAAGAAAACTTGAGTTTATATGAACAGTGGAAAATTCAAGCACGAGAGACAAGAGAAAGATTAAAGTCTGACATAACTGAAGCACAGTTGTCATCACATGCAGACAATCTGGAGAAAGGAAGGGATGATGTCATGAGACTTTACACTGAAATGAGAAGCTATGTGGCACCATCAGCTGATCTACGGAGAAAAATTGATGCATGTGAAGCAGTGACTCGTGATATCATGAAAATCATCTTAGAAAGATTAACTGGCATTGATGGGGACTTTGATGCAGAACGTGAAAGAGGTCGTCTACGTGAGCTTTTAGATTGTGATTATGCACTTTCCATATATGGTTCCACTGCTGCAAACTCAAGCATCTCTCACCATTCCTCATCATCATACCTCGCATCAAAACGGGCTGATGCAGCTGCAGAATTAGCAGTAAAAGAGGCTGAATATAAGATAGCACAAGAGGAAAGAAAACAAAAGGAAAGGATAAAGGCTCTAGAAGAGCAACACAAAAAAGAAATAGAAATTCAGAAGTCTGAGCTGGAATGTCTGCATGCAGAGAAGGACGTAAAGGCAGCCCGAGCCAGACTAGAAGCCTACGACAGAGAAATAACACAGATGGGTGATGCTCAACCAATCAAGAGTGAACAGGTGAGCCTAAATTATTCACCACCGCCTCCTGCATCATCCCCACCTAACTCACCCATGTTGTCAGAGCCCCCCAGTGTCACTCAGCTTGCAAAGGCCATGCAAGACAGTATAGTGCTGAACAGACTTCCTACACCAGAGCCAATGGTATTCAATGGTGAACCGATTCACTTTATTGAATGGAAGTCCACCTTCATGTCACTAATTGACAAAAAGAGCATCTCTACGACAGATAAACTGTATTATCTAAAAAGATATGTGAGTGGTCCAGCTCGTAAATGCCTTGAAGGAACGTTCTACAGAAATGATGACAAAGCTTACCAAGATGCCTGGGAGAGGCTCAATCAACGCTATGGCCAGACATTTGTTATACAGAAGGCATTTAGAGATAAACTATCCAGCTGGTCGAAAATACAGTCAAAAGATGCTGAAGGACTAAGAAACTTTGCAGACTTTGTAAATGCATGCATGCGTGCTATGCCTCATGGACTGGAAATACTGAACGACTGTGATGAAAATCAAAGACTGTTACAAAAACTGCCTGAATGGACAGCTGCCAGGTGGAATCGCAAGGTCACAAAGACCTTGATGGAGGGTAAAGACTTCCAGCTTCAGTGATTTTGTGATGGTCTTGGTGTGCGTTGTCTTGTGTGTCTCCTGTGTTTGTGTGTTTTCTCCTGTTTCCCTTCCCCCTTTGTGTCTCCTGTTTGGGTCGACGTGACCTGGCTGAGCTCCCTCCTACACACCTACTGCGTGACCTAATTACGCACACCTGCCTTCCATCAGCCTCATCAGCCTGCAGCATATATAGCCCGGTTCTTCAGTCAGTCATCGCCAGATCATTGAGTCGCCAATTGTGGTAGCGTGTGTGTTTTTAGCCGCTAACTAAGCAAACTAGTTATTAACTGTTTTTTGTGAGCCGCGCAAGTTAACTAAACTCTCTTGTCTCCAGTGTTCATCCTCGGATCATTGCCTGCCTGCCTGTCCGGCTTGGACCCTGGATCACTTTCCACACTCACGCCTCACCCCGGACCAGGAGCCAGCCACGTCACCAGACCTCCCCGTGTTCCCTCTCATCGCTCGGCCTCCATACCTCCTGACACCTTCCCCTTCTTCCCTGTGTTGTTTGGAAAATAAACGTCCGCTTAAGAAAACTTTCCTGTGCCTCAGTCTGCGCTTGGGTGATCATAACAGATTTTGCTGCATTCCTAACATTGGAAGCAGAAATTGCATGTAACCCAGAAACTTCCATCCATGCACTTTGTTCTCTGGAAGCAACCAATGACAAAGGAAATCTAAAGGACATTAAAAGGAACAAGGCAAGTGTATTTAACATGAAAGCAACTGTACAAACTGACAAACAACTAACAACCAAAGCATACACAGGATCTCCATGCATCCTGTGTGAGGACACACATCAGCTCCACAAGTGCCCGAACCTCATGAAAATGTCTCTGGAAGGTAGAAGGACATATGTTAAAGTCAATAATTTGTGTTATGGCTGTATGGCAAGGTCACAGTGCCAAGGACTGTAGACACCGCCTCACTTGTGACACTTGCACAAAAAGACACCCGTCTTGTCTTAATGATGAACATTTCAGTAAAGATCGGAAAAGACAAAGGCATGTGAATATGGAAAATGCAACACAGAGTAACACATTAGCGACAACACCCGCAATGTCACTTCTAGTCTTGACAAACTTCAAGAAGGCATAAAGAAAACTGAACAAGGGCATTATGAAATGCCCCTGCCATTCAAGGAAAGGCCACAAATGCCTGATAACAGACAGCTCGCTGAGGTCCGACTCAACCAGCTCAAAAGGAAATTCACCTGAGATGAGAAATACAAAGAGGACTACATTAAGTACATGAATGACATCAAAAGAGGTGAAGCAGAGGAAGCTAAAGATGACGGACTTCCTGGTGAGACATGGTAGATACCACACCATGGCATCTATCACCCAAAGAAACCTAAAAGGCTGCGTGTGGTTTTTGACTGCTCAGCCAAGCATAAGGGGACCAGTCTCAATGAGCATCTCCTGGCTGGCCCAGACATGATTAAGAATCTGACAGGTATCCTCGTACGCTTCCGACAACATCAAATAGCTCTACTGTGTGACATAGAAAAAATGTTTCATCAGTTTCAAGTTCAAAGGAGTGATCGCAACTACCTCCGTTTCCTATGGTGGAAGAATGGAGACACAAACACAGAACCTCAAGTGTACAGGATGACAGTACACCTCTTCGGTGCCGTCTCTTCACCAGGATGCGCAAACTATGCGCTGAAACATTTAGCCAAAGAGAACAGCCTTGTATTCCAGCTAGGCTCTCAGTTCATAGCCAGAGACTTTTATGTAGATGACGGAGTCACAAGTGTGAAAACAGTGGAAGATGGCATACGGTTAGCTCAAGAGGCACGCAGACTATGTGCCAGAGGTGGTCTGCGGCTGCGTAAGTTTGTGTCCAACAGTAGTGCCGTTCTAAGCAGCATACCAACATCAGAGCATGCAACTGGCATCAAAACAAAGGAACTTGCTCTCTGTGAGGCACAAACAGAAAGAGCATTAGGCATTCACTGGAACATAGGAAAGGACTGTTTCACTTTCAACATCGCCCTGAAAGACCAACCTCCCACACGGCGTGGAATATTGTCCACAGTAGCAGCGATATACGACCCTCTGGGATTTATTGCCCCCTACCTCTTCAGTGTGGGAGAGACAAATAAGGAATGTGAGGAATGTTCTCAACGCTACACTCGCACTCTCATCTGCTCGTCTCAATGATGCTTCTCTAAGGACCTTTTTGTATGAGGCAACAGCGATTGTAAATAGTCGCCCTCTTACAACTGAGAATCTTAACTAGGAGAGTCAAAATATTTCTGAGACAAAAATCTGAACAAAAAGGGTGAAAGACTGAGCAAAGTGTCTCTGGTGGGAGTGTAAAGGATCCCAAAGTAAATGTAAATAGTTACATGCATTCATGCTTTTATTTTGGTATTTCCTGTGAAGCTGGAACTTTGTTTTAAGGGAACAGTGTGCGTGGACTAATTAACTACATACAAACGGTAACAATGGTAATAACAAGGACAAGGAGAAACGGTAAACTAAGGTTAAAAGGAACAAAATAAAGTATATAGCTTCAGTTGAAAGTGGGAACAAGGTATGTTGTGTTTACAGAATATGTTTAGTCAAGTGTGTTGCACATTATTATCATTTTGGTTCAATTATTACAGCTAATGTTTGAGTTAGCGTAACACGTTTTGTTGTATTTTGTACGCAGCTCTTACGTTGGTTTATGACATCAAGGAAGGCAATAAAAGGGTCACTAAACCATCAGTTCTGGCTGACTTCTTTCGACTGGATGCTACACCTGTTGATAAAACTCTTAATGGGCATAATTACTGTCTTTAATTACTAACTTTTCCAACCTTCACGTGGCTCATCTGTTGGTTCATCTATTCTCTCGTCTCACTAGCCCTGGCTTCACTCTACGGGATCTCCCTTTACATCCCGCCCCCCTACCTTTCTGATTGGGCTGACAAGTTGGTAACAACCAATGAAATTAACAAAATGTCAAGATGGACAACCTCATGCCCTCTGGGGTTAGGTTGTGAGCTAACCACACTACTTTTGTGTGTACAGGAAACAAACTATTTGAATTTCAATTAACTTTATTAACACAATGACAAAGATTTGTTTATCTGCCTATAGCATTATTTCATCCACTATGAACTGTATTAAACATTACAATGAACTGGTTTTAATGTAATACTTTTTAAACATTTAAAATTATGTATTCATCTCTATTTGTTTACATATTTATTTGTCTAAAATGAAATATTTTTAGACTGAGCTACATAAATGAAGGACATAAACACAAAACATAACGTTACATTAGGCTGTTACAGAAAATTACAGGGAAAATGTTTTCTTACCTGATATCGCCAATATTTTTGCAGGATATAAATTCACTTCACAGGTGACCAAACAGATCCCGTGTGACCCTTTCTCTGTGTCCATATTCCAGTCTTTTGTTCTCCGTTGACATCCACAACTCAAATTCGCTCAAAATAAGAATTTGGCAAGCAGATGTAAAGTAATCCAGGTAACAATCCAGGTAACAGCCATTACTAGTGGACCGACTAGGTAAATAAGATTTACCTTAAAATTACGAAGAAAAACATTAAATTGTTAGTATAGACATAAACCTTTACATGATGATAAATATAATGATAGAAAAGTTTGCTAAATTTGTATCCAGAATTACAGAGTTTGAATGTAAAAGTACACATAAATAAAAAACTAATAAGATTTACCTTAAAATGACAAAGAAAAACATTAAATTGTTAGTATAGACATAAACCTTTATATAATGAGCTACATATTTAAATACAGATAATTACTGTAATTTTACATAAATGTGTACGTAATTTAAAAAAGCAGAAAAAATACAGTACATATAATACAGTAATTTTTCTGTACAAAAATGAGAAATAAACATAATTTGTAATTATTGGCATAATACCTAAAATAACAGTTGTGTTGTTAATTTACAGATAATGTCTGTAATTTTACAGAGTTTTGTATATCATTTTAAAAAACAGTTAAAAACAATACAAAATTAAGAGTTATTTTCCGTAAAATTTGGATTTTTCTTTTTTTTTTTTTTACAGTGTACACAATTAGAACAGAAACCAAAAAAATAAATAAAGTACTAGGACAGTAAAATGCAAGTAGTATTAAGTAGTCATTGTTGACCTAACTCTGAGTAGTGAAATGCTGCCACCGCAGCTCCTGCCTGGGGCCTGTCACTGGGCGCATGAGTTATGGAAAGTGAACAACTTGTGGGTGATCAACTGTGGAAATTCAATGACTATCTTTCTAAATAAAAGGATTATATAGGAGTTAAATTCTGAAAGGATACATTTATTGTGCCCATGAATGGATAACAAAGCTGTTACCCTACATTATGCAAAAACTCCCTCCATACTCCCATAATCTGTGTAGACTAAACACAATATGCAGGAGGAGTTCTGGTCATTGTGATCCTTGGCTGCCATCTTGTGGCAACTCTACATAAGGTGGAGATTATGTTGAAGACTGCGTTGATGATGCCACAAGGAAAACTGCAGTGAATCAAAGGGAAGAACTGTTCCAAACTAAATTACACAAGGAGGCTGAACAATTTGCATTTATTATCACACTTGCATAGGCTTATGGAAGAATGAAAACAATCTTCACACCTTCTTCCTAAAATCCCACATAATTATGACTATTGTAAAAAAAAACTAAAAACATTCGCATCTTACAATTGCAATAAATTCTTTCAAACTGGAACTTAAAACTTTACTGAATATTGATCAGGGTGTTTACTTTCTCAGTTTTCAAAGGTGAAAGTTTTTTTAATGAGTGATAATCAGTACAGATTTAATCAAGTAAGGAGGTATTTAAATAACAGACAACAATACAGTTTGCTGGTAGTAAATGTATCAAGGTTAAATGAAAATTCTGGTATATTTCAACATGGCATATTTCCCATAAATGTGGCCACTGTTTTTCACTGAAACAGGGACTTGCAAAATATGACGTTAATTGGGGCAAGCTCTCGAGCCTCCTACAGCTTTCCAAATAAACACACATTTTTGCATGAATCATTTCAAACGCTTGTGTAACAGAGTTAGAAATAACCTCTTGTGAATTTCTACAAAATTGATATGCTTGTCTTACATGTGTATAGTTTTAGAGCTTCCTGGTGGGTTAATAGCGCAAGTGGAGAAAGAGTGTTCCTCCTTGCGCACCGTACGTGCCTCAACAAAGAAAAATACTTCTAAGCTGGAGGTGGATGCACGAAGGCAATGTCGCAATCAATATTTCTATGTTTAATGCTTTAAAAATGTTTTTGCAACTATCAGTAACATTCATTTTGACTGTAAGAACTACTCGCATGTACTGTAAGACACTTATGTGCAGAAATAGCGGTGTGATGTGAAAATGTATTTTATATTAGTCTTTTGTAAAAAGCAAAGAAAAATACTTCTAAGCAGAAGATCTACTTGCAGTTGCATAACACACTGTTGATGATGACAGTGTGCTGTTGATTTTTACACCAGCTCCAGAATAAAGAGAGAACCAGAGTAAGAGCAAGTCCTGTGTGGCCGTGCCTTCCTTCCTGTACCACACACATAAGGGGACACATCCACCAAACGTCCACAGATAGACACACACCGTTACACTTGTCTCTGAGTCTGACTGATAGTGATTTATAGCTTTATCATCATAATATTGTTAATTTGGTTCTTGTTTTTCATGTTGTCATACATTGTTGTAAGTTTTAAAGAATGCCGTAACTTTGTATGAAAATTAACTCCCTAAATTAATATTTTTTATATTTTCAATATTATTATTATGAAGAAGTAGTTGAGGTGGTAGAAATACTTTCCTACTTGACTGGATTTAGGTTTTTAGAAAAAAAGACAGATACATCAGTCCTCAAAAACTTTTAAATGAGTGAACTTCTGTGAAAATGGTTTCATGTCCTAGTAGTGCAAATATTGTAAGTAATATCAAATGTAATGAGACATTAGTTGTTTTGTAAATGGATCTATAGCTTTTAATTCCCACAATTACTTTCCCTTTATGATGAGTACTGCATTCAGTCAAATTATATCAGCATGGGGAATCTCTTTACCGCCAACATTCCAGCTCCACCCCATTTTGCTTATCTGTATGTGGGTTACTGGAAAGAATCTGTAATTATAAAGTCTGATTAGAGTCCATTTGTTCTAATGTAGAAATGCTTTTGTGGGAGACACATCTTACAGAAATATTCTAAGGACACTTAATGAAGCAAATTAGACATGGCTGTCAATTTTATTTCAATTCAATTCACTTCAGTTTTATTTATATAGCACCATATCAAACCCTAACCCTAATGATAGAAGGATTCAGCAGCTAGCTAGAATTTAATAGCGTGATTGCACATTAGGTATTGAGTGGTAATTCAGCAGTGCAGATTCAAAATTTAAGGCAAGGTTATTTTCAAGATGATCATTGGATCAGAAATTAAGTGCTGAAGAAGATTTGCTTAACTTACTTCATCAGTGTAATTGTGGTTGCAGAAGCTGTGGATGTATTAGTATTACTTATGGGAGACATATGATATTTCACAGCAATATACCTAATTTAGTGCTGTATGCCTGATTGCAAAAGGACCTTTTGCCAAACGGTCTGTCTCTGTAGGGATTCTTTCCATAATGTTGTCAGATACAGAATAACAGTCTGAGCCTGTCAGCGTCAAAAACAAGCACTTTTAGTGGACATACTTTTCAAGGGCGCAATTGCCCGCTAGGATTACGTTGCAGCTATTGCAGCCCATTCGCAGATGCCGACGGAGGCGATCTACTGGACCAATTCCAAAACTTTTGGTAACTATTAGTCATTTTGACCCCCAAATTTGTAAAAATAGGGCCCAGGTTTAAAAATACCAGAGTTTCCCTTTAAAGTGGACTTCTCCAACATGCAGCTCGACAGCGTGCATGCGCGGCAGTGCGATACAGTCCCACAGAGCTTCTCATGGGGAGGAAGATCAGAACACCCGTTCCTGTCATTCCATCCCAGCTCAACCCAGAATGTGCAGACATGGAGAACTTGAAATGGACAGAACAAAGATACAGATAATAGAACAGGTTTAGAGAAATGAGCACAATTGGAGATATCTGTTTTTACAAGTGGACTCTTCACATGGTGCTACACCTATTGCTGCCTGTGTGACCAAGGCAGGAAAGCACCTCCGACTGTGCAATGGTGACTTAGTTGTATGAACATTCAAAAAACACAGCTGTTGTTCTTTCTGTTACTAGCCAACAAGGTGCACACATTTATATTACAATAACTATTCTGTAACTATAAAAACTTAACCTCTCTTACCTCATAAGTGTAGCCTAGGGTGTAATGTGAGTTTGTGCAAATGACAGATTGTCTACACAAAACACAAAATAACTATTTTTTAATTTATATTTGTTTAGATATCTCAATGTCCGCAGTGTCAAGCCAAGAGAGCCAGTATTAAACAAAAGATCAAAGAGTGATAATTCAATAGGTAACAAGGTTACAGTCTGTTGTAAACTTGGAAGATGAACTTCTCTTTGTGTTTCCACAGACATTAGGCTTGTTCAAGATGAACTGCGCCTCGCCTGGAAAGTGGACGAGATCAGGCAGAAGCAGCAGGGGGCGATGACAAAAAGCTGCAGTCAAGTCGGACAGTTTCCAGCAGCCTAGAATATACAGGAAGACACAGAAATATTTACATCCTGTTAGATCCATCTGTAGACTACCTACAATTTGCAGACCATGTTGGATAGCTATGGCTGATGAAGTTGAAGCAGAAGAGATCCCCCTACTTTTCCATGAAGTTGGACTTGAACGGAGAAGGTGATTTGTTTTATGTAAATATTTAAAATCAACCAGAGCATATGGCCACTGTTAGTTAATTTAGTCTTGTGGTTAATTTAGTCTAGTGCTTTGTATTTTTTCTGACCACTACAAGTGAAAACCATGTATCTCCATGTTTGATGATTCTCAAGCTATCAGGTAATTAGAAATTCTCCTACATCTTAGGCAAATTAAAACACAATAAAAACCAAACAATTGAAAAATCTAGGAATTTTATTGTCATGAAGTTTAAAACAAGGTTGTATTTTTATTATTTCCGCAAAGCGCTGGAGGGGCGTCTTTGAGAAAACAGGTCGCGGCGGGAGGGACCGCAGCCTAGGTGAGGCTCACGCTGTGGAGAGTGAGCCCTACAAGGGATACGGTTTCGCAGGGGAACCGGCTCCTTCTGCTGCCTGTCAAAGTTGTGGGTTTGGTGGGAGGGGCTTAGCAGAGTGATACAAGGCAGCAGAGAGAGAGGCGGAAGGTTTTGCCTAGGTTGCACAGATTTTGCCTACCCCAGCTTTAATGCAGCTCATGTGGCCATTGAGCATGCTTTTGGCATCCTGAAATCCAAGTTCAGGAGGCTCAAGTGTCTGTACATGAAAAAAAGTGTTGCAGCATGTTGCATTCTTCACAACATTGGTTTAGATTCAGGTGACCAACTTGATGAAGATGAGCAGGGTCTTCTTCATCAACTTGGAGAGAACATTGATGATCCACACCCACCACAGCACAACAACCAAGATGCATCTCATTACAGAGACATGATTTGTGCCTACATTTAAGATAGGATACACCTTCACACTCATACCCTTTTCATTACATTTTTTCTCTTTTCTTTACACATTTTTGTGAGCTGGTGTGCAGTATGGCACAGGGTGATGTGAGGCAGCTCAGGTCAAATGCCAAGTTTATCATGGAAATTAAATACTACTACCAACTTGTAATATTTGATAAGGCTCTAAGGCATTAAGTTAATTAACTTTTGATTGAAGTGCCTCTACATCATCAAGACTTCACCTGTGGCAGCTCATGGTAACCAGGTGGTAAGAACCCAGGCAAAATCAATAGGGGATCTCAGAGTATCAGTGGTCCCCAGAGTCATTTCACGGTTGGTATCAAAAAGACAGACATAAATAACGTTTAACATTTTTATTTTGAGACCCAACAATTCCCACCATGAGCAAGCGCTAGGCGACAGTGGCAAGGAAAAACTCCCTTTTAACAGGCAGAAACCTTGAGCATTACCAGGCTCTGGGTGGGCAGTCATCTGCCTCAACCAGTTGGGTTGATAGAGAACGAGAGCGAGAGAGCGAGAGAGAGCAAGAGCAAGAGGAAAGAGAACACACAGCAGCACAGTACAGTACAGTTCTACATAGAGATATAATGCAATAGTAGTAGTAGTAATGGTATGTAATGGATGTTAATATTAATAATGGTATGTAATGGATGTTCATATTAATAAAAATAATACTAATAGCTATATAATAATAGTAATACTAATAATAAGACCAATAACAATAATAGCAGCAGCGGCTGTTGAGCAGGAACACGGGGGCAGCAGATGGCCTGCAACCATAGATCCAGACTCTACAGCTCTGGAGGCAGAAATACCTGCAGAAAGCAACAGAAGGAGAGAGAGAGGAGAGAAAGCAGGGAAAGGGGGGAAAGGGAAGCACTCGAGTTAGTATCAAACATTATTAAACATGCACTTTCTAGGCATTTGCGGCTAAGCAAACTGCTAGTGCTTGCTATCCAATTAGCTGCATATGGCAATATGTATTATGTGATACTAGGGATGTTTCAATGGTCACGCAGCTAGATTTTAAATTAGTTATACAAGGAACATATTTTGCGTAATGTTATGTTTTGGGATTTTTATGAACATATTTTAAACAATAGCCAAAACAATGTATATTCAAAACATTTCACATTGACTGTGGGAACCCTGCACTGACGAAGCCCCATAGTTAAATTGTGGGTGGCAAAATACTGAACAGGAAAAATGGACGATTGATACTCTTCAGAAAGTCACATTAACATGTAAGATGTATGTACAGAGCAAGTAATATTTCCAGTTAATTTTGCCTTCTCTTGTCTCCTTTTGTATGTTTTAAGTGTTTTAGGTCCTTTTATCCTTTTAGTTGGTGGTAACTCCCACCATGTTGGCCATCCATGCCGGCATGCTGAGGCACCACAGTGTCAGATTTACGTTCAAAGAAAAAGATGGTAAGCCCCTGGGGATGTTGAGACTCGACTTCTCCAGGAAGCTAATCCAAAATACATTGAATTTCACACCAGATGAGATAAACTGCATTGTGACCCTACCGTTTAACAAAGGCTTTGATCTAAGCTTTCGCTCAGGAATTTTGTTTAAGGAATTTTGGACATGTTTTGAAAATGCAAAACCCCAGTTTTCCAATTTAAATGTTGAGAAACTGACTGATAATGCCTTTAAAACGGTCATTGTCAGAATGTTCAATAAGACAGTGAATGCGGATGGCATTTTGTTTGTGGCTGGGCAGATATTGCACTGTTAAAGGCCAGGCTACCAAAGTGAGAGATGAGGATGCCATTTGGAATTGCACTTGGAGAGTCCCCATTCAACAATGGCAAGACACTCTGGGCTTCCAAGGCCTGAAACATCTGCCATCTATGATAGTTCTGGGAAACATCAGGGGCTACATTCATTAGCAGGGCCAGCCCAAGCTCTGCTGCAAGTGTGGTGAGCATGGACACCTGGCAGAAGCGTGTCAGCAGAGAAATTGGGCATACTCTCTTCCAAGTCCATTGTTGTGCAGGAGTGTAGTGAATCCTACCACAGGTAACTCATTCCACTCCCCCAAACACATTAGGTCTCTTGGGATCCTGTCATGGTGCTCAGAGGAGGCCCTCACCCTGTTGCTCCTTCCCACCTGCCACACCTGGAGGGTCAGGCCACCACTGCTTTGAACTCGCTCTGGATTCTTCGTTCGAATGGGCACAGAGGCGATTCTTCTTTGCGGCTGTGTCCTAGGCCCGCCGCCTGCAGCCAGCCAGCCAGCCAGCCAGCCAGCCATTTGAATCACAGCCACAGAGGGGATCTGCATGTGCTTCCTTGCCAGCAAGTTTCTGGAGGTCCATATGATGATGGTGGCTAGGGTGAGCCACTGTTTGGCAAAGTCACAAGCTTGTGTGTGTTTTTTTTTTTGGCTCACTCCATACAGCACCAGCTGTGCTGTAAGGACCTCCCTTGCTGGCAAGTACAGGAAAAAAAGCCAGCCATTGCCCACTGTTCTACAGCAGCGCTGCACTCCCAGAGCAGATGCCTCACCGACGCCACAACCTGGTTGGGGGCAAGTTGAATGCGCTGACATGCCCCGGGAGTGCATTACAGACCTGACTGGGAGGATCTCATGTGCCACCATCCATGACAGGTCCCGTAGTCTGTTTGGAAGAATGGAATGGTTGACCCCCGCGCCAAACTGTTGAGGGCTCACCAAATGCGAGCCTGCGCACTGGACTCACTGGTTCCCACTGCTGCACAACAGAAATCAAAGAGCGGTGGTTAGTTAAAACTTGCAACTCCTCCTGCTCAAGGTCAAAATGCCTTAAAAATGTCTGGATAAAAGCATAGGCTGGTGGCAGGCTAAAAGACACAGGTACTTTAAGATCAGTGGGTAAAATCTTGAGATTTCTGAGGTAAGACCCCATCTAGAACTGTGTCATTGCTGCTGTCTTGGGGTTTCTGGATGGAACTGTGGCGGTTGTCAAGTATAGCGCGGTGTATCTGCTTCCTAAAAACAAGTACAGATCTGGCACTCCTTTTCCTCCTTTCTCCTTCCACTTCTTCATCAAGTTTCTCCCCAGTCATTCCCACTTGGAGCCCCACAGGAAATAAAAGATGGCTCGTTCCATGTCTAAAAGCACTCTTCTAGATGGGATAAAGACAGAAGTGATGAGTAAAAGCAAAGGTAAAATCACTGCTTTGATGATTAAAACCTTTCCTTCTATGGTCAGTCCTCTAAGTCTCTAGTACCCTAGTCTCTGCCTGACTTTCCCTAACATGTCTGACCAATTTGTTTTCCCCCCACCCTCCACTATCGAATTTGATCCCAAGTATCTTTTGGTCGGTCTGGGTCACAGTCAGGGGGAGTCCTGTCGTCTCCATTGCTGTCCACGGTCCATAAAAATGGGCTTGGGTCTTGCTCCTGTTCAGCTTTGACCCAGAGGCCCATCCAAACCAGTCAGTCAAGTCCAGCATCCTGTTGACAGATAACAGGTCAGTGCATAAAATGTTCATGTTGTCAATAAAATACATTTAGTCACAAGTCCCCCGCTCCCTGGGGCTCCTACCCAATTGATTCGTTGGTCCCTTCTCAAGGTCTCAAGTGGTTCTATACAGATAACGTGGAGAAGGGCAGATAACGGACAACCCTGACAGACAGCTCAGTTTATATTGACTGCTGTTGTCAGATGCCCGTTAACAATGAATTTGCTGGTAAAGGTACTGGTGCGAGGCCCAATCAAAGGCTTTCTGAAATTCTAAATTTAGGACTACTAGACGGATGTTTCTGTCTCTCAGATGGTGTCTCGGATCAGTACGAGGCTATCGATGATCTTCCTCCTTGGGACAGCACAGGCTTGATCCGGGTGAATCAGCCCTTCTAAAACCAAAGACATATGTGATGCTAAGAGTTGCCTAAAAAGTTAAATCAAAATTAAATTTAAAAACATGATAGGTCTCAAATTCTTCAGGTCAGTCTTGTCTTTGTCTTTATAAAGGAGAGTCACTATCTCTACTCTAAAACTGTCAGGAAGTCGGTCAAATTGTTCAAAATCCATAAAAACAGTGCAAGTCATACGTGTATTTAACTCGAGAATGGTAAAATCTTGGGTTTAAAGCACACTGTCCTCTACTTTTTGTTCAATGAATTTTAAAACTTCAATCATGTTTTTCATTGTACAGTTCCATATAAAAACTTTCCGCAGTTTAATTCATTTCATTTGTTGTGTCAGCTGTGCACCCATTTTCTTTTCTTAGACATAAAATGATCCCTCCTTTATTTAATTATAAATAATTTTATAATTAATATAAAATTATCTTGTGCACTTCTCCCCTTCCTCAATCCCCCCTTTTAAAATGACACCCTTGCTTTTAATTTCTGCTCAAACCTCAAACATCTCTGTTTTAATCCCTTGTTGGTGTAGAAGTTATATGGCTTTATGAATACCAAAATATGTAACAATAATTAATAACCTCAAAGAGGCACCGAAATTATATAGTGTTAACACATTAATTGGCACAAAAAGATGAAGTGGAGTGATTTCACTCACTTCAGGCTATCAGGAGTCAACAATGTTTACATGAAATAATAGAATTTAACTTTCATTAAATTTACCTCGGGGCACCACCCTTAAAGAAGGGAAAATAATAGCCAATTAATTAATTAATCAATCTCATAAATCAAGTATTCTAAACTATTAATTTGGTTTAACTACAACCAAAATAACCACATCAATACTCTAGTAAAGGTTGAGGGGTTTTGGAGTTCTGAATAGTAGAGGTTGGCAAAGTTCACTCTTGTACATTAAATGTAAACCAGAATGTATATTCACAAACATTTATTTGTCAAATAATAATAAAAAGTAAAACACAACACACACAACAAGTAATCTAACTAAACACGTACGTAACTAAAACAAAATGGAGTGTGTGTGTGTGTGTGTGTGTGTGTGTGTGTGTGTGTGTGCAAGAGAGAGAGAGAGAGAGAGAGAGAGTGTGTGTGTGTGTGTGTGTGTGTGTGTGCGCGCGCATGTTGGTGCGCGCCAGAAATTCAGTTCAATTCAGTTTATTTATATAGCACCATATCATAACAAAGTTATCTCAGGGCACTTTTTCGTATAGAGCAGGTCTAGACCAACTCTTTATACTTACAGAGACCCAACAGTTCCCACCATGAGCAAGCACTACGCGACAGTGGCAAGAAAAAACTCCCTTTTAACAGGTAGAAAGCTCAAGCAGAACAAGGCTCTACACCACAAAGAAGCTCATGAAGTCATTACTACTGAGATCTATAGGAATACATGGCTCAACAGAGCTGTGACTCTCTCTGTCAGCCTGGCTACAGTGCTGAACAGAAACCTGGGGTTGTTCTTATTTTCCTCTATTAATGATGAGTAGTAGGCTGCTCTAGCATTATGGAGGGCCTTCCTATAGATTTTAAGACTATCTTGCCAGGCTAAACGTGATTCTTCCAGATTGGTGGAACGCCATTTCCTTTCAAGTTTTCGCAATGTTTGCTTTAATGTGCGGGTTTGCGGGTTATACCATAGAGCTAACCTCCTCTGTTTTATTATTTTCTTTTTTCAGAGGGGCAATAGAGTCGAGTGTTATTTGCAGTGAGCCTGCAGCACTATCAACAAGATGATCAATTTGGGAGGGACTAAAGTTAGCATAGGAGTCATCTGTTATATTGAGACATGGAACTGAATTAAATGCTGATGGAATCACTTCTTTAAATTACCTACAGCACTACCAGATAGACATCTAGTGTAGGAATGTTTGCCTAATGGCGTGTAGTCCAGTAATAGGAATTCAAAAGTTAGTAAATAATAGTCTGATAAAAAAGGATTCTGTGGAAAGACTGTTAGATGTTCAATTTCTATGCCATAGACAAGAACAAGGTCGAGGGTGTGGTTAAAACAGTGAGTGGGTTTATGTACACTCTAACAGAAGCCAATCAAATCTAATAATGAGATAAACGCAGCACTAATTATTTTCTACATCCACATGAATATTAAAATCACCTACAATAATTATTTATTCATTCAGATAAAAATTCAGACTACGGTCCAGGAGCTCGGTACACTATTACAAATAGAATTGGCTGTAGTGTTTTCCAGGTTGGGTGTGAAAGACTAAGAACAAGGCTTTTGAATGAGTTATAATTTAGTTTAGTTCCCCCTCTCCTGCCTCACCTGATCCCTGTCCTCCAGTCACAGGATTTGACAAGAGATTTGAATTTTACAGCCCAGCCTCTTCAATTAGCTCTCTAACTGCTTCATCTTGTCTGCCATTTTTTCTGTTCTCCATTTGCTTTCCTACCTTCAGTTTGTTGGCAAATGAGTTAGGGCAATCTCTGAAAAGGTGGTTTGTTTCTCCACAGAGATTACACTTTATGCCATTGGTGCATTCCTCAAAAGTATGCCCAATTTCTCTGCATTTCCTACTAATTGTTTGCTGACACACTTCTGCCAGGTGCCCATGCTCACCACACTTGCAGCAGAGCTTGGGCTGGCCCTGGTAATGAATGTAGCCCCTGTTATTTCCCAGAACTATCATAGATGGTCCTGTCATTGTTGAATGGGGACCCTCCAAGCGCAATTCTGTTATACCCCGCAATTTTTGACTGTTAAACAGCCAGATATATTATAGGTAATTTTATCAATTTGTAATACACTCAAGACTGTCCTGCAACAGTGCAGCCATGGGAATGACTGCCAAGTAAAAGAAATCAATTCATCTTAATAAACGCATTTCATGTATCGTTCATGTATTCATTCATATAAATAAAATTTCTATTTTTGTTTAGTGTATTATGGGTATGTAACATGATAATAATTTTGTCAACGTTTGAATAACTCATAATGACAGAATGACAGGGGAACAATTGTTTTCAAACTGTTGCAGTGTCTTAACAAGGTAAGGGGCAGTGAATGTGCTTGTGAATATGAAGAGGGCAGTGAATGTGCTTGTGAACATGGAGAGGGCAGTGAATGAGCTTGCAACTTAAGGACTTTATTCATTTTTATTCAGAAACAAAATATGTTCCACTGTGCTGGGGTGCAGACGATTCCTCCTTTTAGAAACAACTTCTCCTGCTTTGGAGAAAACTCTTTCGCAGGGTACAGATGAGGCAGAGGTGCACAAGAACTCCAAGTTTGTACAAGTTGGGATAAATGCTCTGTTGCCTCTCTCAATACTGAAGGGGGTCCTCTGTCCTGGGAATGTTTGGTTCTGCCAAATATCTCTGGACTTCGACTGTGGCATCAGCAATCACATTGCGGTTTCTCTGGGTCTCCTTCACTGTGGCATCTAAATAACGCCAAAGTTTGTTTCCTGAGAAGCATAAACAGATCGTGTAAGTGAGAGTCATAATTAATCCAGATTGACCTTAAACCAAAGCAAAAATAATTACCAGGTCTTTCAATTACAGCAGATGCTGCTGCTGATGCTGCAGCTGGAGATGGCTGGGACTTTATAACAATGGTACATTCAGATGTTAGTCATTTGACAGCGTCAATGGCCTTTGTTGGGCTAAAGAAACCAATTTGTTTGAAGCGAGGATCCAGCAAGGTGGCCAGCGACCTCCTGTCCCACCTTCTGAAAAATCATTGTACTTACCACCGTCTTCCCTTCCGGACACGACCGCTTCTTCAGGGCCCAAGGAGGAGCCGATGCAGTTGGGGCGCGCCTGCCTGTCCGGCGAGGAATGTCGGCGTCAGCTACAGGAAGGAAGGTGTTTTTATTGTGGAAAACAAGGACATCTACTTTCCACCTGTCCAGTAAAAGGAAGCACTCATCAGTGAAGAGGTGAGTCGACTGTCGGCATCCGACTTTCCTCCTCGCTCTCTGACCCCTGTTCAGGTAAAAAGTAATGAAAAACTTCTGTCTCAACGGCCACTAATTGAATCGGGGGCAGATGAGAGTTTAATGGACTGGGAATTAGCTAACAAACTGAATGTTAAGACCGAACTTTTACCTCAGCCTTTAGAGGCCAGTGCCTTAGATGGTCGATTACTGTTTAACGTAACCCACAAGACTGAACCCATTGCAGTTGTTGTTAACAAGCTTCACTGGGAAGTAATGACTTTTCACCTGTTCAAGTCAGCCCAGCATCCCCTCATTCTGGGTTTTCCTTGGCTTAAGAAACACAATCCTCATATTGACTGGTGTTCTGGTAAGGTTATAGGATGGGTTAAGAGCTTCATCAATGTCTTCAAGAAAGGGAAGAAGGGTTAACAGTCGGTGTAGTGACTGAGAAGATTCCTGATCGGAATCAAGACCTTCCAGATTTTTTTAGTAAGCTAACTAAGGCCACGACTCTCCCTCCCCACAGACCTTATGACTGCGCCATAGATAGGTCCGGAGAAGAAGGCTATGGAGGAGTACATTGACACCTCCTTAAAAGCGGGGTTAATCTGTCCCTAGTCATCACCTGTAGATGCAGGGTTTTTTTTTGTTGAGATAAAAGACGGGTCCCTCAGACCTTGCATCGATTACGCTCCATTAAATGAAATCACAATCAAAAACCGTTACTTCCTCCACTTCCTCTAATATCATCAGCATTTGAACAGCTCCAGGAGGCTAAAATTTTCACTAAACTAGACCTCGCCTATCATCTAGTCAGTATTCGAGAAGGGGACAAGTGGAAAACAGGGTTTAATACGCCCACCGGACATTATGAATATCTTGTCATGCCTTTTGGTTTAACCAACGCCCCCTGCTGTTTTTCAGGCGTTGGTTAATGATGTTCTTAGAGACTTCCTGAACCACTTTGTCTTCGTCTATCTAGATGATGACGAACAATCTCACACACACCATGTACGCCAGGTTCTTCAGCGCTTGCTGCAGAATCACCTGTATGTGAAAGCTGAGAGTGTGAGTTCCATGCCAAGACTGTCTCATTCCTGGGATTCATTATATCCCCAGGTCAGACAGATGGATCCTGCCAAGGTCAGGGCGGTTTCTGATTGGCCGACTCCTGATAGCCGCAAAAAGGTACAGCAGTTCCTGGGGTTTGCCAATTTTTATAGGCGCTTTATTAGAAATTTTAGCGCAATAGCGGCCCCACTCCATGCTCTCACCTCACCAAATGTGCCTTTCCATTGGACTTCTCAAGCTGAGGGGGCTTTTAGCAGACTCAAGACACTGTTCACTACTGCCCCTGTCCTCACCCTACCGGATCCATGCAGGCAGTTTGTGGTGGAGGTCGATGCCTCCAATGAGGGTGTGGGGGCTATCCTGTCTCAACAAAGACCATAAACTTCACCCCTGTGCTTTTATCTCCCGTAAGCTGTCTCCTGCAGAGAGGAATTATGATGTCGGAAACTGTGAGCTACTGGCTGTGAAAGTGGCTCTCGAGGAATGAAGACATTGGTTAGAGGGGGCCCAACAGCCGTTTCTGGTATTAACCGACCACAAGAACCTGGAATATATACGTAAAGCTAAACGGTTGAATTCTAGACAAGGTAGGTGGTCTCTGTTTTTCAATCGTTTTAACCTTACTTTGTCTTATAGGCCAGGCTCCCAGAACACCAAGCCTGATGCCCTGTCACGACTTTTTGACCCAGAGATCACAGCCAAGGAACCGGAAGCCATTCTGCCACTGAATTGTGTGGTTGGAGCGGTAACCTGGCCAATAGAATCAGAGGTGAAGCGAGTAAACGGTGAGAACCCAGCACCTAGTGGATGTCCTCAAAATCGCTTGTTTGTCCCTGTCTCCATGTGTCCACAGGTCATACATTGGGCTCACACCACTCTGCTCACCTGCCATCCGGGGGTCAAGCGTAACATGTTTGTGATCAAGCAACGGTTCTGGTGGCCCTCCATGGAACGGGAGGTGAGAGAGTATGTGGGAGCCTGTCCTGTCTGTGCCAGGAATAAGACCTCTTCCAGATCGCGGATGGGGTTGCTTCAACCGCTGCCCATTCCCAGCCGGCCCTGGTCTGAGATTTCCCTGGACTTCGTCACCGGCCTGCCCATGTCAGAAGGTAACACCACCATGCTCACGTTGGTGGACCGTTTTTCTAAAATTACACATTTCATTGCTCTGACCAAGCAGCCGTCGGCTAAAGAGATGGCAGAAGTCATGTTATGTCATGTGTTTCGTCTCCATGGTTTTCCCAAAGACATTGTCTCAGACCGGGGCCCCCAGTTCGTCTCACGGTTTTGGAAGGAGTTTTGCAGCCTTGTCGGAGCCTCCGTCAGTTTGTCTTCTGGCTATCACCCAGACTCCAATGACCAGACTGAGCATCTTAACCAGGAGCTGGAGACATGTCTTCGCTGCCTAGTCTCCCAGAACCTGTCATCTTGGAGTAAGCATCTCATCTGGGTAGAGTACGCGCACAACACACTGCCTTACCTCTGCCACCGGCTTGTCACCTTTTCAGTGCACATATGGGTACCAGCTGCCCCTGTTTATGGAGTCTGAGAAGGAGGTTGCTGTCCCGTCTGCTCACGCCTTGGTCCGGCGATGTCACCGCATCTAGTCGACTGCTCACAAGTTCCTGATGAGGACCTCTCAACGCATGAAGGCGGCGGCAGATTGGAGGCGCCGGCCTGCTCCGGCCTATGAGGCCAGCCAGAAGGTCTGCAGTGATTTTACCTTTGCTTTTACTCATCAGTTCTGTCTTTATCCCACCTAGAAGAGTGCTTTTAGACCTGGCTCCAAATTCCCTCTCGTTTTTTTACTTTTTTGCCGTTTCATCAATACTAAAAATGCAACTGTAGCAAGTAACTCACTATCACTATCGTCATTCATATTTTAAGACGCTACAAATTATATTCAGCTGCAAAAACCGCCTGAAAAGCCAGCAGTTACAATGGAAGTACAAAGAGTTGTTGCTATAGAAACGATACGCCATCTTGTCTAGTCGCTTTGGTGTAAACTGGCAGGTTTCAGAGCGTTGCAGACCAGCGCGTTGCAAGTAGTTGCAAGTTTCAACTCGTCTCATCTTTGGTCTGAACTGGCCTTTAGAGGACTGATCATAGAAGGAAGGGTTTTAATCATCAAAGCAGTGATTTTACCTTTGCTTTTACTCATCAGTTCTGTCTTTATCCCACCTAGAAGAGTGCTTTTAGACCTGGAATGAGCCATCTTTTATTTCCTGTGGGGCTCCAAGTGGGAATGGCTGGGGAGAAATGTGATGAAGAAGCCGAAGGAGAAAGGAAGCAGATACACCGCGCTACACTTGACAGCCGCCACAGCCCCATCCAGAAACCCCAAGACAGCAGCAATGACACGGTTCTGGATGGGGTCTTACCTCAGAAGCCTAAAGATTTTACCCACTGATCTTAAAATACCCATGTCTTTTAGTCTGCCACCAGCTTTTATCTGGACATTTGTAAGGCATTTTAACCTTGAGCAGGAGGAGTTGCAAACCTTATCTAACCACCGCTCTCTGATTTCTGTTGTGCAGGAGCGGGAACCAGTGAGTCCAGTGCGTGGGCTCGCATTCGGCGACAGTTTGGCACAACGTGAACCATTCCACTCTTCCAAACAGACTCCAGGACCTGCCATGTATGGTGGCTCACAAGATCCTCCCAGTCAGGTTCGTAATTCACTCCCGGGGCATGTCAGCACACTCAACTTGCCCCCGACCAGGTTGTGGTGCCCCTGAGTCGATGAAGCATCTGCTCTGGGAGTGCAACGCTGCCATAGAACAGTGGGCAACGGCCGGCTTCTTGCAATTCCCGTACTTGAGTGAGCCAAAAGAAACAAACACCAGCATGTGACTTCGCCAAACAGTGGCTCACCCTAGCCGCCATCAAAGACACCATGTGGATCTCCAAAAACTTGCTGGCAAGGAAGCACATGCAGATCCCCCCCGTGGCTGTGATCCAAATGAGTCGTCATGATATTTTATAGTAGCTAAATCGTCACGTGGCTAAGCTAGCTCTGTATCTCTATGCTATCTGCACAGATACTTACTGTAACTTGTTCTATGCTTATCGTTGAGTACTGTTTAGTAATTCCAATACTATGGCTGTTTTGTGCTTACAGTTACAGGTTGCTGTTGACTTAGGTGGGACAAGTTAGTTCTGACAATTTGTAATTGTGCTTTGGTTACGGGTACTGGGTGGGACCCAGTTCTTAAGGGGGGGGTCTGATGACTCTGTCCGTGCTCCTCCTGCTGTTTTGTTTTTTCCTTTGCAGGTTGCCTGCAGGTGGAGATGGGCAGAGCCATTTAATTTGATGTCTTGCACCTGGGCAGGCTGGGCCTAGGTTATTTAAGCTGGCTCCTCATTCTGTCTTGCTCTCTCACCATCACCATCTACCCTTTTGGTTTGGTTTTCCTCTTGGTTTTGCCTTCACAACACCACACACACATTCAACGTTGCACCCACTACTGACTCACAGACTACAGATTAATTTATTACTTTGTTTTAGTTTTAGTTGCAAATTAAATATTGTTTGAATTACTTTAAATCTCGTGTGGTCTCCCTCTTTGTCTAGCCCACTGAGCCTGGGTTGTGACACAAGAAAACTTCATAAAAATCAACACCTTTGCCATGGAGTTTATTGGGAGTGTTTAAGGAGTTCCAAGTTTGCAAAGATCACTTCCTGTCATTTGAGGAAGCCGGCTGAATCTGTCCACATGCCTTTCTATATACTCTCTAATCCACACTGTACATGCCACAGAGGCAATGTCGTAAGTAAATTAATTTCATGGTTATACTTAGAAGTTAATGTTAAGAATGTTATTTACATGAGAAAACGTTTGGTTCATTTGTAGTTAAAAAGCTTTATTTACATCGGGAAAAAACATGTTGCCAACAAAATGGTGATTGTTTGTATTCTGTCTTTGTTACTGTTTTCACTGTGTCTGTGTAAGATGGTGTAATGAGACACCGTAAACAGCAAGTAAAGCTTACTGTGACTCAAGTCATTATTTTGCAAGCAAGAGTTTAGCTAGTTGGATAGCTGCAGCTCCTACGCTGTAGTGAAGACAAGTCATCCTCTGTCTCACAACACATTGTGGGAAATATTTTCTTGACTGATATTGTTTTACATCAAGTTAATGTGTAATCAAGTTAATGATTGTTTAATAATCATTATGTGTAATAAAACATTTTTTATTATCCTGGAAGTGCTGTAGAATATAATTGTATCTACAACAAGAGGCCCATGAGCAATGGCCGTGAACAACAGGTGAACTGTACATGTTCTTTCTGTGAGTTATGTACACCATTAGATTTGAGTAATGGCTGTTTGATAAGGGATGTCTGGAAAGAGAAAAATAATTGTTTATAATTGAACAAAACAGGCATAGTGGATTTAGTGAAAGAAGGGCATTAAAAATTAGCCCCACAACAGGAGGAGTTAGAGTTAGTACATAGTACAAAGTAAAAAAAATATTTTTTAAAAGAGCTGTCTTAAAGTGTGTTTTTGTGCTTCACCGCTAAAACAATGTATTTATATGTAATTTTTTATTCACATTTTATCAACCATGACAACATGTAGTGCTGATTCCAGATGGGGGAGCTGCAAAAACAAAGTTAACTGTTAATAAGTGCATAATAACGGATTTATTGACATTAATAAGACATAGAGACAAAGAGCAACATGTCATACTCTGAAAACCACGCCCACCGGAGGGGAAAACAATCGGCGCCACAATATGCAACCAAGGGCTGAAACAAAATGCCTGTAGCTAGCTAAAAACATTAGATTTCAGCATGTCAGAGGATTATTTTAGCACCCTATGTCTACCAGAGAGGACAAACTCAATATTGTGGATCTATCTCAGTATCCCTTCTCAAGCTAAGTAACTGTAGTTAGCTATGGCAAACATATTACTGCATAGCTTTCTGATTTAGCCACATTCCAAGTTGCATACTGTCAAAATGCTTTAGCTTAACTTACAGCAATATAGTTAGCCTAAAACTGACATTTGGATATTTGACTTAGGCTACCAGTGACAAAATGCTTGCTGCACACGTAGGCATACTGAGCATCCCACAGTGTTCCCATTCTTCCTGCTGATGCCTCACATCTGCATTCCTAGTATTATTTTAGTCATACTATGTACAGCAGTTAGTTCTAAGAAACATTTCACTTATCACTACTGTAACTCGTGTTGTCACCATTTTCAACAACTCAATTTGATTACAATACCATCTTGTTAATCCCTTTCGAGTGTATTGCTCTGTAAATAGAAAATTTATACAAAGGTTTAATAAAATTGTTAATGAATTTTAATGTTGTCTTTCTTTCATCAATTCGTAAAGGTAACCTTAACTGATGTATTATTTTTAAAGAATAATAATGACTACAGGAGTGTTATTCATGAATAATTCAACTTTATTTTAAAAAACAATGTCATCCAGTTAAACACAAACTGGAATAAACTCATGTATAACAATAAATACATCAAAGTGAGGTAGCCGGGTGAGGTTTCTTTATAAATGAAAAGTGTAGTGTTTGATGCCCTGATGATGCACCTGCCTCCAGATGGTTTGCATGGCAATGCCAACAGAGCGAGAGGGTTTGCTTTTTAGAGGCGAAGGACAAAACCAATGTACTGGCCCTGAGGATCAGCTTGGTTAGTCATAGATCTTCGAGCTAGCAGTTCGTCCAGGTTACATGAATGTATTACAAGGTCTTATACATCCGTGCCGCGTTAGCAAATAATCTAACGTTAGCTAACATTGCATAGCTAAAATTACAATATATTTCACATGCTTTGCAGTAATGTTAGCTTACATGGTCATTTGTTGACGTTAGCGGACTCAGTTTCAAAGCAAACGTAAGATACTGTGAGGAGCTTCTTCTTCTTTTGTTTTTATTGCGGCTGTTGGGGAGCTGAACTCTGACTTGTAGCTGAAGAGTGGCAAGGTACTCTGGAGCAAGCATAACATCACATCCATTGGATTTTGCCGGGAAATCCGTCCCGAGTCCTTTACATAGAAATCAGTCCACAGGCTGCTATAGATCTGCAACAATAGGCTACTACTAGCTAACATTGACAGAGTTATAAAAAATCCACATAAGCTGGTTTAGAATTTGCAAACAATAAAAACATTGCAAACGTATACATGAAGCTGATGATTCAAGCTGATGAAGTTACAGTGTAGGACTCGTTGCTTGCCATTGTAAAAGTTTAATGCTCGTCTTGCATTCATTTGTGTAGGTTCAGTGTCCTTAACCTGGCAGCCCACGTGAGCTTCAAGTCTGGGGAGGAAGGGGTCGGGGGAGTGATTTGGGCCGCAGTACCCATTTTAAACGCTTGCTGTCAGTGTTGCATATTGTTCCTTTAAAGCTGACATGTAGGGTCTGCTGTGTGCACTGTACTTAATGGGAACTTGGAGGCGAGATGTCAATCAGGGCCCAACTGCAATTTTTCCCCCGGGACCCCCTAACAGGTTAATCCAGCCATGGCTATCTGTAAAGCTCTGTGATGACCCTGATGAAGGCCACAAGCATGCACTTCAACTGAACTGACTAACTGTTGCGCAAATGGCGGAGCATCATGCACAATGACTCTTAGCCTCTCCTCGATGTGCTGGTCACGCACAGGAGCACTGTTACCACCACAATGCACTACCGTACGCCACAGGAAATCCTTCTTCCTGTGGCAATCAGACTTTACAACTCATCTACCTCACTTCAAGAGATGGACAGCAGAGTCATGGAGTGCTGAGGTGGCTCCATCCTCCATTTTGGCTCTGTTTGTTTAAATGTCCCTCTTTTCTCTCTGGATTACTGTCTCTCCGTGGATTACAATCATTACAACTCTCTGATTTACGGGACACTATGGGACATAATGTGCAATAATGGGTCATTATATGCAATATCTTGGACATAACCATTAAACATCTGAATTAACCATATACACTTACCTGTACTTAAGTTTTGATATTGTACATACATAGCTACATGCCACTTCTCATACATATCTACCCTTACCCCCCTAACCAATTCATATTTTTGACATTGTGTATATTTTGGATTTGCACCTTGATTATTTTTCTTTGCACTGGATATATTTGCACTCTTCCTACTTTTTACTACAACTGCTGCACAACAATTTCCCTCTGGATGAATAAAGTTCTATCTTATCTTAACTGATACTAATGGAAGTGGCTGTAGCTCTACCTAATTTTGAATGTCCAGCAGACAGAGATCTAGTACAACCTGAATGGAAGAGTCTTTTTTTAACATCCCTGTTATCTGTTTCCTCAACAAGGTCATGTAAAGAAAAAACAAAAATTCAATTTCACAAAAATAAATACAGGGTTTAATTCACACAAGGTAGCCTAAATGTTTTCCTCTCTTCAGATAGTTACAGAATATGGTGGTAAAATGCTTTGGATGAAAAAGACACTTGCACAAAGTTTTCTTAGATTCTTAAATTAGAAAATCTCAAGCTGAAATATTAAGACGACCTTTTCTATTTTACTATGTATTAAGGGGAGCCCAAAAATTGCACTTACTGTTTAATGGATTTAATAAATTCTGTCTACTTTCAGAACTTCTTTTATATTCACTTAACAAAACTATGTAGAAAGAAATACGTTGTTTTTTGTACTGTTTTATAGTTTAATTCTTATATTTAAACATCTGCATAGCATGGTCACATTAACCTGATAGGAGGCCCCAGGGGGAAAATGAGTTGCCGGGCTCCTGTTTACCCCCAATTCCTCCACATTTCTGTACATTTTGTACAGAATTTCTATGCTGGAATATTACATGGCCCTTGGTTTGTTGTGTGATAATGTGTGGTGTGGTAACAGAAATTTAGGATTATGCAGCTGTAGGCTTAATATCTGCTGAGATAATGGAGGTTGTAGAACAAACTTTTGACACATGGACCTCTTTTTAAGACAGAACCTTAAATTCAGGCAATAAAGTAGAACCCACCTTGAGACCCTTATAATATCAATGGATCTGGGCCCCAGGGCAGTTTTCCACTTTTTGCCCAGTTGGTAATCCAGCCTTGCTGCTTTGGGCCCCAAGGCACAGACCATTATCATGTGGCATTCCTGTGGACAAATTAACCAGCTATTTGGTGCCAGTGCTTCCAAACAAATTGTCAAGAAATCCAATTGCTACCCAATGAAACTGGTGCTTTTGGGGCCCCTGGAAGTCTGCCATCCCTGGGAAGTTGAGGCTTTTGGTGGTAATCCAAACGGAAATCCATATTGAGCAGCCAGTGTTGGCCGGATGTTAGGCGACCATCCAGTGTAGTGGTCTAGCGTATTGACCAAGCGATATTTTAATTTGAAAGTGCCGACCGGAAGTTTTCTCAGTTATTGCGGAGTACTTGATGCTGATTTAGTGAACACTGCACTACTGGCTGCATGGAAGAAAGCTGTCTACTGAACGTAGTGAATATTTGTTACTAGACATGACGTTACAACAACACTGATGGACTGAGAGAACTGTGCTCGGAAGAAACAATATTTAATTGTTTATTCCACTCAGGAGCTCCTGGTTTTCATATTTGGATAAAGAAAAGATTTGTGTCAGCTGGGTGAGGAGAGGAGCCAGAACACCGCAGCAAACATGTACGTTGGTTCAAATGTTTTTCATTTAAATAACTTACCTATTCTCATATCTAACTAGCTGTTTCGCCATATTGTTTATTTCGCTATCTTCTCGAGTTTAGTCATAGTTAACGTCCTATTTTTGGATGGGGGCTTAGCTATTGTCTTAGCCCAGGACATCTTCTCTGTCTTGTTTATTCGCTTTTCTCTAACTGCCTCTGCCTGATGCAGTTTTGTCCTGTCACCCCGTCACGTCCCGTCCCGTCCCGTTCTCTGCAGTATGACCAGCGTGCCAAACTGTGTTTACAAATCTTTTAATTCTGCAGTACTACTTCTAGCTTGAGCTTTAGCTTCAGTCAAGTGGTTTCAATGAAATGTGACCTTGTTGGTTTGCTTGTTGCAGAACATTCCGCAATGTTCTTACAAGAAGACATAAAGTAATACTGAGTGGTAGCAAGCATTGTGGAACATTCATAACAGCTAGGTGTCAATTAAAATAAGTGCTGTTTGGTGAATAGTGTATGTTGTCTATTATACCAAACAACCAGTATCGTAAAGTTTTAACGTTTTCGAAGGGTTTGACTTAAATTTGTTTCGTCATGAGTGGCTGCATTGTAACAGTTTGTATTTGGATTGGAATATCACAGAATTGGAAATGGAAAAAGTGTTAGTTTATGTTTATGCCTTTTTGTTCATGTGCGCTTGCCTGAGACAGTTCATCAGATAAAGGACAGTGCCCATGTTTCATGACCAAAGCTGAAGCTTTGCATGACACGCTGTGTGCATGTGTACAGTATGAGTGTGTGCAGATGGCATATTAAAAAAAACCAAGGATTGCATCTTTGAATATTGAAATGACAGATTAGGACATGATAAGACCATTGCTTTGATTTGTATGTGTGTGTGTGTGTGTGTGTGCAAGTACCATTTTAGTAAAGTTTGGGTAAACTATTTTATTACTGAATTAAGTCACTTTTAGTTACCATGTAAAATATTGTTATTGTATATTGATTCTAAATTTTCTCATTTCATTCCACAAAAATGTAAGATGGTAGATGGACTGCACTTGTTTGTTTACAATGTTTCAACCTGATTTAGCACTCTCATTCACCCCGAAAAGCCTTGCATTGCAGATAGATAAAATACTTTATTGTCATCCATCTGTATGTGGTACAGTACAAAGAGGGAAAAAATGTGGTTCTCCTGGTCCCTGGTGCAAATCAAAAATGAATGAATGATACAACATTCAGTGGGAGTAAAGCAAACATTCAGACTACACATAAGTTGCAAGATACAAACAAGGTACAAAACTAGGTACAAACATGTAGTGCAATACGCAGGACAACTATACAAGACTGTGTTATAAAATACAGTCTTGTATAGTTGTTCATTGGGGGGGGTCCCAATGATGGACTGACTTTACTATCCACCAAAGGGACTTGCGGTCTAAGTTGTTGCAGTTCCCATACCAGACAGTGATGCAGCTGGTCCTTCCTGAAGTTAGGTGTCATCTCTATTGTCTTTTCAGCGTACATTGTCTCCACCTTCCCTCTGTACGCTGTCTCGTAGTTGTTGCTGATGAGGGCCATCTGTGTGGTGTCGTCTGCGAACTTAATAATATGATTGGAGTTATATTTGGCGGGGCAGTCGTGGGTCATTAGGGTGAACAGCAGTGGGCTGAGCACACATCCCTGGGCAGCGCTGGTGCACAGTGTGGTGCCTGCGTAGGTGATATTCCCGATGCATACTGTCTGGGGTCTCTCTGTGAATCCAGGATCCAGTTACAAAGAGGAAGTGTTCAGGCCCAGGGGGCCAAACTTCCATACCAGCTTCTGGGGAATGATTGTGTTGAATAGCCTAAACAGCATTCCCATGTGGGTGTTCTTGTTATCCAGGTCTGACAGGGCTAGGTGGAGGCAGAGGAAATGGCATTTCCTGTGGACCTGTTGGGGAGATATTCAAACTGGAGGGGGTCAAGTGAGGTGGGGAGACATGATTTGATCTGACGCATGACTAGACTCTCGAAGCACTTCATTGTGATTGGTGTGAGTGCTACAGAGCAGTTGTCATTGAGGCAAGACACAGATTACTTTTTCGGCACTGGGATGATGGTGGTGGTCTTGAAGCACGAGGGGACAACCGCCTGGCTCAGGGAGATGTTGAAGATGTCGGTGAGCATATCTGCCAGCTGGTCTGCACACTCCCTTAGCACACGTACTTGTCAGGTCCAGCAGCCTTGCGTAGGTTCATTCTAGCTAGGATTCGCCTGATGTCGGCTGTGGACTGACAGAGTACCTGGTCGTCTGGGGGCTGCAGTCTTTCTGGTGGCCGTGTTGTTCATGGCTTCAAACCATGCATAGAAGTCATTCAGTGCCTCCGGGAGGGAGGCGTTGCTGTAGCAGGCGTGTGCACACTGTAGCATTTGCACACCATACCCTGTTGAGATAAACACACAACACCCTCGTTGAGTCTTACGGGAGGATGAGGCCTCCCTATCTCCATGGAAAGAGGTCCGTTCAGCTAAATGGTCGAGTTGGCTATGTTGTCATGGAGACATATTTCCGGGAAAAAGATATAGTCGAGAACATGTGCGCTGGTTTTCTTTTCCAAAAACGGACAAGGGCTAATATTTAAAGTAACATTTGATACCGTGTTTCCATACACGTTGCCATATTTAGTATACATTTAACTGCAATTTTAGAAGTAACAACCAACCAAACATTTATCATTTTACTGTCAATATGAAAATAGGCCTAAATTCAGTTAGATCACATTTATCTAAAAAGGACCATATTTGACATAACATTTGACTTCTTACCATCAAATTAAGTTAGTCCAAAATAAGAAATAACACTTAACTCAAACAATATTAGTTATTATACTACAAGAAAAATAAATAATTTTAGACTTTTGGAATTACAAAATGTACACCAAATGAACAACAGCATTGTTATACTTTTTCAATGTCCTATGGCTTCTGTAAAATCTGAAATGTGACTTGCAAGACTAGTTAGAGCTAGTTTTCCCTACAGTCTAGATTTGCCTTACAGTTTAAGTATGTTCTGTGTATGTGCACTTTACATACAGTGGGCTGATGAAATAGTGTGAAATAATGATCATTTCATTAAAAAGACTAACTCTGACTCAACAAAATCACCACTGGAAACACTGATTACATTAGGTGACTATTTTAAACCTTTAAATGATTTATCAGTAAAAATTGCCAAACATTGTCAGGTTCCAGCTTCTCAAATATGAGGATTTGCTGCTTTTTCATTTTATATCATTATACATTGAATATTTGGGGGTTTTGGACTGATGGTCAGATAAAATAAGCAATTAAAATACATCACTTTTGGTTCTGGTATCTTGTGATGGACATCTGTCAAACTCTGACATTTTTAGACTAAATAAATAACATTGATTAATTGATAATGAAAATAACTGTCAGTTGCAGCCCTTCTGCTTCCTCTCACCTCCTATATTATGACATCCAACAAGCTATCTGTCTCCAGATAGAGTGACAGCATTGGCATAGCTTTGAAATACAGCACATACTGTAGTAGTACTCTGCCGGCAAAAACAAACACAATGTCCTGTTTGATTGTGTTCCAAGGGGGAAGGTCATGGAATCCAAATGTTACGGTAATAGGTGACAAAGACCAACTCATTTAGGCTGACTGTGGGAATGCTTCTTTGAAACCACAAACACACTCTCTCTGTGTTGCTCTCTCAGAGCCGAGTGAACAGTAAGTCCATTGTGCCGTTGCAGGGCTCTCACTGTTAGAAGACCTAATTCAGCTAATAATCAGGTCTGAGCTAACAAGCTGCATGAAATGGATACAGAGCAGAGGGCAGACACTGTACTCACTCATCTGATTCTCATTTCATTCAACATATATTGTATTGATCTTTAAGCAAGATGGAACATAAAGGATTGTGTCACTAATTTTCAACATTTACTGTGTACTTGTAGTTTGACATGCTTACTACACATCACACATTCAGGTGTTTTTTTTCTGTAATGCAATTAAAAAGTAAAATCTGGAAAATGTTCGGCATGATTGTCATCTTTGTACTCTGCTTAAAGGCACATTGCTTTCATACTGGCTCAACATACAGCTAGTGATGCAGTCACAGGGTGAGTAGTAGCTCAACCTGCAATTTTTCTTGCTTCAAAGTCCAACAAATTTACTTTTCAAACTCTCACGGTTTCATCTGGTAAAGAGAATGATTGAAGCTGAAAGTGAGAATGAAAAGTAAGGATCGCACTCTAGTCTAAGATGACTAATTTACTAAGAACTTCTTAATATTGCGCTCAGCACCACCACACACTGAGCCGAAACAAATAATAGTTAGGCAATATATTGCATTCATGAAGTGATAAGTAATAAAATACCCAATAACTAACCTAGAAAGAAGCATACTGGATGAAAAATGAAATGTGTAGACAATGTAAATACATAGAGTGTAGAAACATACTGAATGTAGGTCAGAGGGCTCACTGAATGGTTTGATGAAAATGATGTGAATCATATGCTATGGACTTCACAGTCTCAACCCAACTGAACATCTATGGGAAATTTTGGAGTGATGTGTTAGATAGTGCTCTCCACCACCATCATCTAAACATATTCCAGAAGAAGAGGGAATACTTTTTGGAAGAATGCTGTTCATCCCTCCAGTAGAGTTCCTCACACTTAGAGAATTTATGACAAGGAGCACTGAAGTAGTTCTGAAGGCTCCTGGTGGAACAACACCTTATTAACACACTGCACGTTGTGGTTTTATTTGTCATCGATCTGTATGTGGTGAGAAGGAAGGTAAAGCAGTGTGAGAACGGACAATAGACCTGAGGTAAGGTACTGTCGTCCCAAAGCTGAATTGCTCCAAACTTTACGTAATTCATGGCTGATGGTGGAAACTTTCACCAAGGTTTTTCCTATGCAATCTTTATGTGAATGTATATT
The DNA here is from genome assembly GCA_008360985.2 of Macquaria ambigua. Taxonomy (NCBI): domain Eukaryota; kingdom Metazoa; phylum Chordata; class Actinopteri; order Centrarchiformes; family Percichthyidae; genus Macquaria; species Macquaria ambigua. Next base: position 163,941 of record VMKM01000699.1, on the reverse strand, counting down.
TATACAGTTTATAATTATGCAAGACTATTTGGTAACCATGGTAACACACATGCACGTCAGCACCAGAGTTCAGGGACTTTCCATCAGAAAGTGGGGGCAGGGTTTGAACTCCTCTCTCAAGTCCTCTTTTTTCATTCTTTTATCAACGACTTCCGTCACTTTTCATGTGAACAACAGTGTCCAACACTAAGAATACCTTTGAAAAGACACTGTTTAAAGTGTGTGCCGTTATCCCCATTTGACTGATTCTCATGTCTCGGCCTTCCATATGACGGCAAACTAGCCTTCAAGTGTGGCTTTTCTTTTTCTTTTTTTTTTAATTGTTTATGTTCTTCCAGCTGATAGTAAAGACAGAGAGTAGCAGTGAAAACTGGAGCACCACAGAGAGAGTGGCAGTTTGAAGCATGTGTGTATGCACATGTGTTGGCAGACAGTAAACCAGCTGAGGCCCAAAAAGCGACCTGACATGGTTTACCCAGCGTGCATTCTGTCTCGTGGACAGCCTAAGGCCTCTGTCCCTCTCTCTCATATGTACGCACACACACACACACACTCACACATGGCCCTTTGAAGTTAATGACTTCCTCTGGTGGAGTTGACTTCCTTGAAGAACTGGACAAACCACCAATTAACACACACAAACTTTGAAACATGGATATATACACACTTATATAGACATGCGCACACACACATGCCAGTCTGGACTATTAAAGCTGTAATGAGAGTTAATGACTTAAGGTTTGGTTTTTCAGAAATACAATTTGTATTTTGCGGCCTGGAACATTTTTTAGCCTCCACAGTCAGTGTTTTAATTCTGGGTTAACTCAAGGCCAGTGCTATGCTACACTGAAAGCCCTTCTCCAAAAGAGTAAGGTGGTTTTTAAGGGCCGGGTTATGCTAAAAAAAGAACTGGTCTGTGCGATGGCTTGTCTGACCTCGTCGGAAATCAAGGGTCTAGCTGTTCCAAACTGTCACAATAGAAAGGCAGGATCAAAAGCCAGCAATCATAAAGAGGAGGGGGACGCGATATTGTTTAAATATGGGGATAACGGCGCATATTTTCAGGCAGTCTCACCTGGGAGACAATCATAGTGTTGCACTTGGTTGTTCACATGAAAAGTGACAGAAGTAGTTGTGTAAAGAATGGAAAAAATAGCTAAAATCCTGCATACTTTATCAGCTTCTTAAGTTCATTAGAGGTGTTTCTAATATTTTGTACGCCCTATTTATATCAATCAGGGAAGATTACATATTAGAAACAAACACTCACTATAATACAATTCAACAACAATTCAACAGCATCGCAAACTACAGCCTCAAAAGATCCACACCTCCAGATATTTTCAACACAAACTGAACATTAGAACATTCTTGTAGGGAAGATTTATTGCAATGCTGTTGGATTAGACCACTTTCGTTTTAGCTGGGTGGACATATTGAACTGGTAACTGAGTGTAGACATCAAATTGCCATTGAAACATGCAGTAGTTTATATGTAATCTGGAAGTTTAAAATCTATCACCTTTCAATAACATTTAGCCCAGTTTTGAAAGACACTTAAAGTGTGTTCGAAATCGCATACTAATGTAATGTGCGTACTACATACTCAGTATGTACTGCATACTGCGTAGTAAATTAACGATTACGAATGCCATTACTAGCAGACTGTTCACACACTGAATATGACTGTATCGATCACATTATCGGTCCCAGGTACTGTTGAATTAAAATTGTTCATCACAAATGTAAATCAATGTAACCTCTTCCACTAAATTGAATATTGTCCAGTATAAAATTATTAGATATTTTAGTGTTAAATGTTTTTCCTACACTACATTAGATATATATGTGAGCTCCCATGTTGTTCCTCTTAACTGTACCTTAACGTCCTGGGTCCTGAGGAGCTTCTGTTTCACGTTCACTCTCCATCATTTTTAATTATTGTACCGCTATTGCCCAGTTGGATAACAGCGCTGGTCTCGCCACGCAACGTTAGCTACAGTAGCTGTATGGTGCACTCATCTTGCTAACTTACCCATACAGCTACTGTAGCTAACGTTGTGTGGCAAATTCAATTGTGGGGTAGCCAAGCACAGTCATCTGTGGTCAAAACAAACAAACAGCTTGTTAAACGTTGTTGTAACATTATAACGTTATGTACGCATTAGCTTGGTGGCTGGCATGAGCCACTTGTCATAGTAGCATATAGTAGTAAGCTGGATCGATATTGAAATATCATATCAATAAATTAGGTCTCTACTGAATTACTGTGTTGCAAAATGCATGCAATTAATGAAAAAATGATGCTGTGTGGCAGAAAAAATGCTGTTTTACTCTGTGACATTGTATTCCTTGCTTCCTCACTGACGTATCGCGTTTCCCCAGAAGTTAAAGCAACTAGAGGGGGTAAAGGGGATATGATGCCATTGACAGGCGACAAAACGTAACGGACCGTTACCTTGAATAAAATTACAGATTTCTCTGGGTTTGAACATTGTTGGGAACAGTTGGGATAATGTAAGTACACAACTCAACAAAATATATAACATAGGTCCAGTTGTTTTTAGACATTTTTATGCGGAAATGTTACATATTATACCTTTAACATATTCTCTATGGGAAGCCCTCAAACTGAAACTGAGAGAAGCATTTTGACAAACTTGATAGAATGTTTTAGAATATTAGTAGTTTTTTTAATAGCAGAGTCAACATTGGCGTGTAACATTGATTATTGTTGTCTGTGGTCAAAAATGTTGGAATAGTCATCAGCCGTAAGTACACATGGGTGGAGCTTTAACAAAACAGACTGAAGTTAGATCACTGCTATTATTAGACCTCAGAGTTCTACCTGACATGACCTCTGACTCAGCTGAACACACACTTAGTGTGTGTCCATGCAGTTCTGTACAGAGTGACTCATGCAGTGTCTTTTACTAATAACAGAGCTGTTGCAGTAATCATATATTGCACTGACTAGAACAGCTATTTAGCCCTTTGCTGACCTCCTGTCTTTCAAAAGTAAGTGCATATGGGATTTAGAGGAGTTTGGTCCTTGGTGGGTCGGTTGCTGTTATTTTCAGCACTGGTCCTGGGCAGCTGTTACTGATGAAATTAACATAGTCTATTTCCTGGAAGGCTTTTGCTTTGAAAATCAGTTACAGGAAATTTTGAGTTTGCATTAACTACAAATTTACATCATGCAAGGTCTGCTCTGCTCTCTCTCGTGCTCATTCTCATTCTTCAGCATTGCTCCCTGCTTATGTTGCTTATTAATAGTGTTATCAATGATTTCACAGCTGATTGCCTTAGATTTTTGTGTAGACAAACAGGAAAAACCCTGCTCATCTTGTCTGATCCTTTTTCCCGTTCATCTCATCTGCCCTGCCAATTCTCTTCTTGTAACCCCACGGTTTCCTCATTCCTATTGCCCAGTACTGATTTAGGGACTTCTTTTGACCTGATAAGATTTGCATAGTGATTGTCTCTCTGTGTGTGTCCTCCACTCCACCTCTGGTGTTGTCTGCACATGCAGATGGTTTAGGTGAAAGAGATTATAAGAGGATTACCTACTAGGCCTTTTGCCTGTAAGACCAAAGCCATGGCAGATAGGGAGATAAAGACATACAGTATGTATATGAATCCTTATGCAACAAATACTTAAGTGGATGCAGTACCTTGTATTATGCATTTTCAAGTTTGAAGGCTTATTAAATGCCAAGATATCAAATTGTTGTTTGAACTCTTTGAGGGTGGACTATACAACTCTTCATGCTGAAGTAGAGCTTTGACCAACTTTTGTGTGGGGGTAGCCTGTTGGTTTTTTTTACTTTATGTTTTTTTGCTGCAGTTCTCTGAAACGACACCTCTGCTGCACCAACAGAGGTCTGATGGAAATTAATGAGGAAGCCTGTGTTTTTTCCCTCAGTGCGTGTATACTAGAGGCATCTGAAACTCTGGAGCGGATCATCGGACAGGTGAATGTGGTGCTCACTATGGGAAAAAAGTGCAGTCTGAAGTGGTGGTAACTCAGAGCATGCAGAGAAAGCGAACTGAAGCGCTGAGTCACAGTGAGGCCAAAAACACTGAGAGCTGCATAGATGTAGTGAAGAGGCATCACTCAGAAACTTGCACAATAGGTTTAAAATCATCCCACTTACTTTGGTGCCCAGTAAGGCATTAATCAGAGTGGGCCATTACATTCTTTACTGGTTCTACATGCTTAATCAATCCATTACAACTGATTGAATTGAAATAAAAATTAGATCAGTCAACTGCTTACACAGCCTGTGTAATTGTAGCAGTAGCAGTTTAGACCTGCAGATGTATTATGTTGATGTCAACTGCTACAGGCAAAGTAATGGCTGCTGCAGCTTTGACCACTTGCAAAAAATAGCCTACGTCTTACAGCTTTTTCTGTTGTATAGCTGTTTTGTTTGTTTCACTCTACTATGTATACAGGATCATAAACATGCAGTAATCTGTTAAGCATTTTGATATCTCCAGTTCCAGCTGTCAGTTAAGTGTGTACCCTGGTGATGAATCACCTGGACTGGGGTCCCAAATGGGTCACAAGTCTTATTTTGGTGAACCCCCTTGACAGTTGCAGTAGTGCTTTGCAGAATCTGGGTTCAAGGGTAGCGGTTTAAATCGACTGAATCCCAAGATAGAAATAGGTGAACCACCTTAATCTAAGATATTAACAAAAGAATAGATTCTGGACAAAATGTACAGTAGGACTGAACAATGATAATCCTGATGATTTTACATGTAGCTCATATCACCACTGTGCCAAAGTACAGCCTCACAGAGCTGCTAGCATGGCTGTAGACTCTTGACATTTTGGAACCCATTCTTAGTGGTTACCTCAGCCTTGGTCTGAGGCTCGTGTAATGTTATCGACAGGTTGTGATCACAGATTAAACCATCAGTTCAGCATCTGCTCTGTGTGTCTCTTTACCTGCCCATGCAGCAGCTTACCTTTCCATCAAGGGTTAACCTAATGACACAGTTACCCTGCGTGCACATCCTGCTCACTGGCCCAACAGAGTAGTCACAGACCTAGGTACAATCAGTGCTCTCCAATAGCAGGGATTCTTTTATTCCATTCAACGGCTTCGTGTCATTTGAGAAATCCATCCGTCTATCTATTATCTATACCGCCTATCCGTAGAGGGTCGCAGGGGGCTGGAGCCGATCCCAGCTGACATTGGGCAGGAGGTGGGGTACACCCTGGACAGGTCCATTTGAGAAATTGATGTACAAATTCTGATTAGGTGGTGTTTACATGACTAATGTAAATTGCACAAGCATAACATTTTCACTCCACCGGTAAATGTTGGCATGTAAAACAACCCTGAATACAATCTAGAAACTTTTTGAAACATTCAAGTATATAGCACATGTTTACTATAAGATAGGAATTAAAATGGTCATAGCAACTGGAATCCTCCAATCTATTAACATGAGTATTAATGTAGAGGTTATTTTCAGTGTGGTTATGTGTGACTCTGAACCATATTACAAACTAGTAATTAGCCTGCTGCACTCCAGTGACAGTTAAGCTGCTTATTGGCCAGCTGGAGATTAACCAGAAAGTCCCCACTTCACAGGGGTCCACACACATACACACACACACACACACACACATACACACACACTCACAGAACTAGTCATGTGGTGCTTAGTGAAGTAGGAACAGTCTGTCAGCTCATTACCAAGCTCATTCTGTTTCACCAGAATGAAATATGATTAAAATTATTTTTTTCATCAACTAATACTGCACAGTACAGTACCGGGTGGGCCACTCTGACTGCCTAAAAAGTAAGGCTGTATAGGGACAAAGTGTTACTGGAGAACATGAGCAGCAAAACATTAGTACTTTAGTATGCTTGTTTAAGCAAAAGAAACACTTCCTTCTGCTGCTTCACAATAAAAGCCTTCCAGCCTTAACAAGGACACTTCGACATGTGGACAGGAGGATCTGGGGATCAAACTGGCAACCCTGTGATCAGTGGATGACCTGCTCTACCTAATGAGTTTGGTGGAGTGTAACTTCTCCAAATCCAATAAAGAGCAGGACAAGAGCCCCTAATGTTAGCCTATACTCTGATATAGTACCACCCTGGACCTGCTCCAACACAGTAGGTGCTTGACCTGGATGTACTTATGTTAGAGAAGATAAACACGCTGTTTAATGCAATCCTTACAGTTTTGTTCATGTATTTTTGGTTTTGCAAACACTTAAAAATGACAAAACCCTCAAAAGTATTAATCTTACGAGAACCCCATGCAACAGTATGTGGAGAAATCCAAAGACAGATCTGCTGTGGCTAGTAGCAGTTGCTAAGGTATCATTGGACAGTCGCTGTTTGGAGGAGGGGTTTAGCAAACAGCAGTTGTCTGTCAGTTGGCAGTGAATAAAATGCATCAGGTATATTTGATGACTTCTGGTTGTGTTTGATAGTGCCAGACTTTCTACAATAGTATGTTAATGTGTTTTGACAGCTGCAGGAGATCAGCTACACAGATTAGACACAAGAGGTTTTCAGGCTGTGAGGAACACACCTGGGCACCAGTGTGAAATTCTAAAAATATGAAGCAGGGCATTGTGGAGCTCTGTTAATATTCCCTGGATAGGTTTATTTTTAACCCTATTCAGGGAATAGGAAAGGAGTCACCCAGAATCAGATAGAAAGGCTTTAGCACTGTTTTTGATTCAGTTGACCTTTTTACTAAATTCAGGAGCTGGATTTAGGACTCCACTTCCTCTTACTGTATATAAATGAAGCCAAAATATCCCAGATACGGGAGCTCCTGCCCATACACCCTCCTGAACCAATCGCGAGCACACTCATAGTTGTCAATCATGATGTCTCACCCCCTTTTTATAGCATCAAATAACTAATAAAAACCAAACTTATCAGGAAAATGAACACTTGAACAAACACTGATGTGATAAGAACTACCGAAAATGACAGAAACCATCTTTGGGAAAATTTTATTTGACGTGTACTTTGATTTTTCAGTTTGTCCCATGACCCATCCACTAACATGGAGGGGGCGGCTTTATGACCTTTACTGCAGCCAGCCACCAGAGGGGGATCAAGATGTTTTGGCTTCACATTTGGGGAGCTGTCATGTAGTCCATCTTATATACAGTCTATAGTTTCCCCCTGTTTCTAGTCTTTATGCTAAGTTAAGCTAACCAGCTGCTCACACTTGCTTCATATTTAGCGTATAGACATGATAGTGGTATTAATGTAACTCAGTAAGAAAGTGAATCATTTCTCAAAATGTCAAACCATTGCTTTAAAGGGGCATTCTACTTTTTTTTTTTACACATGAAGATGAGTTTCTACTCAGTAGGGTTGCACAGATATGATACATCGGATTGAATTGCCATTATTAAGCAGATCGGGTATAGGTCAGATGCAACTGATCCACATTAAATACAGTTTTTTTGTCAGTGTCAATATAAAATTTGGTGTTTTGCTTTCCATTACATTCATTCAGTCAAGGCGAGGGAAAAAGACCAGTACTTGGTATCAGCAGAAGTATCAGAATTGTTTAACAATTGGAACAGTTGTATAATGTCTTCAGTGGCTCTGGAGGAGTTTTGTAAAGTCTGAGTAAATAACCTTGATGATGTCATCAGGGTTGTCTCAGTTTGGGCTTGAGATGAAATGTTGAAAGAAACCCTGCATTACAAACCAGTGCATGGACTTTGGAAAAATGTGGGCAGAGAGGATCAAACAAACTGATATTGAATTGCATTATGGGTAGCCTAGGATCCAGTGTTTTTGGAGCTTTTTTGGAGCTGTGCCAGCCTCCATTAACCTTCACTGTGAGGTCCACTGGATCTTCTGTTTATGAAATCCTCCCCTGCTCTCTCTCTCTCTCTCTCTCTCTCTCTCTCTCTCTCTCTCTCTCTCTCTCTCTCTCTCTCTCTCTCTCTCTCTCTCTCTCTCTCTCAATTTCAATTTCAATTCAATTCAATTCAATATGCTTTATTGGCATGCATGTAACTAAGACAATATTGCCAAAGCATTAGGTAATAATGAGATTAAAAATGAAGTGTGTGTGTGTGTGTGTGAGAGAGAGAGAGAGATAGCCTATGTCAAGATATAGTATAGTATAGCCTATGTTAAGATTGTCATATTCAGTGATGTTTTATTATGTGTCCCTGAGTTTGTGACATGCAGTCACATATTGTACAGGATCTGTCTTTGCTTTGGATCTCTGACAGTAAAGAGATATCCTGCCAATCTGTATTCATGGTTTAGGGCCAGATAGCAATTCAGTTTGTTTTGAGTTTTGGTTTGATTGGTCCAGTGTTCCAGATAGGCATCTTTTGTTAATTTAATAATCTGGCTTACTCTGATCAGTGGTTGGAAAGCAGTGCTGGTCTGAGGTTGAACAGTGTTGGGTGTTATTTGATCAGTATGTCTCAGGACCATGTGACACAGGGGACTCTTCTTGGGGTTCAGTTCTTGGGTTTGTAGTGCCTGAAAACTCAGTGTGTCTTGGGGGCTCAGTTTTAGATGTAGCCAAAATTTAAGTGTTCTTTTTTTAATGTTAATAATCAGTGGGTAAAGACCCTTCTGCCCTGCATGCATTGGTTGGTGTTTTTCTTTTTTCTGCATTCTGCATGCAGGGCCTCTATGCGATGCTTGTCCCATCTAGTGTAGTCCTCACTCACTGACTGACTGTTGCAAGCACTTACTGTAGATATTAAAATTCATTAGTCTCAAATGGTCCAACATTTTTAAAATCATGTTAAAAGACATGCTGTAAACTTGGGATGTTTGTACGGATCACTATCTGATCTCATCCTACAAAGACCTCTGGCACGTATTTTACAATGAAGTGATTCTAAGAAATTAAAACTAGGGTGTCATTGAAGTTTTTTCTGTTTCATAATATGTGTTGATGTGCAGAGATTAATATGGTTTCATTCTTATTCTTGAACGACTGAGATAATGAAAGAAATAGGTTTCAACAGCCTAACCAAAACTGTACTAGTGGTTCTTTATCCAGCCCATTATTCTTAAATTGCGTATACTTGACATTCTCGTCAACTGTTTTTAGCACACAGTACACTATGAAAATTAACTTGCAGAGACTTGAAAGTTGCTTAACAAAGAGAATCCATCCCAGTGATCATTGTATGAACTTATTTATTTTTGATCAGGAAACCTTTGAGAACTCCCCAGTGCATTTAATGAGCAACCTTTTAACAGTTAAAAGTGTCAGGAAAGCATTGAATCAATGTGAATTTGGTTATTTCTTGGAATTTCTTGGAAGTTCAAATTCACGTTTGAATACACCAGTAGAGGGAGGTCTCAACACAGTCCCTGCTCACCACTGTATTACCACACGATGACACTGTCAACTTGGACAAGAACGTACTGTAACTGCAAATAATATTTCACTGTGAAGGACTGGCTATCTGCAGCAAGTTTCAAGTCTCTGTAAGTTGATTTTCATATTGTACAGAAATGAACTAAAACTAGTGGCTGCCTGGAAGGTAGGACATTATTTTTAAAACTTATGCTTTGAAAAATGGTCAGCAGTCATGGAAGGTGTACAAAGGTTATATGGGTGAAACATGTAAAGCCACTGCTATAGTCCTTTAATTTCCTCCTTTAAAGGTGGATGGAAGGAAGATCAGGAGTGTTGGGTGAGTAATAGCAAACCTCACCATGATTTAGACCTTTGGTGATAGAAATTAGAGAAGAGAAGTAGAGGTGTAGTGATTAACTGCCTTTACTGAAATTTAGGGATGTAGGAGCACAAGAAGGGGATAAAGGAGAGGAGAGAGGACAGCAGAAGAAAGTGTAGGATGCTTCCAAAATATCTGCTTATATGTGCATTTTCTGATCTGCCACCTCAATTGTTAAAGGCCCTGCAAACCCTCACTGGTGTTTTCACTTATTCTGCCTAATTAGACTTACTGAACCAATAAGAATGATTAAAGTGCAACATTTTATAGACTATCCTGGCAGCTGTTTCAGTTACTTCCTCTGTCAGCATGAAGCGTTCAGTATGTGCTTTGGGCATCAGTTGAAGTGTGTAGATGAAGAGCAGGACAGGTTTGTCAACTTGTGACTGGCTGAAGTAATTTGTCTAATGTCCATTTTTGGTAACAAATTGTATTTATTTTCAGCTTCTCTCATTTTTCACATTTAAGAAGTGGTTGGTAAAATGCATAATTTCCCCACATTTCACCAAAATGCTGATCAGGTGTGTCTGAGTTACAATATGATGAGATGAAAAATACATTTCACAGAACACACTTGGTGAGAGCAAATAACCTCAGGGTTATGAATAAAGTTTCATAGTTAAAACTTATAAATGTAATCACCAAATTATATGTACTAGTGACAGACAGAAGAAGACTGCTAGCTAGTAAACATGGATGTAAACAATGCTGGATTTAAAATACCTTAAAAAATGAGGAAGGAAATGCACTCAACACGTTTGTTAGACCTTAAGGATACACACGATGCGTTTTGGTGAGTAACACTGAAGGTAAACATTCAACAACTTTTGTTTGTTTACAAGAAAACTCCACAGGGCACCTGGAGCATTGCAGCAGAGCTTTAAGATCTGCAAATAGAAAAAGTGAAAGAACAACAAAATCAATGGTAGAGGAAGATAAAGAAAAAGCTGGAGGGAAACAAACATACCTGGTAAGTCAGGGTATTAGAAATATCACTGGAATGGAAAGAATGTGGCTTCATTTCAGCAAGGTGTGTGTGTGTGTGTGTGTGTGTGTGTGTTGGGCCAGCTGTGCTCTGAATAGTGATTTGCCAATGAAAAGCCTTTTAGCAGGAAGTCTCTGTTAATTAGCAGTACCTTGATGATGCAGCTGTAGCAGAACATTCAATTCTGATGAATTAACAAATTAACAACTTAAATGCTTTGTGATTGACTTGGAATCCCACACAGATCGTCAGGTTGAATGCAATTGACAGTTTGGTTAGACTTAGTAGTTACACCCACTATGCAGGATTAGGTCACCCCTGAAGGTGGAGTGTTTGCGGAAAGTAGCACTGTCAAGTTTCACAGAACTGTGAATGAGCAGCATTTTTCAAAATCTGCTACAAATTCTGGATTGGATTGATGTCTGGACTCTGACTTGCCCACTCCTGAACATTGTTTAGAAGTCCTTCCTGTGTAGCTTTGGCTTTATGTTTGAGCTCGATGACTTACTGGATAATCCATCTTCTCAGAACAAAAATGCTATTACAGACTGTAGCAGTTTCCCTCCAGGATTTCTCTTTGTTTTTTGCTGCATTCATTGGACCCTCTACCATAACAAGGGCCTGCTGCAAAGGAACATCTCCACAGCATGATGCTGCCACTACCAGGCTTCATGGTGGGAATGGTGTATCTATTGATCATGTGCTGTGTTTGAGTCAACCCAAATTTATATTAAAAAACCCAAAAGCACTAGCTGAGATATCACTTTGTTTTTTCAGCAGCCTAAAAGCTGTGAATGATGAATCATATAGGCAGCAGATGCTGTCTACACAGCATCTCAATAGACTTCCATTTTTTTCAAGGTGAAACCCATCACTTAAGAATAGGGTCTGTTAATTGCAGTTGTGTGCTAAAATGGATTTACTAAGTGTGAAAAGGAGGCAACTTTAGAATAAGGAACCTGTGTGTGTTAATAAGTGTCAAAATACTAGTCCTAGACCTCACTTTAGAATGGGGAACATATTCTGAGTTAGAAAGACTTAATTTATTATTATTTAGTTTAGTTAGTATTTAGAGTTATTTGGACACTATTAACTCTTGGAGTTTTGTGTTTTGTTATGTAAGAATAGACCATATTTATTAAGTGTTAATAAGGGAGAATCACTATTCTTGTGGTACTACTGCCTTATCAAGCCCATACTGAGCAAAGCATATTGTGATTGTATATACTATCAATAAGCAGTAATTTGGAGGTTATTGAGGGAAGACTCTTAGTTAATGGCCTAGTAGTTGTAGAATACAACAGTATTCTCAGTGCCCTGAGATAACTTTGTTATGATATGGCGCTATATAAATAAAACTGAATTGAATTGAATTGAATATGGTCATGCAGAATAAGGAATTACATCTAGGGTGGCCACTTGGGCTTGAGGCTGTTAGGTGTTAAAACTGAACACAGCACTGTGGAAAAAAATGCAAGGGTTTGCACTGGTGTGGGTGTGCTGTCCATGAGATCCATGAGGCTTATCAGATGCCAAAACACTCAGATACGCTTAATCAACAAGGGAAAAGCGTGACGCACTCTGTCATTTTTAGCAGTTGTAGGACAGACAACATTTACGAGAACACAAGATACAAGTTTATATGGCAACAGAGAATTGGGAGCACTGTTAAGGGTGCCAAAAGATGGTAAAACATTGGCAGAATGCACATATACGGTATTTAAATGTAAACATACACTTCTCTAAATTGTTTTAAAGGGAGACTCTGGTATTTTTAAACCTGGGCCCTATTTTTACATATTTTGGGGTCTAAATGACTAATACTTACCATTAGTTTTGGAATTGGTCCGGTAGATCGCCTCCGCCAGCGTCTGCGAATAGGCTGCAGTGGGTGCAATGTAAGCCCTGAGGGCAGTGTTGTTTAGTCATTTAGACCCCCCAAAAATGGGGCCCAGGTTTAAAAATACCAGAGTTTCCCTTTGATACAATTTAGAGACGTGTGTGTTGACGGTTACATACTGTATATGTGAATTTTGCCAATGTTTTACCATCTTTTGGCACTCAAATTGTGCTAAAAAATAGTGCAGTGATACTTTACAATGAGTTATGTTTGGAAAAATGGATATTGATTCTGTGGTGGGAGGATGTTGGGTAAAGAATAATGTGGTGTTTGGTCAGAAACAATATGTTCAACAGGGAGAAGGAGGAGCAGAAAAAACCTGTGATGTCAGCAGGGAAGAAGAGGAGGGAGGACCGCCTTGCTTTTTCCTTTTTCCTCCTCCTCCCTCTTCCCCCTCCTCTTCTTATCAGTGTGGTAGAGAGAGAGAAAGGGGATCAGTAGGTGAGTGGATGAAGGATTAACAACTGTGTCAGTGGATATGGGGTAAGAGGAAAAGGGAAATAGACCAGGATAGAGAGAAGAGAAGTGAACCAGATGCCAAAAAGAGAGAGAGTGAAATAGAAAGGAAAGTGAGAGATCAGAAAGTATACCAAATAAGAGTCTACTTGGAGCAACGACTAAGCGCTTGTTTCTGGAATTGGGTGGACCCATCGCTAGAAAGACTTGACATCAACCACCACAGCTACCATGTACAGTGGATATGGAGGTATGAACCAGTGCAGTGCTCTAATCATTAACTCTCTCTGTTTCTGAGGATGACCTTACAGTTGCTGGCTAACATGTTTGTAACGTAATGAGTTGATGGCTAGAGTTTATTCCAAATACAAAAAACAATCCAGATTTGATGAGATATCCAGATTTGTTAAACTGAGTTTAAACGAGAGATTCATATTTTCTGTCTGTCTTGAAACAACACTGACATGCCCATGTGTACAGTACATTGAAATAGTTTTTGGTCACTGTGATTGTTCCTCCTCTCCATATTAACTGTGAAGAGATGCCCTTCCTAAAGCGATTTCAGTATAAATGATGGGGACAAAATCCACAGTCCTTGTTCTGTGAAAATCAGCTAATATGAAGCTTCAACAGTCTGAGTTTGTCAAGTTAAGTTGGTATTTTCCAAAGTTGCTGTTTTTTCTCTCTTTGTGTTACCATGCCTCTGCCATATATCAGCCAGGAGACATTGTCTGTGGAAACACAAAGAGGGAATTTGTACTAAAACACTGTAATTTTGGAAGATCCACATGTAATTTGTCTAACACAGACTGCTCATGTCTCATATTAGCTTTAACTGAACTTTGGCACATGTTCTTGCACATAACAAGGACTGTGGATGTTGTCCTGCATGTAACAAAAAAATAGAGAGATTTTTAGTTTCAAATTCCATTTTAGTCACCAATTTTTTCAAGGGTATTATACAGCAATTTGGGTATAGTTTTTGTTTCAGAATGTGTGTTTTGTCATGTCTTTGTCGCGGAAAAAAAGGTTGTTGACAAATTTATTTTGTTACAGTTTTCACAGTTTTTGTTAAAAAATTAACTATTCAAACTTTTCAAAACCCATATCCCACATACTGCATGATGTGCATTACTGCCAAAGGTCAAGACAGACAAAGAAAGGCCAGGTGAAGTGTGTGTGTGTGTGTGTGTGCGCGCGTGTGTGTGGCATGAATGTTATTCTGGTGGAATTAATGTTGTGGAACCATGCTTGTTGTTGCCAGGACAACAAGTACACATGGAGGAGGTGGTGAGTGTCCAAAACGGCAGCAACAGCAAATCAACTCCACAGGCTTCTTACTAAAGTATGATCAAATAGACTTGAAAAAGTGGAAATGAATAATAAAGGCCTGTCTCTACCAATAGTCTGGCTCTAAAGGTCTGGAGTGTGTTGCACCCGCTATTTAAAAATGCATCACTAAATTGGTGTCCTTCCTACTTTCTTAGTAACCAGCAGCTAGTTTGAAACAACCTTTAGTAATGTGTTAATCGTTAGTGAGGAAACTTCTTTATGTTTATGTAAACAGGTCACTGCAGCACCACATGCCAAACATCACTTCCGAAAACAACAGTTTTAAGGGGGCAAGTCACATATTAAACTTAACTGCTAATCTTTTGTAAATGCAGATATGACTTTGTTTTATCTGCATACATGGAGACATATGTATGTTTTAGTAATTGTATAGTTTAGAGTGATTATTTCTAATGATGGAACCTAATGACGTTTTTAGTTTAGTCTAATGTTATTGAAATAAGGATTTGTAATTGTAATATGTATTGTTATTTTGTGAAATTTAACTTTGTTTAATAAAATCTCCCCAGTTTCTTTAACATTCTACAGTATCTGGATAAAATCTGCAATGATCTTGGTTTATTAAGGTTATTGTTGGCATTTGCCATAGTGGGAGTGGAGCCTGTGTGCTATAGGCTAACTCTTATGATAGAAAAGTTTACATCATGATCAAACAATATTTGGATCAAGTGGGACATGTTGACCCTATTCCATATTAACTCTTATGGACTCTGTAAATATTCAATAAATGTAAAAACTAGTTTGAGTTGTGCAAATTGTTTTGATTTAGTAATGCATAAATCTCCAGTTAGGCCCCGGCCACTGTTGGAGAATTTATGTTGTATCCAAATACATTTTCATTCCTTCTGGGATCTGTTATTTCCCATTTATTTCACTATGGTATGAAATTGAAATGATAAAGACTGAGTTATGTAATAAATCACAGTTACTTAGTTTTAATGTAGTACTTTTGACAGTGCAACTTGCTTTACCAATAAACATAATTTTGACAATAATAAAAAACAGATGACATGTTCCCTGTCATTTTTGTTGATTATTCCTTTATACTAAAATTAATGCAAACTATTTCTATTATTACTATTATATAACAATTTTCTGGCAGGAGGAAAACATATTCATAAATCTAAAAGAGTACATGCCTTGGAAAATAGTCAGCAGTAATGTAATTTATTTGTTATTTGTAATGTGTAAAGTAGTGCTCAACATGTAAAATCAATGGTATGTTCCTTTAAAGAGCTGCAAAATGAAAAAGATTTCATAGTCTGGATTTCAGTAGAATTATAGTGTCCCGTAGTGGTCTAAATGTTGTTTCCTGGGGTTCTTCTCTATCTTAACAAATTTAACAACAAATTAGGGGGAATTACTGACTTATTGCTGTATATTTATATGTAGGGCGGCATGGTGGTGCAGTGTTTAGTGTAGCCTCACAGCAAGAAGGTTCTAGGTTCAAACCTGCCGGCCGGCTGGGGCCTTTCTGTGTGGAGTTTACATGTTCTCCCTGTGTCTGCGTGGGTTTTTTTCCGGATGCTGCAGCTTCCTCCCACAGTCCAAAGACATGCAGTTTAGGTTAATTGGCGAGACTAAATTGCCCATAGGAGTGAACGTGAGCATGAATGATTGTTTGTATTTATGTGTCAGCCCTGTGATTGACTTGTGACCTGTCCAGGGTGTACCCCGCCTCTCACCCAATCTCAGCTGGCATTGGCTCCAGCCCATCCGCGACCCTCCAAAGGATAAGCGGGTATAACTAATGGATGTTGTATATTTGGCATGAAAATGATAGAACCTAATATCAGTACAATAGGTCAATAGTATCAGTACACAGTTTGAGCTGTTGGCATCTACAGTATGAAAAATATTAACACTTTCAAATCAGCTTTCCACATTGGCTGTATCCTTCTCTTGTGTTTGTCTTAGCACCAGGGTGGGAAATTAGCAGCATCCACCAGCTTAATGCTGCTAAAATATGAAAGTGGCTGGTAGATTTCAGACACAAAATAATGATTTACTATTGAGTGGCTGGTGAGTAGATGTTCACATTTTAAAGTTATTTTCTCACCCTGCTTACCACAGATTTCACAGCTTTACTTCTCAACATACAGTGTAAAACCTTTGTCACACATGGAACAGTAATGGTTTTAAGACATTGGAGCAAATGTTCAGCCCTCCAATTCTCCTTCCAGTATTTCAGTTTCATAGCATCAAGTAAATATATGTATTTACAGTTTTCACATTAATTTTTCCTTATCGGGTCTGTTACTCCCACTCTTAACTATACACTGGTCAGTGGGTCAGTTTGAGTTGGTGTGACAGCAGTGGTGGCCGCTACATTATGGATCTATTATCACAGTTTGTTACCGTTGACTTCAGTGTCATGTCTTACTCTATGTAAGAATGTTAGTCCATTATATCGATATGAGAATTTTGTTACAATATGATGGAGACAGTAAAGTACAGTTTTGCTGTCAAAGGAATGGTAACAGACATAATAAAGTAACATAAAGTGGGTGGAAGGAGTAAAATACAGTAAAACTGTCAACATTTTCTACATCTAATCCAAATGTTATCAAACAATTTGATATACAGCACATTAAACCCACAATAAAACTAGACCGCCAACAGCTCGGTCGGAGATTGGGGTGTGTTATGCTAGTAGTGGCTAATGTAGCACGGAGCCTCTAGCCTACAGCAGAGACTAGTGATGTTACATTGGCGAAGGATCCGATTCTTTGCAACGGCTCTTCGGTACGAAAGAAGGAAACTGAGTCGTACTTGGTGAGAGCCGTTCTTTGTATTGTTGTGCCCAAATTTCACTGCCTGCCCTGAATCCTCTCCCCTTTACGTGAACAGTGAGAACCATTCAGTCACAGTGTTGCATGAACCTCATTCAAGGCAACTTTATTTCCATAAACACATTTCATACAGAGGGTCAATTCAAAGTAGTAAATTCACTGACAAGGCAGAGGGATATGGCGTCACCTTGTGTAACATTTACAATGCAGATCATTGACATTAGGTTTGGCAATACGAGTCATTTAGTGCTGCTAAACCTAGTCCACACATGCCAAATCAAATTATGTTGGTGGAATGTCCAAGTTTGAATCTAATCCAAATCTTACCCTATCATTATCCTTGTTCATTTTCTAACTTGTAGTCTTCAGATCCGACCAAAAGTCACTTGAAGCAATTTATCAGACTTTGTGCTGCTCCCTCTGGAGCCACAAAAGGCTTTATGCAACCTTTTTCACATATGCAGTAGTACTCCCCAACACCTGGAAACAGGCTTTCATGTGTAAAATCGGCACACTTCCCCTTTAACACACTGACATGACATTGATATCAATCTTCTCATCTCACACACAAAGAAAGCAAATATGTGCATTCCTCAAAATGCTGAACTATTCTGTTAGGATTTTGGAATATTTTCCTACTGTTCAGACAGCCATTGGTTTGAGATCATGCTAGAGATAGGTAGTCCATCATAGTGAACACAGTGTCTGCTTTTATTATTGTCAAAGTTACATTATTGTTGCATGGTAATGCAGTTGTAAGTGCAGCTTGATCATAAATGTCCATTCTGTATTACGACACAACAATAACACAACTTTAAGTACAAAACCAGGCATGATGCTCACTCCTATGTTCCCTTAAGCTTTATAATAAGTTTTCAGACACTATTATCCTTTTCCTGGAAGTGAGCAAGCATGGCTGTACAGTAAAGCTGTTGGGTTATTCCTGTGACTCAGTATAGCCATAAACTGCACTAGTCTTTTCCTGACCCTGCCCTCCTTACAGGATGTTACTCCCTCCTGGGTTTCCTTCTCCTAAAGACAGTAAAATGAGGGAGGGAAAGGCCTGGAGTTATGAAGCTAAGCTATATGCGCACTATGTGGGGGTGTGAGAGAACCAACAGTGTATGAAATAGTGGTGTTGTGAGGGGAGGAAACTAAAACATCGGATGAAGCCTTAATGATCCAAGAGGAATACTAAGGACTGACCCTTTGTTCACCTTGCTCAGTATGCAGTATTGTCAGTGGCCACATTTCACCAGGAGAAACCATTAGTCTCTGAGGCCATATTTGTCATGTCATTTGTACATTCACACCTGTCCTTTTCTCTCCCTCCCTGGTGGCAGTCAGGGACAGGAGGCTAATTTATTCTGTTCACATCTCCTAATTTTTAAGGCCAGTTTGACCAAAGATTTGCGACGAGACAAACCGTTTTAGAACATTGCAGGGAAAAGTTGCAGCGGTGTGAACTGGCCTGTCTCTGCTCGACTCAAGCCGGCTGATGGCTTCGCCTGCGACTCAGCTTGTCAAGTTGCCAGCAGCTGGTGTTAGAACGTAGGGCACATCACCTGATTCAACAGCCAATCAGCTCGTAGTAAAGTTAGCTGGTCATCTTGACCCTCTCGTTCTTTTATGTTTTCGCCGTTTCATCAATATTAGAAATGCAACTGCAGCAAGTAACTCACTATCCTCATTCATATTTTAAGACGCTACAAATTATGTCCAGCTACAAAAACACCAGAAAACCGGCAGATAGAACGGAAGTACAGAGAGTAGAGAGTTGTTACTATGGAAATGATACACCGTCTTGACTAGTGGCATTGGTGTAAAGTGGCAGGTTTCCCATCTATCCCACCGTAGTTATGTGTAGTGAAGAGGGATTCTTATCCCAAGCTTAAACATACCAACCCTTACCTTACCTTATTTTTATACCTTAACCAACTCAAGACTTAAGGCATTTCCACACAAAGTCTGAAATGACAAGCAAATAACATGAAACCAAGCAACCTTGTGTTGCACACCAAACATATAATTTGTATAATGAGTTGATTGTACAGAAATTTCTAGGGCTGCGCCCTAAACGTTAATGATTTGAATCCTCAGTTGAGAAGCCCCCGAGTTGACTCTCATTTGTCGAATCACTGCTCTTTTTTTACAAACTGCGTCATTGTACACAGAGCGCAGGATAACAGCATGGCAGCCTGTAAACCTTACAAACAGAATCATGTCTCAAAGGCCTTGTTCAGACTGGCAGCCCAAATCCGTTTTTTGGCATATCCAGACTGATTTTAGAAAGTCTGGATAGCAAAAGATTTTTGCTAATCGTATCTAAGCCACATTTGTAGGTGGTTTGAAATGCAATTCCAATCGGATTTCTACAGATGCGTCTCAGTCCGGACACTCTGGCCACTCAAATCAGATTTCAAAGTGTCGTTTGCGTCACTCGCAACGCAACACACAACGATGACATCAAATCCAGAGTGACGGAAGTGCATCAGAACGGCTGTATACCAGCCATACCAGTTCTGCACTGCGACTTGACAGCGTGATTGTTTGGAGGGTGAGATGATGGAACTCCATTTGACATACTTCAGTGTTGGAAAGCCGCGTCACTAGCGTACGTAGTATTGATGCTCTTCCTGTGGTATATTGTACCAAGAATTATGAGAAACAGTGATTTATTCATGGCCTCTGCCCAAATAATCTGTAATCATTGGTCTAAAACAGTTCATCTCATGGTGTACTGGCAGGAGTAGTTCAACCGTAAAACAGATTGCGTTTAGTCATTATATCCTGCTAAACCTTGCACCCATAGCCTACGACACTATGTTACCAACAACATTTTTTTAAATTTGCTAATCTTAAACTCATTTGTAAATGCCTACATAACCAGGTTTCTCAGGTGCTCAGTGACCTTGTGGTTCCACTCAGAGCTTTGGGCTCAGTAACACATGGAGCATCCAATGGGAATTGTAAGGTGCCCTTGCATAAATCCTCATATGGTCAAACAGCTTTTTCTGTTCGGGGGATCAACATGGGGAATTCCTTCCCTACAGAACTCAAACCAGATCCTGACTGGGATCATTTCAAACTCAAACTGAAACAGTTTTTGAAGAGGGATCAGTCATGTAGTCATGAATGATCTGGTGCTTATTGTATTAATTTGTGTCCTGTATTGTTCTGTCTGTATTTTCTTGTTGAGTTCTGAGTTTTGTGTTTTCAATTTATGTACCTATTGTTGAGTTTGTGTTGTGTACTGTCTTTTGTATATGTGTTGCAAATTAGCTTAGGCTATAAATGCTGTGGTGTGTGGCATTGGTTTATGCTACATACTTGTCCCTATACAAATGAACATTAAATAAATAAACATTAACCAATATTGCCTACGCTTAGGTGCTTTTTAGCCTAACTGGACATGCTTCATTCACCATGGGTATTGCATTTATTGCAAAGATTATGTTGTTGCTGCAAAAACTTAAAAGCTGACCAATAACATCAATCGGCCAGTGTCACAGATATACTGTATTACACTGGTGTGTATGATGGCAGACATGCAAACAACTTGCAGTACATCAATATTTTACAGGCGCCACTTGTATATGTATTTTCCCCTATTTTTCTTAATTCCACTCTATATATTTTTGTGTTTTATTTGTAGTGATTATTCCAGTAATGTTTACTCTCTGAAATGTACTGTTTCTGACATTTTGATCAAAAAGTTTATTGTTGAAGTGAACAATACCCTGCCTCAGCACATACTGTATCTTTGTCTGCACTCTACTGACCACATTTGAGGAATCTGCCAACAATTACAGTTATGTGTGTATCTAAAAAAAAGTAGTCAGTTTATTGTTATCAGATTTTTTTAAACTTCTAAATATTAATATTGCTACCAGTGTACAAATTCGAGTAGTGGCTGTGGTCTGTAACTGATATAAGATATGTATGGGATTATTATTTGAGTAGCAATAATCTGGTGTGAGAAAATATACACACCAGGTTTTCCTTTTGTGGCACAACCATTTGTATTTTAGAAAAGTTCTACTGAAATGGATTGATTGGACTTGGTCTTAGCTCTGTAAAAACACTTTTATAAAAGTTGTGAAAGGAAAATGTTCAAACCCACTTGCTGTGTCACAGTAATGCATGATCATTCACAGACCTGAAACACTTGCAGTTTGCTTATGAAGAATTCCGATTTCAGTCGGCCCTGAAAGATTTGCAAAAGGGTTTCTTAATTATATTTATGAAAATCCTGACTTAATTCTTATTTGACTAATTAATACAAAAATTACAATTTTTGGCTGAACCACTCCCTGCAGCAGTGTGTTCAGCTTGATAACACTGGGTAGCTGAGCCCAGAGGCAGTAGTCTAGGTGCACTATTGGGCTAAGCGGTTTTACTATTATTCTTGACAAGTGTGTTTTTCCTCTTTCCTACTGTGTGTGTGTGTTCTTGGATCTGCCAGTCTGTCTGGATTTGGCATTCCTTACATGACAGAGATACTGTACACACGCCCAGTTTTCCCAGGGGTGCATATACACACACGCACACCCATGTGATTCTGACTAAAAGACCACTTCTAGTGAACATAACAAAACAACATACTGACAAGTTTGCTATTCTTAGAGACTCGCTACTAGTGAGTCAATAAATGTTGTACAGTGGGTGGTGCTCGAACAGTGGTCAATGGTCACACAATTCAAACGAACAAGGACATGCTTTGCATATTTCCTACCAGAGGATCCCACTAGAAAAAAGATGATGGACAGTGTTTTGAGTATAATTGATATAAATAATTTGGTAATTGTATTTTTTTCCCACCAGTCAATATTGGTATGCTACTATATGAGTTAAGTCAATATTTCTGTTGAGCTTAAATATTCCCCTTAGCTTAAAATTCCCTAGTAGCAGAATCAGAACTGAAAAATGACAAAGAATTGTCTGAGCTGCCAACAGAAAACATATGTAAATAAATCCATTTTACAGAAATAAACAAAAATCACTCACGTTGGTTTGAATCCCAATTCAGATCTCAATTTCAACCATGCATGTCCGCACTACGTCTTTCAGCATTGAAAAATAGTAGCAGCGCTTTTTTGTCGTAGGTTACAGTGGGGGTGTTTCTCTGTGTGCCTCGCTGCACGGCTCTAATTGCTGTTGTAGAATGCTCTCCTGTGTCTTGCATTGTGCTTCATGCAGCTCTTCTTTGTCCACCTAGGAATACTGTGATTGTTATTTATTGTGTGATATGTCGTATATATTGCGCTGCTGACACTCTGCACTGAGCGTTCTTTCCATGCTGTACAAAACAAATTCCACCGACTCTGGGCTTGTGGCTTTCATAGTGAAGTGAAGTGATGTTTGGGACTGTGCACTTTTTCACTCTGCATTCTTTATTGGATGCTGATGTTTGAGGTGATAAACTAAGTTTGTGGTATTTCACGTCTTTGTTGGCACAGTTTTTCGGTATAGTTAACAATATAGTACATCATCAATATGTTTTGTGTCAGACTTCAAGTAGCTTAGCCCTTTGTGCATCAAGTAGTAGCCAAAGAGCTGTTTAAGTCCAAGGCTGCTGTGACTGTTGTCGCTTTCTTAGCCAACACTCAAAGCTTCCTCTATCATCCAGCCCTAGTGTAGGTTTAAAACATTATTTATTCTCTGGGGACCATGAATATGCAATTTCCAACAAACTGGCTAGTATTTGTTGAGATATCTTGCTCTGACCAACTAACATCGCCATCATCATCCCCACTAGTAGGGCAAACAGTGTAAGGGAGACATGGACTAAGTGGTGTACTGTGTGTGTGTGTGTGTGTGTGTGTATGTGTGTTTGGGTCCCAGGCAGCATTTTTCTAGAATGGTCTGGGAGAGAGAGGCCAGAGAGTATCAAACAATAGGTGTGGTGTCACATACTTGCTTACCACAGAGGTGTATGGAAGGCAGAGTGTGTGGCACAGAGCCACAGTCCCAGTGTTTATAAGAGAACATCAATAGCAGGAGATGGTGTGACTGGAATCTGTTGTTGTCATTGGGCAGGACTGGACCACTGTTTGGATCAGGTAGGGAACACAAAACACAGCACAGTTTGACGGACATTTTCAGTTTGATTGGTTTAAGTGACCGACTTCTGGATAAGCTAGTTGAAGTTTGAATGGAGCTGATGGATCATTAAAGCAAATGGGATGCTAACTGATTAGCTAATGCAAGTTTAATATTAAGGCTGGAGATTACATAGGAGGCAGGACAGTGGGGTGGGACAGAGGGAGAAATGTGCCGACTACCACTGCCCTGTCTGAACTGGGACTCTGACAGAGACATGGAACCCCAACAAGGTTGGTGTTTGGTTTTATTAGAGCTTTTATATATATATATATATAGATAGGATATATATATATATGGAAAGTATATATATATATATATATATAGCATATATATATATATATATATATATAATATATACACACATGAGGGTAATGTTCCATTGTTATTACTACTACTACTATTACTATGAGTCAAACCTGTATTCACAAATATAATGAAAATAAAATGTTTTAAAAACTGTCTATTAACACAAGTGCAGAATATTTATAATTGACTTAAATTGACCTTTTAATCTAATTTGAGTGTATTAGGCTATTTTGACAGTAATTATTTGACTCTAACCTAGTAAGTGATGTACCAAACCGAACATATATAACCTAACCGAACCTATACCGAACAGTTTGTGACATTTGTGCATTAAGCTCTCAGAAACAATTAATGTGTACATGTGTTAGGGCTGCACAATGAATCGAATATTAATCTCGATCATGATTTTGGCTTCCCACAATTAAATGAATATGATCGACTGCTATATTGACGTTTAAAATGCGTGCTCTGCTCATAGAAAACTCTGCTGCATATCAAATCAAGCTCTTCCTAAATTAACAGCCAGCCACCAGGGGGCAATCGAGATGTTCTGGCTTCACTTTTGGGGAGCCTTCATGCCACTGTGCGGGCACCCTGCAGCGACAGCCTGTGCATCTTGCGGCTGCAGTCCAGTGTGCTGTATTGTACTTGCTTTTTTGTTCTTGTGGTCTTTATAAATTTGTTGGTTATCTGCGTTTTTGAAGGAGGGGTCGGGGTTACCACAGACCAACGAGCCAATCATCAACAAAGAGCCGCGTGCAGATGTTTCAGACCGCCAGCTGCAGTTATGTTATTGTGGAGGTTTTCAGGCACGCGCACATGTTTGTGGAGCCCAGAGCGAGCCTTACACCCATATTAGAGTTGGATAGTTGCACTGGGACAATGCGGTCTTAAATTCAACCTCAGGGAGAGCAACAGAGGAGGGATCCATCTCCCAGGACAGACAGACATGCAATAAAATGTCGTGTGTACAGAATAGACCAACATAGTAAAATTACAGTGTGGGCAATCATGATGACAAAATTATAGATCGATTGTAAACATATGAAGAATATGGATCCGGGAGGATGTTGAGCAATTTCAGCAACTTCATCTAAGATTTCATGACTCAGATACCTCAAAAGAGCCGACACTGTCATTATGAAAGTATATTAAGATGTCGTCCTTTATTGGCCACTGTATATTAGCATCGATAAAAAACTCCCAACTGTATAACTCATTAATATAAGATTTAAATGTTTCATAGACTTCTTACTGAGCAGAAACTGTTTACTGTAACCAGACCTCTCAGTTATCACTTATTATCTAGACTTTCTCATAGAGACGTAAACTGCTGTGACAACACAACATGATGATTATCTGGAACTTAAAGAGGATGAAGAATGTGATTGACCCAGTAAGACCCAACTTTTCCACTTGCTCTCTCTGTCCACTCTGCACCTCTGGCAGGCTCCGTTTCTCTCTCTGAAATGTGTTGTCTTCATTTATCTCTCAATCCCCTTCAGCTCCTTTGTACTCCGTGTGAGTACTTAAACTAGGTTAAGTCAGCAAATGGTTGCCCACAGAGTCCCACAGCACACAAACACATTCTTGATGATTTTCAAGGGTGGAAGTAAGTAATTATTTTACCTCCTGTCTACTGTTTTGAGTATTTTTAACACTTTTACTCTCAGTTAAAAATAGATTTAATTGTTGATTTTTATTCAGAGTACATTTTAACAATCACTTTTTTACTTAAAAGGATGATGTACTGTCAATTTACTTTTACAACAATAAATATGACTAAAGTACTCTTTCCATCCATTGTGATTTAGTTAAACTCCAGCAGAATTGACCTTTTCTCTTCAGCCAGATGACTGCAGCCCTCAGGACTGTCTCCCTTTGTTAAATTTCCTGTCAGGAGAGGCAGTTTCTTCTGACTTCCTGTAGGATTGTGACATTTCCTGTGCTCTGGGAGGGGGGTGTTTGGCAGTCATCTTGCAAAGGCCTTTCAGCTGTTTGAAGAAACAGGATACAGGATACTGGATAGGCCACAGTAGGAAAACACTGTTTTAGCTGACAAAAATTAACCGCTGACATAAGCCATAATGTATCCAGATATTAAACATTGTGGTTTTCAATGGTAGCCATTGTAACAGATAACGGGATGCAAAAATGCCTCTGAACGTTAGATCTAAGTGACAATCAGAGGCTCTTCCAGCTTGTCATACAATGACACTTGCTGTATCAGCTATACATTCATGGGATAACACAACTAGCATGGTATCTAACACATGGTATCTTCACAAATGAACACCGCTTTTATGATTTGTGAAGGGTAAATGCAAATGCCAGAAGTAAAAAGCTAACATTAGACTATAAATCAAACAACATCAAGGCCAAATGACTTCAACGTCTCCACCACTAAGCTTCCAATGCTTACCTCTTCTACAAAAGTCTTTGAGAATGTTTGAGTTAGAATAGTTTACAAGAGCGAGTATAAACCCAACGAGGCTGTAAAGGTGGACGAGTGAGTAGATGAGTTTCTGTGTTCAGTGTGATGACGTTTAATGTCCCCAACAACCTCTGTAGTCTCATTTAGCCACTTGTTAGCAACCGTCTTTCTTAAGACACGTAAAAGCTTCAAAATTCACCAGTGGGGTATTTACTAATGTATTTTATGTCGTACAACAAAACGTGAAAATCTCTTAAGCTTGTGTTAACCACAGGCCTTATTTCAGGCATCTAACCAAAAACCCATTCAAGAAACCCACTGACCTTGAGACAAAGGAACTGAGGGAACTGAAGAGGAAATATAACTATGAAACTGACGAAATACCTTTTAGACTAAGAGTCTACAGTCATGCTAACAGATGTAACCTACTTACTTTGCACACCTTATTTTTCTATATAGAGAAGATTCACTGCTGTGTTGGTCTTGTTGAACTGCAGCAAACTTCCAGAGTGGTGCCTGTTTGTTTACCAAGTAATCTGTGACAGAGCAGACACTGGCTGCACTAATCAGACAACAGCCAGTTTCATATTGACCTAGTGTAACTTTGACCTACTGTAATTACCATAGCTATGTGTCAATTTAAGTTTTACTTCCAAATAAAGTGGTTTAGATAATCTGGCTAAACTGTCAGCTGAGAGAGAGGTGTTGATTCAACTCTATGGTAATTGTTTGTGTTACTGTTGTTTTGGGTGGCATTAGTATTATTAATAAGGTGTTCCTGTTATGTTGCTCAACCCCTGTATTTACTTGTACACTGAGAGTAGATGTTAACTTTTCCCTTGTATGTGGGATACTTCTTTAACTTTGCAGAAGAAAACGCAGCAGTGTCTTAATTAAACTACTTAAAACAACATACTGCTTCTTGTTCTACCCTTACACTTCTAATCAAAGCATAGAACATACTAGTCCCCCAGTGACTCACTGATAATACACCTAAAAACACAAAAATACACATATGGAAATCCAGCAATGGGGGGCTACCTAACAGGTAAAAAGTGTGTGTGTGTGTGTATTTTTTTGCTTTGAGTAACTGACTCTTGATCCATCCACTTGACCTTGTTACAATGAGGAAGAGACAAAGACAGATATACAGTACTGTATCATCATGTACTGTACAGTACTGAATAGTTGGAAGTGTGCTGAAATGGGGAGGATCATTTGCCGTGGTGTTTAGTACGACATCTTACCATTATGTACGTATTTATCAGTGTTTCCAGCATGAAATGAGTTAGTCAGGAACAGTGGCGGTTCGTTAATGCGGGGCGCTGGGGCGCCGCCCCCTCCAAGTCTCTAGTGAAGAAAGTCTACTTAAACATGTTAAACATAAATAAATTACAAAATGTGAAATAATTATGAAATAAAAATTATTTACTCGTACAATATGCGCCTGGTAGTCTGTCAGCGCCTGTCAGTGTTCATTAAAAAAAATGTATATACAGTCTATGGTTAATATATTTCTTGGGTGAAGGGCGCCAAATGAGAAAGTATGTATGTCCTTCAACTTTTGGCAAGCAGGTGACCTAAGGCTGCTCTCTAATTGGTTGCTTCAGATTTTCCACAGGGCGCAGCTCTCTGCGCTCCAGACACTCCCACTATTATTGGCAGCGAATTAGTATTGTTTTTTTGTTTTTGATCTAATATGATTGGACAATCGAGCTGTCTTTCGTGTTCACACCCACCATTAACTACGGATGCGCGACTGTCTGTCACTCCTGCTCCTAGCTAGCTAGCTGACCGCTACCTTCAGGACATGCCAGCTTCAAGTGGAACCGCGGGAATCAAAGAAAATTCGTTTTTTCCTTACAAAATGGAAGAAAAAAAGAGGTTAAAGGAGCTTGTACCGGACCGACCCGATTTACTAATTCAGCAGCAGGCAAGTGATCGAGGACGAGCTTACACCCGGGGCTTCTCCCGCTCTTGTTATGACAAACGGAGTTGGCTAGCTGGATGTGGTGTAAGTAATGCCTTTTATTTCTTTCCCTTTTTGCTATTTGAAAGTGTCGGCACCGAACCGTTGTGGCCAACGAAAACTTTCTGAAAAGTGAAACTGATAATGCAACAGGCCGCCTCTCACATATCCAAAGTGAGAATTCTTTTTTCTGATCTTGGTGGATTTGCCAGCTTTTTTTCCAGATCACCCAAACGGATAGGTGTTTTTGATAAAATAGTGGCCCATAGACTGCCAACATCCAGCAACGTCAGATGGAACTTTCACAGCTGTGCCATCAATACCGTGTTTGAGCACAGAGAGGACCTCATCCACTGTTTTGAGAGCACATGAGACTCAGGTGACTTTGACCCCGCAACCGTCAGAGAAGCAGGAGCCTTTGCTATGCGACTGGAAGATCAGGATTTTAAGTTCTTTCTGCAAATTTTTCACCACATCATGCCGCATGTGGACCTCCTCTATGCCAAGCTCCAGAAGAGGAACATTGATTCGGTCCATATCAATGGGTGCATCCAGCAGTTCCAACAGGACATACAAAAGATCAGGTACTAACTGTATTCCTGTTATTAATATGATTTAATATTATTCGCTTTCTCTTTTATTATTATGATAAATTGTCTTTGTCCTTAACAGAAATTCTCTCCATTCCATTGTTGAGCAAAGCAGTGGCTCTCAGCCAACGAAGAGGCGTTGGGCACTCAGTCCAGAGGACCATGAAAGGATTGCAGCAGAGGTGAGTTTATGTTGTAGAAATCAGTCACAGTCCATGTTACAATGGAGTGTAGTATTTCTTTTTTTTTAAATCTCTGGAAGGATGTTATTGGGAACTAAATCAAAAAGCTTTAACAATAGGTTTCTGGTTTGAGCCTGAGTCAGGGTGCATGTGACAGAGAAGCTGAAGTAATGTTGCTTCTCTTGGTGCATGTGCAGATCTTCACGTGACCTTCACTTCTCCTAATATCTTATGTTAGGGATACTCCTAATACCCATTCCCCTTGTCACTGACCACTGTGAAAAAGTCTTCCTGTTTCTTCATCTTATTTAGCAATGACTTACGTGTAAAAGTTTAGCCAATATGTAGTGTGTATGATGAATATGGCTAAAACCATCTGTTATTTCTTAAGCCCCCTAATTGTTTGTTACATGGTATAAAATAATATGTTATCCTATTTAGAATGATTTTTTACCTTCTATG
Organism: Macquaria ambigua; assembly: GCA_008360985.2. Lineage (NCBI taxonomy): Eukaryota > Metazoa > Chordata > Actinopteri > Centrarchiformes > Percichthyidae > Macquaria > Macquaria ambigua. Next base: position 134,686 of record VMKM01000699.1, on the reverse strand, counting down.
CGCAAAGACACTATTGCATCTCTGTTGGGCTGTTTGTATTGTGTTGTAAAATAAAGCCTTGTTTAAAAATCTGTTTGGTTTCTTAGTACGAGATATTCAGAGCTATTGGGCATTAGAAATCTGAAATAGTTCATCACCCTCAAACCTGAAAGGAGAATTTCCTACATATTTTCTATGAAGATGTGCTCAGACACTTGTATTTAGCATTAGCCTAGATAGAGAGTTGTTACTTACATCAGATGTATGATCAACTGAGGGCATATAATTTAAAGATATTTTTAACTTCAGGATTATTTGCTATAAGACTTAAGCATTAATCTTCAGCATTTACATATTCACATTTTATCCAACAATTGGCAGCAGAAGGCTCTATAAATGACCTTGGAGTTAGCTAATATTTTCCTACTCTTTATGAGAATGTAACAGTGGCGTTAAAAATGACTTAAGTAGTTCCATATTTAGAAATGGAACTGTTGCCTGTTTGTAACTTTGGTTGATGTAGGTGAAATGGGCATTTTGTCATCTCTATTTTTTTTTTTTTCTATTCTTTTCTCTGTAGGTCTGTGATACCATACTGGGACACACCAGGGAATACTTCTCCTTTACAAACCACCTTGTCAGTGCCACCTTGCTGCAGGGCGACAGGTTTGAACAGTACAACATGGCATTTCCTGAGGATGCACTGACCAACACCTTGAAGGCCTACCCAATGCTCAGTGGAAGCAAGCTGAAGACAGAGCTTAGTCTCATCTACAGCAAGGAAGAGTTCAAAGCCTGTTGTGGTGCTGTGGATCTATTCCAGTTGTTAATGGAGAATAATCTTGGAGAAATCTTTTCAGAGACTGTCACTCTTCTAAAGATCCTCATCACCACACCCATGACCACGGCGGAAGCTGAGAGGTGCTTCTCAACCTTCAAAAGAATTAAAACTTTTCTCAGAAACACCATGACCCAGGAGAGGCTGAATGCATTGGCCATGCTGTCAATGGAAAAGAGACTGGTGACTGAGATGGGTGACTTTAACCAGAAAGTCATTGAGAAATTTGCAGGCCAGAAGGAAAGGAGGGCGAAATTTATGTTCAAGTAGTGCTACTGGCCAGTGTTTAGGCAACATTACAGTGTGCTGTGTTGTTTTTAGATTTGTTTGTTGTTGTTTTTGCTGAGCTACGAAGTGCTGCTTCAGTTTGTTTGTCTCCCCCAAAACTGCGCCCCCCCCAAATTTTTTATCACCAGCCGGCACTGGTCAGGAAGCTAGATGCTGATTCAGAACACAACAGTTTGTGGTTTCTAATGGTCATTTCTGGTTTAATATGTATGATTCCGTTTTTTTGTTTTGCATTTGAGAAGACAAATTCATATCAGTTTATTTGCTAAATACGGTGACCTTAAAACACAGGGAAAACAAGGCTAACTAATAAAATTTAGTAACGTTTATATTTTATTTAAAAAAATGTTTTTGTGCAGAATTTTTTTTTCATATGAATGTGATCACACTGTACAGATTGCTCTGCTGAGATCTGCTGAGTGAAAATTTGGGCTTACATGAAAGATAAAAGTAAAAATCTTTCACTTTTACCTCCCTCTACTACTCACAAACCTAAGAATAAAATAAAACATTTTTTACGACTTAAAAATGCTCCAGAGATTCAGTACAGAGACAGAGAACACACACCTTTCATCACGTTTTTAATGATTTTACAAAATATCATTGGTCATGATAAAAAAGAATACGTTAGCTGAAAGCAATCATTCAGAATCTATTTGCATTTGACTGGATGTTATAGCACTTTGTCTTTGTCTTTTTTCCTGCTTTCCATACATCTTCACTGTCTGCACTTGTCATTGTGGTACTCCTTATGATTTCTCTGATGTACTCTTCTACCAGCAGCAGAATTTCTTTCCTGCTCCAGTTTGGTTTGTTTCCATTTCACTCAATTTCCTATTATTTCATCCCTATTTATATTTTTATATGTTATAAAACTATTTGATTGTTGTTAATTTCACATTAATTGCTACTGGGGATATAAAAAAAATTCACACAAATAAAATTAACTTGTTATGGTTATACCTGCATCAACATGCTTACCATGTCATTGCAATGTCCATGGTTCGATTCCGTCTGGCACCTCTGTTGCATGGCACCCCTCGTACTCTCTTCCCATGTTTCCTTTCTGTCTCTACTGTCAAACGATCAAATTATGGCAAGAATTGCTCAAAATGAATCTTAAAAAAAAAAGATAGATAGATTGTATGTTAATACCAGGTGGGAATGGAGTGTTTGTTTCATCAGATGTGTGTGTGATGGATGACAGCATGACAAATGGATCAGTCCGTCATGCTGTGGTGTCAGCAGTCTGTTGATGGTTCTTCTCCTCTGCTCTGTACAGGGAGTCCATCCCGAACTCTCTCCACCATGTCACTGTCCGTTCGCCCAATCAGACGCCTCACCTCCAGAGCCATCACTAGGAGCCAGAGCTTCACTGGAGTCAACACCTACGACAAGCCCTACAGGTACACACACACACACATATAGCCTACATGCCGTGGGGAAATACACACTTGATCATCCCTTTCTTCATAACTTTCAGATAATCAATACAGTACAGTAATACAATACAAAATACAAAAATACAGTACATTTCAACCTATTTCTCCTACAAATTGTATTATGTTTTTACAGATGAATTGTTCATTTGTATGTTTATGTTAAAAAATCATTATTGGGATTATGTACTTTGGATTTTACTTTTGAATTTTAGGCTGCATGGCTTGCATGCTACAGAGCACCTTTATTCAGGTGGTAACAACTGAAAGCAGCATCACCAAATGTTTTTATTCTGCTTTGTGGAACTGCTAAAAGAGAAGAACCGGTGGATCTGAGGGACCTTCCCAGTTCATAAACCACAAGCATTTCTGAGAGGTAGTCTGGTGCCAGATCATGTAGTGCCTTATAAACTAATAAAATAATTTTAAAATCAATACAAAAACTAACAGGTAACCAGTGTAAAGACTTTAAAATAGGTGTAACATGTGCTCTCCTTTTGGTCTTAGTCAGCACTGATGCAGCAGAGTTCTGAATTAATTGTAGCTGATTGATTGTATTTTTGGGTTGACCAGAAAGGAGAGCATTACAATAGTCTAACCTGCTAGTTATAAAAGCGTGCATCGGTCTCTCTTTGTGTTGCTCAGAGAGAGAAAAGGCCTCACTTTTGAAATATTCTTCAAATGGAAAAAATGGTTTTGGTCACACTTCGCACATGAGCCTTAAAATTACAATCTGAGTCATAAATTACTCCTAGGTTTCTTGCTTCTTGGCTCGGGTTGAGTCCTAGTGTATTTAGCTTGGAGGCCAGTTTCTCTCTCTGAGCCTTTGAACCAATAATCAGTACTTCTGTTTTATCCTGGTTGAGCTGTAAAAAGTTCTGTGACATCCACAGGCCTTTATATCTAAAATACAGTTAAAAAGTGAGTCAATCGGCCTAGTGTCATCAGGAGACATGGCCACATAGAGCTGAGTGTCATCAGCATAGCTGTGGAAAGAGATGCCGTGCTTCCTGATGACACTGCCCAGGGGTAACATGTACAAATTAAAAAGTAACGGTCCTAAAATTGATCCTTGTGGTACCCCACAGGTAACCTCATAGTGTTTGGAGGTCAGCTACAGATACAAAACATTTTTCTTCTGTAAAGGTATGAGTTAAACCAGTTAAAAGGAATTCCAGACAGGCCAACATGCTCACTTAATCTATCTAAAAGGATCTGGTGGTCTTCAGTATCAAAGGCAGCACTCAGATCAAGTAGCACCAGAACTGAAGGCTTGTTGCGATCAAGATTTGTTCTGATATTGTTCACTACTTTTAATAGTGCTGTCTCTGTGCTGTGATGTGTCTCTTAAGCTGCTTTTTGGTAACTTTTGTAAGCAAGCTACTGGCTGTTACTGGCCTGATAAGCATGAGGATTGCTTGATGTCAGTGTTGTTTATATCATGACTATGACCTCACAAACATTCCCAACTGACTGTGTAATGAGCAGAGGCCATGTGATTGAAGCCTGATGGGATGGGTATTCTGTAACATTTAATAATACAGTTAGAGTTTTGCACCAATTTCTGTTAATCTGAATAAAAATTGTTTTGATCAGTGAATTCACTCACTGAAGTAAATGTGTTTGGAGATGGGTTTGGAGTTGTTGGAAGCTGCATTTAATACATCTTTGACAGAGCTGGGCCAGCAGTTTCCCCCTGCTTCCAGTCTTTGTGCGGAGGATAAACATGTCCTGGACATATCATATTTTACAGAAAAAATATTTCACAGAATTTGTAGTGTTCCTACAAAAGCAATGAAAGAAACAAAAATAAGTTTGATTTCTGTGCATGCATGTGCATGCATTTATAGGCTCACTACCTCCGCCTTTCTTTTATATCTTCTATATAGAGTATAAATATCTCTGTGACATAACTATACTGTACTAGCAACCATTGTTCACTTTTAGTAATAGTCGTTACTGCCTGGCTAGACTACCAAACCAAAAGCTATCAAAGCTCCAGTCCAAGAGACGCTGGACAAGATGTCCAGTGGTTTGATAGACTGGACTACCGACTGACTCTCTATACTGCTACTGCATGTAGTCAAATTCTTTGTAAACCCTTTAAGAATTAAAATGTTTCTGAATGTGTTTTTGGTCATAGATATTTTTAGATACATAGATATTTTTCATGGTATAATGACATATTTTTGTCACTATTCAAATTATTTAGTTGTTACAAGAAATGTTTCTCATTATAACAATATATCACTATCTTGTTATATCATGAAACTTTATCCTCATAACACTATACCAACATGTCTCATGAAAAGAAGGAATGAACAACATCCAACTTATCTTGTCAAATAAGTTCAAGATTTTCAAAATCCCCCCCTTAACTGGCACAACTGAAACAATTGGCCCAAAATACTGTTTCTCCATTTAATTATTGATTATTTGATTGTGCAAGATGTGTAGCTATAAAATATTATTTTTTCAGTGTTGGCGTGAATTAAACCTGCCCCGTCCAGAACTGAGCATAACTTGTTAAAGGTACTATAGCAATGTATTGATCGCTTTGTATTGTAAAAAATGTTTTTTACTGGGAAAATCCAAAGGATGTGACGTTTATGCCCGCCATGCCTCACTTCAGCTCCCCTACAGCGCGAACAATGTGCAACACAAGCTAATGTTAGCTTAGAAATGGAGTCCGCTAACACCAACAAGCGACCGGCACTCACCACAACACAGCGTCCAACACAAATGCTTCCATTAGTACACTCACATGCAGTATACTGTGTACACTATGTACTGACTTGTGTAGTGCGTTAATTTTGACAGGGTAGTGTCGTCCCAAATCGAATACTGCTGTTGTGCGCTTACCGGAAATAACGATCGCAACCTTTGGCCACGTCTTCTTCTTCTTCTTCGCGTCGTCTTCGGCCGCACGCCGAAATATCTGCCAGCACGTTTGCTCACTTGACTTCAATTCAATTATATTACAAATGAATGAAAAATGAACGTGCTTTTACTTTTAGCCGTAACAATCGCAACCGCGGCCGCCATTTTCATACGTTGGTGGTCCTCCCCTTCCACTACGTGGCCAAGATGCCGTCCGCTGAGGGTGAGAAGTACGGAAGCCGAGAACGGCTGTGCTTGCAATTATTTTTTTAATGCCGTTATCTCGAGAAAACGAGCTTTGTTATCTCGAGATCACGAGTTAATTATTCCGTTATCACGAGAAAACGAGCTTTGTTTTCTCGAGATCACGAGATAATGAACCCGTTATCACGAGAAAACAAAAGGTTGTTTCCTCTTATTGTCCTTATTGTTAATCAGTGATCAGGAGTGCCATGCCAGCATGCTTAGATGACCTCTTGACGGCAACTGATTTAAGCTGAAAATGTCAGATCAAGGAGTAGGTTTACCCATTACTGATCAACGCATCAGACTGTACTTCAATCAAGGTCTAACACAGGCAGAAATTGCATTGTGTCTTTCTGTCAGAGATAACATTCAGATCAGTCCTCTGTTCAGTTATGAATCCTCCCTGACAGTCATGACAGTGATCTTGAAGGTTGAAATCAGGTGTGTAATTATTCCGTTATCTCGAGATAACAAAGCTCGTTTTCTTGAGATAACGGAATAATTAACTCGTGATCTTGAGATAACGGCATTAAAAAAATAATTGCAAGCACGGCCATTCTTGGCTTCCGTAGAGAAGTGTGCAGCGTTCCACCCTCAACTTTCTGGCCGTTTTGTGTACACCATCCGGGTACTTACAGTACACTGCATTTTGCCATACTTACCAGTGTGAACGCACTTAAGCACTCAAAATACTAAGTTTGAGTACGCATGTACGCGATTTGGGAAACAGCTACAGTCCATATAGCTTGCTTGCTAACATGGAAAAACTGCTAGCTAGCCAATGTAGCAAAAATACTGTCTTAAGTGGATAATGTCAACTAAATCATCCAGACTACTGGGGCTGATCTGGCTGGTAAATTGGCTAGCCTGCTTTTTGCAAATTACTTTATCAGCTATCGTTACAAAGCAATCAATGCCAGATCCATACAGCATAGTTAAGTTACAGCTAGCTGGCTAACCTTAGCTTGCTAGCTCGCTAACATTATCGCTAGCAAAATACTACAAGGTTGCCAACTTTGGGTACCTGGCTGAGATTTTGATGCCATGGCCCATGGGCGTAATCATGCATACGCGCATGCGCACTTTATTATGTACACATATTTGGACTCAATTCACCAAAAAAAAAGTATGCACCTTACACATGTGGCGAGAGCGGGACCTTAGATTTAAGGATATAGCCTGACTACGCCACCCCGGGACTTCCACCCTGGGACGTACTCACAATTTCACAATATTAGACAAACAGTAACCCAATAAAAGGCACACAGGTTCATTCACTAATGAAAGTCAAAGACCTGTTGCTTACAATATCAAAACTACACCGTTTTATTGAATGTTCACAAGTAGCAAGTACCAGAAATAAACAAAAAGAAACACAAGAATCTAGCCAATATAGACACATAGCCAATACATGAACACACACACACACACACACACACACACACACAGAGAGAGAGAGACACACATGACTACACATACTCACTTAGCCAAATATATACATGAACACTCATTCATTCATTCACTGGCTTGCTTGAACGCCTTCTGGACTCCGCGCAGGGAGGAAAGAGAACATACGGCAGCACAATACAGTTCCACATAGAGATGTAAAGTAATAGTTGTGGTAATGGTATTGATGTTATTAATAGAAATAATACTAATAGCAATATTATAATAGTAATACTAATAATAAGAACAAAACAGTAATGGCAGCAGTGGGTGCAGACCAGGAACACGGGGGCAGCAGGTGGCCTGCAACCATAGATCCAGACTGTACAGCTCAGGAGGCAGAAATACCTGCAGAAAGCAACAGAAGGGGGGAGAGAGAGAGAGAGAGAGAGCACACAACAATTAATAACAAGGACTTTCTGAAATCTCCACATAGAACCTTTAAAACAACATGAGGAAGCTTCTTGTTATATCAACGTACCAATCTATCATGTAATAATGACAAATGTCCCTTTTTCAATTAGATACATTGTGTGTAATAACGGGAATGTTTCTTAATATAACCAGATCAGGTGATATAATAAAAATAGCTGCTTGTTAAAACAGAATAATTTGGTATCTATTAATAATGAGAATATACCATTGTAACATTAAAAATATCTTGTTCTAATGTAAAAATGTTGCATGGGGGAGAGAGAGAGAGATACAGACAGTCAGGGAATTCCTGATGTTTATGCAGTAGGTGTCAGTCTTATGTGATATGATAATCATGTTAGATAAATCAGTTTGATCAAGCTGAACTGGGGATGTCAGGTGAGGATATTTGAGGATGATGTTGAATTGATGTTGCAGGAACCTCTCAGTATTCAGCACTCCAGGTCTCAGCAGGAAGCCCAGCAGAGCCAGCAGGATGTTTACTGTGTCTACCAAGTCCAACCCACCACCTAAAGTTCCTCAACCAGAGCGACTGGATCAGGTCTATGAGGCACTGAAGAAAGGCCTTCAGTGAGTACACTCACAACACACCCAGGCACTCATACAAATAGCAACTCGCAATTTGTAGTAGGAGTCACTAGTGCTCAAAGCACACAATGCTGACACTGCACTAGTGACTCCTACTCACTGACTGATATTTCTGCTATTCTGATGTCCTGTGTACTGTGTTCCTACATTGTATTACTATTGCAGTATGGATCAGGAGAAAGGACATTTCATGGGTTGACCATAAATCTACCTGCCTTGATATAGTGAAAATAATCTTTTCACAGACAATCTTTATAATATTATTGTCTCCAATTTTGCAAAGAAACAACCAAACTCAACTAAGCTCACACTGAAAAAGCTAATAAAGAATTGGACAAGTCAAGTCAAGACAAGACTAGAAACAGGGAAACAGCTAGCCTGGCTCTGTCCAAAGGTAAGAAAATCCACTGACAAACACCTCTTAAGCTCACTAATTAACACGTTGTGTTTCGTTTCATTTATTTTCCAGAATATCAAACTGTTACTTTAAGATCAACTCTTAAGGGTAGAATCACACAGAACACAGCGAGCTGGGCGGTGCCACCGACTCTGCTCCAGTTAATTTTGTATAAGTGGTGAAGCCCTGGTGAGCAGTACAATGGTATAACTGAGAGATGGTCAGGTAGTGCAGAGGGCAAAGTTTAGACAATTTTCTCAAAACTTCAGCACATAAAACCAAAGATCTGTGTGTGTGTGTGTGTGTGCACGCTCTCAGGTCTTACCTGCAGGTTCATCAGATGGACTTGGACAGCCTCAGCAAACAGATGAAAGAATCAAAGAGGAACTCTAGACTGGTACGTTCTGACAATGTACTGTTTAGCTCGGCACTACAAGTGAAAAGGAAAACCAGTTGTGGACACAAGCCCTTTTTTTCTTGAATTTTTGATTTTCTGAAAATGTTCCAACAAAGCAAAATATCACTTAACATAAAGAGTGTACATCAGATTTTGCTGCCACTTAATTTAAATGTGAGAGAAACTGATGGCTTGATTTGTTCTGCCTCCTCAGGGATTCCTGTATGAACTGGACAAGGTGAGCTACTGTGAACTCTTACATAGCTACCTCAACTGCACAGAGACTTTGGGACAAGTTTATAAGAGATATGCCTTTATTTCTAATTATGCCTGTTTTTTAAGTATATGATCATATTATAGTAAGAAGCCTCTTGTTTTATATTGCTATTAATGCAAATTCAATACTTCCTCCATGTTTACCTGTTGTCTTAATAAATTCAGTATTTCCATAGCACTAACACTAACTACCTTCAGTGAATCTCAACACTTCCTGCACAGATGTTTCACATTAAAAGCCTTCCAACAGCTCAAGGGCATAATCCCTCCCTTTCCTGCTAGACTTTTAATTTGACAAATTTGTAGAAGTGTTGATGGAATCTTAACAGTGGTCAATGCGACTCATTACATTACAGCTAATTCAGGCCACCTAAGTGTTTTTAGTAGGCGCCAGCCTTTATTTGTTTTGCTGGCCTGAGCCTTGGACTTGAGTCTTGGGTTGACATAGTGTGAAAATAGTTCAGTGTGTGTTGACAAGTAGGAATAAATGTGACTCTGTGTTTCCCTCTGACAGCAAGTGAAGGTGACTGAGAGGTACATAAGACGACTGGAGTTTCACCTCAGCAAGGTAAGACCACCATGATCCCTGTCAAACAATGCCTTTCCACATCAGTGAATGTTATAGAAAATAAAACATGTCCAGATCATGTTGGAAATGTCACAGAAATGTGTTCATGATTTAACTCTATTGGACTGGTTGCTTATATTTAGATGGAGTTTTTGTCTTCACATTACCACCCTGACATTTCATTTTGTTGTGGGATTACTCTTTGTATATCTGTCTTTGGGTTGCTTTTCATACAGAGGGTGGGCAAAACAGCAAAAAACAACCAGTAGCTACAGCAAAATCGTCCAAGACTTATGTGCTGAACTATAACGTTTTTCTAAGACTGACTGACTGTTGATACAACTCAGTGGTCATATTTAGATAGCTAGTGTTGGCGAGAGTCTATTTGATAAGTATTTGTTATACTTCTGAAGCCAAATACCAATTAACAATACTCTATGTGTCAGCTATAGTAGAGGGCTGAAAATCACCTTTTTATTAGTCAGTTTTCATGTCAACATACTGATAATTGTATCATATACATAATATATATAATTTTGTCCTGGAGAATTCAAACAACAGACTGTAAACTAGAAAACACCCAGAGAGCATAAACTTCCACCAAATATGCATAACCTCTGTATTTGTAATTTCATTACAAGTTAAGTTACAGGAAACTTGATTTAGAATTTCATTTCCTCCATATATATGTGTAGGAACACATGTGATGTACTGTCCAAAGCACTGACATTACTGAATGACAATAAACAGTTATTTTTATGATTTTTCTCATGGAACTCCAGGACAGTATGGGCATTTCAATTAGATGTAAATAAAATTAATGATGACCGTGGACACAACAAGGCCTCATGTTGAAGGTTGCATTGTCAGTACTCAAACATGACACACAGTGTTACCGATGCACCGCATGCACTCTGTGTGTACCTGTGCAGCAGATAGACAGAGAGAGAGGGATGAGTTAACAATGCAACAAGCCATGCTCTGTGTCTGCAATGTGTAAACAGACATCTGTTTGCTAACACATTCGCCATAACAAATTTATGAGGTGATATGTTAATGATAAGTAGGGAAATGGAGACAGGTAGCATTATGAAGACAAGGCCAAATGATGAGGAAATGGTTTTAAAAGGGTACTTCATACAAAGTTTTTAATATGCTATGTCGAGCAGAGTACAATTATCTGCACACTATGCAGTTCACTGACTGACTGGCTTCCAGTCCAGAACCACTCTAGTACTGACTTACATTTTCAACTTTCCTTGCTGTGAGGCTGATTTCCTGCTTGCCTAGGAGAGGAAGATGAAGTGTGTATTTTTCCCCCTCTTTTCCCAGATTGATGAGCTATATGAAGCCTACTGCCTGCAGAGGAGACTCAGGGACGGAGCTAACAAGATGGTGAAGGCTTACACTGCCTCTCCAGGCAGTAAGGAGGCCAGGGAGAGTTTAGCAGAAGCCAATAAAGGATACAAAGAGTACACTGAGGTAAGATGAAGAGGACAGAGAAGTGGAGGGATAGAGTGAAAAGTGGATTAAGATGGAATGGAGAAGAATGGTAAATGTATAGTGATCCTTGTGGGAGAATAGGGCCATTGCATGAGCAAGTAGTAGGGGAATACATTACAGAGTAATAGGATATAACAGCACAACTAATAGAGATCATTTATAAACAACAGCTCTATAATTCCAAGCTGTTTGGTTGAAATGAATAAATGAAAATCCCTCTCTGATCTTCTCTGTAGAACATGTGTGTGTTGGAGAGTGAGTTGGAGAATCAGCTCGGGGAGTTCCACATTAAGATGAAAGGTAAGAATGAAACATCAATGGCAAGTTCACCCTTCGGTCTGTCCTCACACATCCCTCCTTCCTCTCATCCTCATGCCCTTTTCTTCTCTCCTTTTTTCATTCTCTTCCTGAATTTGTTTTTGCCTTGTCTTAGCCAACAACAAAAATCACATAGACATAGAAGGGGTACACACTCCACAATTCCTTTGTAAATGGGACGCTCACATAGTTCAAATTATTCTTTAATAAAACATATGTTTTATGAATTCTTGCCATGCCATTAATTTAATCTTCTTCACATTTGGCATGCAGCATCTTTGGACTGGAAACACAGTATTATTATTATTATTAGAAGTTACTTCAAACTTAAGACTGCTCATAAACCATGTATTGCAGCAAGAAACTATAGTTAAGAGTCCAAGCACCATGCTGTTGGAGCCCAATTGTTTTTGCTCTGGATTTTATTATTAAACCATCAAATCTACAGTTGTGAAATTTGCAAGATAGGTAGCAGACTTGCCAACTATAAAATAATTAATGTCAACCATATCCTCCTGTTCCTTAGAATGGCACCTCCCATTGCCACCTGTGATTTTATTTTTTGCAATTTCACAAAATATGTTAAACCCCTTTTGTGAAATAGACTCTGTGTTTGTATATCAACGGTAGATTCTCCAAATGACACCAAATCACCAATCCTTGACATGCTCACAATGAATCTACCGTGCCACATTTGTTGCAAATCTTATAATATGTGCATGGTAACATATTTTGTTAGTAGTCTCACAAATTTAGGGTTTATATCCTCCAGTATTTCCATACGAATATTACATATTTCTGTTATTATCTATTGTAATATCACAGTTAATCAATGTTTTTTTTATATTATATAATGTATTAGAGTCTATAGCCCCATTCAGATAGTATGAACATTACATGGGGAGGTGGGGAATGAAATATTCAGTGTGCTCCTAGGTATTTAACCATCGGGAAATTACAGGGTATGATCTGTAATAGACATGGATAATCAACAGGAAAATACCAAAAACCTCTCTAAGGGAGGCGCCGAGGAAGAGATGTGAGGCAAAAACTGTGTGAGGTGAATTTGAGACAAAAATCGTACTCCTTCTCTGAGTCATGACAGTCAAATCTTAACACACAGGCATGAAACACATATTGATATCATTCAGTGTGACTTTCACATCCTGATGATATCATTATCTCTGATGTCCGTCACGAATAATTGTCAATTAATCCGCTTAGAAATCATAGAAAAAAGTCACTTCTGAACATGCCTGAGAATCATCACATTTTGAGTTTTCTTTAGTATCAAAGTAATCCAGTGATAAAGATCTGAACATCCATGGGCACATTACAAACAGAAACTGTTAATAGCTAATTTGGCATACTTTTAATGGCACCAATTTGTCAAAATGTAAACAAATATAGCCTTAAAAAAACAGGGTTCAAAAGAGAATCCTAGTACCTACCTGTAGCTGATATTGCAACAGCCCATTTGATGAGCTTTTATGGGGCTGTCCTATTCTGATGGCTTTCATTTTTTACCATGTTAGGTCCAAAACAGGTCTTTATGTTGGTATTAGCATGTTTCAGATTAGCAAAAACATTTTTGACTAAATTTTCACCGAAAAGTCAAATATCACACTGAGGTTATCAAAAAGAAAAAAGAACAAGGACAAGCAGCAACTCAGAGATCCACTTTAAATGATAAGGAAGTCACTCTGGACGGGATTTAAATTATCGGAGGACCAGCAAGTTCTCCTATAACTTGTATATACAGCATATCATAGAGAAATAAATCCAGTCCCAATGGGGCTTATGAGAAGCTGACAGGCTACATCTGTTTCTGTTTGTCTTTCAGGTCTGGCAGGATTTGCTAGATTGTGTGCTGGTGACCAGTATGAGGTTAGTCCATCAGTTTCTCTCCATCTGTCTCTCTCTCGGTCTCTCTCCTTCTAAGTTTCCATCCAAATATTGTGCCAATTTTAACCAAATTTTGAGAAAATTATCAAAACACAATGCAATTTAATGCATGTTTCCATCCTCTACCATTATGCAAATACTGGGAGTCGCATTCTGCTTTTATTGATAAACCAAATTTTCAACTTCAGCCAAGCAAAATCATTTTTTGCATTTTTTCGAATTTTCTGCATTTCCACTCAGGTTTTTTTATGCGCAAATTGAAAATGGGCATATAAACAGGTGGATGGAAACCCACCTTCTCTCTCTCTCTCTCTCTCTCTCGCTCTTTCTCTCTCACTCTTTCTCTCTTTCACTTAAATTCAAATGTATTTATTGGCATGACCATGATCAGATACAGTATTGACTGTATGAATACTGGCAATGATATACATTACACTCAGAACATTGTTAAGGAAAGGAAAAGGACAAAGGAAAATGTATAAGCTTACATGTTTGAAATAATTAACAATTTGTTTTGAAAAATAATTTAAACACTACCTAAAGGGAAAAAAAATGAAAAACAGAATTTAGTTTTGTGTGTGTGCATGTGTGTGAGTTACCAATGAACACAAATAATAATACAAAAAAATAAGAATAGAACAAATGAATAAACATCCTGTCATGATAAGACATAAGGAAAATAAACACAATACATGTTTTCTTGTATCTGCCTGTTTCTATGACCAGGCTGTGTGCACTTTGTTAATGGGTTTAACATAAGTCACTGTGGTCAGGCAGGTTGTGTTCCAATAAGGGCAGTCATTTTGTTTTTGTTGGGTTGTAATTTGGTTGACTCTTTTAGTTTTGTTCTCAGACTGATCCTGAGACAGTGTTTGAACTGGTTTGTAAACCAAGCGTCAGGACCAACTCCTTTCTTTGCTCACTGCTTGGCACTGCAAAGCTTTGTAGTGGTAGGAGTGGGGGTGACATTGGCCAACATTTTGACCATATCGCCCAGTCCTAGTTTCAGGTCCTCTAATACCACAACTGACTGCTAAATTTGTCATGTTTTTGTCTGCTGATTTCCCAAACAGAACTTGAATCTCGAAAGTCTTCTTTTTACTCTTTGGTGACGTTTTGTGAATGAAACTTTCTCACAAATGTAGCGGAACAGGTAGCCTCATATGGCACTTTTAGGGGCTTTTAGGGCTGGGCGATATGGCCAAAAATGTTATCACACATTATTTTTTCATATCAGTCGATATCGATAATTATCACAATAAATGTCAAATCATTGTTAGTTCAAAGGCTGATTTTTGCTCCCGAGTGAAAGGTGAAGAAACCAGGTGGTTAATTGTGGTTTTAAACTATTCTTTATTGTCAGAACATGACAAACACTTGACAAACAGCAGAACATTTCACAAATCTGAGGTACTGTAATTTCTTATTTCCTGCGTGTTCTAATGGGTGATATTGTTTCAAATCATGAAACAGGTTTGTGGTGTTGCATTTCTTAGCTGACTCGTGTCCTCTGCAGTTTGCTCTGTTTTTTGTCAGATTGTAAATAGCTAAAATATCTCCAAACTACTGAAGTTGAGTGACCTTTCTTGTCAACAATGGCTTCGTCCTGCTTCAAGCCGGTCATGTGCACTGCGTTTTCTTCAGTGTCGCTCATTTCGCTTACCGGTATTTTGCTTATTCTGCTCCAACTACAAGCCTGTTAGACACTGTGTCTGTAAGCATACCTCTATTTCTGTGACATGATTGGCTTCTTCTGTTTAATGGCAGGTGGCAACTAGCATTTAAGGTGCATTAGCTCCTCCCTCTCCTGGTGTATGGGTGGTTTAATTATATCGAACATGTATCGAACATTTGTTATATGTATATTGAGGAAAATTATGTTGCGATTATTATCATTATCATTTTATTGCCCAGCCCTACCTGAAACTAGAAAATATTAGTACAGCTGCCAGCTACATGTCATCAGAGCAGCACTCACTGTACTGTGACAGACACAGACATGAACAGGGAATGGTTTGACATGAAGTTCAACACTAAAAAAAACAGCCCATGACTAATATGAGAGGCAGTAAATATTATAGCCTACAGTAGGTGATCCTGGCAAAGCTGTCAAGCTGTCTTTTACTTAAGTGCTTTTTACGTCATTATGGTTAGCATGATTACGTATACCTCAGCATAGTTAAAAAAGGGTGCATCTACCTTAATTAACCAACCGGCGAGCACACTAAGTTAACCAAATCAAACACACCAATGATGTTGTGTGACCTACAGGTGCATGCTGGGTCTGGCTAACATGCTAAATGCTAATATGCTCATGGTGGATCCTCCATCTGTGATTTCTGCGTGTTGAGTGTCATATTATGCACTGAGAATGAATGAGCAGAGAAGCTGAACCTAGATCAGACTGTGGAGGAGAATGACGTTCAGACAGGTGAGTACAACAACAAACTCAGTGATGGATGTAATTCTCTCTCCAGATGACAATTCTATAAGGTCAAGTGTCAGGCTGTTTCATTAATGTAGTCTAATAATGCTTGTTGCATCCACCACGGTGTCCATAGCTCTTTTTATTTATCAATCACTTATGATATGTACAATTCTGTTTAATTTAATTGTAAAGTTTTGTCCTCTTTTGATAATCAGTTGTATACAGGCTGCAAAGTGCCTGTGCATAGAAAAGGAGTTTATTGTTTGTACATAAGAGCTCTGAGATGTGATGTTGTTCCACTAGTGTATACATTGACATTTAATGCAATTTATTTTGGCGCCTAAAGGTGCTCTTTAATTTAACAGTAGTATTGTATATCATCATATAACACCCCACCCCCCTTTCAAAAATGTAACACAGTAACGTTTACTCAGAGTACATTTTAACTGACCTACTTTTTACTTTTATCTAAATATATATTTATTTATAAGTTTACTTGAGTAGAATTTCTTCAAAGTAACAGTATTTCTACTTGAGTATGATATTCTAGTACTCTTTCCATTTCTGTATATAAAAAGCAACAATGTCTATATACAGGTCAAAGTGTTTCTGTGAATTGTAAACAGTTATACAAATAGTGCATGGAATAAATATCAAATGGGTAATGTAAAAGGGTCTGAAGTAATTTTCCCTGTCTGTTTCCTGACTCTGGAGATCTATAAGGTCTGAATGGAGGGAGAATGCAAGTTGGCATCAATGATTTCTTCTGTAGTCCTGACTGTCTGTTGTAGTTTGTTCCCGTCCTGTTTGGTGGCCGATCCAAACCAGACAGTGATCGATGTACAGATCACTAAATAGACTGGATGATTGCAGTATAGAACAGGATCAGCAGCTCCTGAGGCAGGTTGAATTTCCTGAGCTGGCACAGGAAGTACATCCTCTGCTGGCACAGGAAGTACATCCTCTGCTGGGCCTTTTTAATGATTGTATCAATGTTGGATGCCCACTTTAGATCCTGGGAGATTGTGTGAAATGGGTGCGGAGAGGGGTGAAAGCCTGATCAGCTATGACATTAAAATCGTCGGTTAAATAGGCTTTCTCTGGGTTTGGGGCGCACATCTGGGAGCTTTACCGAGGAAGGAATAATCTCAAAAGATGTGTTCTTCATGTGACCTTCATTTTCACTGGACAGACAGGAAATTTGCTTTGAAGTATGTTCAAAAAAAAAACTTGCCCTCGCAACAGATGTGCCTACAACAGGTCTGGACCATTCGTAAATTTTGTTCGTACCTAAGAGAAAATTCAAAGAATGTGAAAACTGGTGAATGCCACAAATTCTCTTCATTCACACGTACGTGCCACTTAAGAATTCATCTGGGTGTAAGGCCGTATTCAGACCTAATCAGGTGTTGCGGCGGTTAGCGCAGTGTTGTGCGGCAGTGTGGGTGTGTCACTACACGGCCATGATGATTATAGCAATCCCAACTTGAAGAGCGATACAACGCCAAGTGACTGCACGGCATTAACGTCTTTGTACTCCCTCGTGGCAGGGTTTTAACAGTTGATGTACAGTCATTGCGGTGCTGATCAATCAGTCTCTCTTCCATCTTCACAGTTGCTCTGTAAACAGTGGAATGCTACAATGCTACATGGTAAACAAAGTTCTTCTTCACTTGGGCATCCTGTGGTCTGATCGCCGGCGTGATTGGCCAATGCAGCGTGACGTCGGTTGCGTTTCTCCAAAAGTTGATTCTGTTTTAACTTTACCCCCTGCAGTAACAACTGCCGCAACCTGAACGCACTACCCACGTTCAAATGGCGTTTTCGCCACAGTGCCTGATTTGGTCTGAATGAGCCCTATTGTGTTTAAAAAAAATGAAAACCTTCCCGATATTACTGTTCATACAAATGCCTCGGTATTTATCAGGGTCAGATTCATATCTGTTTTTGAAAATAAGTGTAATGAGACTGCGTTTCTAGATGTTTGGGTAGTAACTTTCATTCAAAATCAAATTTAATCATTTTAGGATATCTAATCAGAATGTGTTCAGAATCTGAATTTAAGTTTTTTGAAGTGATTGATCTAAATGGATCATCAGCGTTACTTTTGTTGGGATTTTTCCAATTTTCCCAGAATCCATTATTATCAGTTGTATTTGTGTGTGTTTGTATAATCCTGAGTGTATGAGATTATATCTGCCACATATGTATTCCTAAAAAGATAGAAGAGAAAAACAATTGAGATGAACACAAGTATACAGACATACATACACAGATCTACTGACATACAGAACTGAGACTGATGCTGTTTGTGTGTGTGTGTGTGTGTGTGTGTGTGTGTGTGTACAGATCTTTATGAAGTACGGTCGGCAGCGGTGGAAGCTCCGAGGCAGAATAGAGATCAATGCCAAACAGGTGTGGGACAGTGAAGACATGGTGTTTTTGCCGCTCATCAGTGACTTCCTCTCTGTGAAGGTCAGTCCCTCCCAATGTCTTCTGCCAATCTTTTTTAATTACTTTGGATTGATTTTTATTTATGCTTAGTTCTGATTAGTCAATGAAAGCATTGTGGTCTGTAACACTACTCCTGGTAATGAAATAGCCCATGCATATTTCATGTTGTCCTTTGATGTCTTGTACTGGTGAATATGCCAATGGTTCAGGAATCTGTACTAGTGGCTAGTTGGTCCTATCTTTCACTTTTTGTGTTCTTTTTACTTCTCTGATGCCTTAAATGAGGTAGACTGCAATGTCATTTCCCAGTGGGGATAATAATGGTATTCTACTGATGTAGTTTGACAGTGTATTAGAATCAGAAGAACCATCAGAATCAGCTTTATTGGTATGTGTACACATACTAGGAATTTGACTCTTTTTTTCATTGCTCTCAATGTACTTACACACTATGACTGATTGAACTGTTCATCAGAGTGATGGCCTGTGGGAAGAGACTGGTCTTGTGTATAGGTCTCAACCTGAATGATTGGCAGGAATTGACCTGTTAAAGACAGCAAGACTTTGGTAGAGTGGTAAAAACTATATTTCTGTGGTCTCCTAGGTGACAGAGCTGAAGAGCTTAGCCAATCACGTGGTTGTAGGAAGCGTCTCCTGCGAGACTAAGGACCTGTTTGCTCCACTACCCCAGACGGTTGCCGTGGATATTAATGACCTTGGGACTATTAAGCTAAGCCTCGAAATCACCTGGAAGTAAGTTTTGCCAGCCATGCTGTCAGTGTCTTTATGAATAACTGTACTGTTTATTCATTTAATCAGTAAAGTGTTAGTCATTAACAGAACATTGCTTAAATACTATGTTGAACGTTTATTTATTTTATCTTTTGTCTCTGTCTTCGCCTTCCTCCATTCCTTTTTTTCCCTCTGTCAGTCCATTTGATAAAGATGACCAGGGGTCAGTGGCAAGCACTGTCAACAAAGCTCCAACCGTCAGTAAGAGATTCTCAACAATCTTTAACCAGAGTCCACCTGACACGCCGTCTTTACGTGAACAAGCCTTCTATGTGAGTTTTTCTATATTCTAGTTGCCTCTTTTTTACCCCTGTTCTCTGCACAGTAATGACTGATGCTTTTCAAAAGAGTGATACTGGAATATTTGGCTTGGAGTTGCTGATTGGTGGTATTTTGTGCTGATATTCTCTGCCCTTATATTTTATTTGATTATTATAAAGTATAAAACACTTATATGAGAGAGGTGCAGACAACTGAGGAATGACATGACCTCTTTTGGACATATGATCTAATGCATTTAGTTTGTTTCTTGCCTTTTAGCAGAGCCTTTTAGCAGAGATATCTGATAAAAGGAAATTGATATGAGAAGCAAATAATTATATATCTCATCAAAGAATTTGTCAGATTCCTCACATATCTGGAACTAACCGTTGTATACTCCCGGAGAACAAGACAGAGCTGAGATCTCGCGGTTTAGAACTACTG
The DNA here is from genome assembly GCA_008360985.2 of Macquaria ambigua. Taxonomy (NCBI): domain Eukaryota; kingdom Metazoa; phylum Chordata; class Actinopteri; order Centrarchiformes; family Percichthyidae; genus Macquaria; species Macquaria ambigua. Next base: position 114,804 of record VMKM01000699.1, on the reverse strand, counting down.
TTATAGAGGGTGTTTAAGTTTAGCCAACAACCACACCAGTCCCTAACCACTCCATTGCCCTTTGTTCCACCTGCTGCCACTTTGACATGCAGTCTCTGCCTCGGAGTCTGACCAGGCGGCAGCACTGGCCGCTGCTGGACATCTTCAGAGACACACTTAGCCAGAGCTGTTCCTGTAGTGACAACTCACCAACAAGACAGCCCACTACAGTAAGTCGTTATGGAGTAGAACCCCCAGGGAATGTAGGAACACAGAGCCCACTGGTATATTGTGTACTAGTGACAGTAATGATAGTGTGGAACATTAGAAACCTAGAACAGTAGTCTCCATTTGTTTGCACATGGCTTCATGGAGTTATGAGGTATGTATGCAAGGTTTCCAAACAGCTCTCTAGCTGATTTCACTGATTGCCGGCTCCCATTTGAGAGCAGGAACTAGAAATCTGCTGCTGTAGTGTTTGGTAAAGTGAAGATCTGCCTATAGGGCAATTAACAGTAGTATTATATATCATCAAGTCTACAGAACCTAGACTCAACTTTCAGCCACTCCCTGCTGTACATTTCTGATGAGGGACCTTGGAAAATCGTGGACCTGTAACTCAGTATGTTTTCCACTTGTTGTCACTGTGTAAAACCTGTGAGACTCTTAAGGATATAAAGAAACATCTACTGACAGCAGTTGTGATGGAGAAAAACCACAAGGGGGTTTTAATGGATCTGTGTGGTTTATTACAACCTGGGTCCAATTTTCATAATTTTGGCCATCAGTAATAACAAAGCTGTACTCACCAAGTTAATTGCTGAGATCTGGGAACTCTGACTGGTCGTGCTTCTTGACAGTTTGTAAACAAACCTCCACGTGAAAACGAAGGTGAATAGTGAAATTATTACCAAAAACTTTCCCTTGTGAACATCGATCACAGTTTACAGACCCACTTGCTGCTTCAACTTACACCTACTGTACAACTATGTACCAACCACAGTTGTGCTGTACCGTTTTCCTGCGCTCACTTTCAGTTTGACCTTCAAATGAGGTGGTTTAGATAATCTGGGGTTTGTTGGTTTGTTTACAACCTGTCTGATTGTCTGACTGCTCATGTTAGTTGCCCCATTGAGCTTCATTGTAGTGATGTTGCAGCGTTCCCAGATCTCAACAATTACTTTGGTGGTTACAAAGTTATCATAAGTGATACAAATTATGGTCAAACCTATGATTATAAGATGTAAGTTATAATAAACAGTAATAAACAGGTATAATTCTTTAGTCCTTGAATATCTAGTATAGTAATGCTGAGTGCAAAGGCTCATTCTTGACCTTGGAAACAGTGGTTTGACCAAACAATCTTAACAAAATGTTTACTTACCAGCTTTTTCCAGATCTCCGTATTTGGACCTTGGGTCAAGATAATTTTGTCTAACTATAGTTGTGCTGTTTGATGTAAATTATGATGGAAAAATACCTTTAAAAGCCATTTTGACTGTAAGGGTCTCATACGACATGTCATCATCCAACCATGTCTAAAGGCAAAAGTGTTTCTACCTCCTCTGAATGGCCACACTGGAAAGCATGATGAAAAGCCTGCTGTCATATTCCCCTCCTGGCTGCATCCCACTGCCTCCCCGACCTCTCTCTAAGAACTCTGGCCTTGTTTACACCTGGCATCAACATGCGTCTTGGGTGATCTGACCACAAGGGGACAGCTCTAAGTATGTCAGTTCACACCTGGCATTAGAATGCATCTCCACATGCGTCTCGAGTGACCAGTTGTCACGGATCTCACTTCCCTGCTCTAAATGCAAATAAACATGTACATCATTTCCATTTGCAAAGACCAAATGCGTTGTTTTTAACCAGCGGGAGGCAGCAATGCACTTCCCATGCCTAGTCTGCCGGAAATTAAAATAATAAGTTTGCAAAGACCTGAGGCCTTGTGTAATAATGCTATAAGTATGATAACTGATGATTAGTACAAAACCATGTTAATAATGCTGTAATGTTTTCTGGAGTGGTTCCAGTCACACAGGTTCCTCCAAAACCTTCAAGATTTACTTATTATTATACTATTTAGCTACTTTGTTATCCATGTCTGCTTAATATTATTTTATACTCAATATTTATATCTGATCACTGAATGGCCCTTACATTCCCAATAGAGCAGCTTTTACAACAATTCCACTAATTTGGGCACATTGATCAAGTTAGAGCTTATTTTCAGTTGTTTGTCTGAGTACCAGGTTCATGAACAGTTCGGTATTCATTTCGGATTATGTATTACACTTCGCTTAATTTACCTCAATGATCACTGTTGACATATCAGTTTCCAGTTGATTGTTCTTATGCAGTATGCTCAGTATTCTACTAATTTAGTCACTGAAGCAGAAAAGAAGAGAACAATGCAGAGTTGAACACTGTTCTATTAGCTGAAGATAATTAAGGACTGTGTATTTGAGCTTGCCAGATTGTTTAATCTGAAGTACCCCAAATCTTCAAAAGCTGCGCTGTGATCCAGTTGAATCTAATCAGCACCTTGTATCTCACTTGTTTAATTCACAAACAGAATTTGTGGTTTTAGGGGGAGGTGTGTGCTGGAACTATTTCTTGGTGAACAACCAGGTGCAGTGACTGTACATGGCTTCCAGCAGTCTTGTTGTTACAGTGAAGTTACCAGTTTTGGTACCATTGTGCCTGTACAGAGACCAAACCCAAACCCTGTGCTTACTGACCAAATCTGGCAACCTGCACTACAGGTTGTGACGCTGTACAGCAGTACTGAGTGGATGGATAAATTGTTGTTGATCAAGTTGGCCCACCCACCCCCACCACCACTTTGTTTACCATCTGGAAGACACTATTGTGATAGGTGCATTAGGCATCAGAATGTGTCCACCTCTGCTTAATCAAACTTCAACGTATCTGTCCATATCCAACTCTTTTTCTTATCCGTCCTACCTTTGAAACGGTGCTGTTCTCTTTTAGAACATGCTCCGTCGTCATGAAGAGAATGGAACAGCGTGGTCTAATTCGTCTGAATCTTCTGATGACTCCTCCAGTCCTCAGCTGTCTGTAGGAGGGCTACGCAACTCTACACATCATAAGGTAACACACAACAGACACTATATATTATTTATGTTTATCATTGTATCATTATCTTTGTTAAGGATTGGTTTGTAAGCTGGACTGACAGTGCCTTTTAATGTCTCTGCATGCTGCTCAATGGTGATCCATGCAGTCGTCCCTGATGGTTGGTCTAACTAAACTACACCTTGTAATTTATGTGTCTATAATATCGTTCTTTCACTTTTAACAAAGAAATGAGATTTCATCCAGCTTTGGCCACTTCCTATTTATAAGTGCAAACAGTCATGGTTCACAATCAGGGGTAGGCTCTCCGGAGCACTTCCTCTCAGACTGCATACAAGTTACAATATACTTTGTTGCCATTGGGAGACTGTGACCCATCCTTACCCATGTCTGTCTTAGCCATTGAAATGATGGAGGTTGTTGGCATGTGACACAGGGATTGGGATGTAATGAATTGTCACGGCACAGGTAGTACCGGTAAAATGATTTGTTGTTAGGTCTAGGGGATTTAATTACCACTAAGCCTTATGGCTGTACCAGCTACTAATTTTAAAGGATAAGGCTGGTGATACTCTGTATTTTCAAATTCCTTGAAAAGACCAAAACCAACGTCAGTCCATCTCTCATTACTCTCTGACTTCCTTACCCTCTCAGCCCAAAGCCCCTTGGTTCCTACTGAAGACTTAAATCTTTAAAAACGGCTCACAAGTATGTACTTTCCTTTTTTATAGAAGGCTCAGCAATTTCCTAAAACATTTTGTTATACGGCCTAATATTGTGGAGGTATATTATGTGAGTGACTGTGTTGCAGTCTTTTTTTATGTCACCTCCGCTCTTCACCCAGAGGTTTTCCCTCTCACTGGTTTCCTAAGGAGATAACCTGTCCTGGAATCACAATTGGCCCTTTTGTTAAAACTCAACCTTAGGTTGATAATAACAATCATAAAAGAGGATTTGCACAAGCGGAGGACTGGGTCTGTGTCCTGTTTAGGGGAGAACAAGCGTACTCAAGATAAGGACCAAGGTGGTTGTTGAGGCTCAAACAGAAGGATATGCTATTGGGTAGCACAACTACAGTATGTACAGTATGTATGAGTGGGTGAATCCAGCTGTTAAACACACATGGATTGACATGGAATATAGGAACTGTGGTTTACTGACATTGAATTAATTTAGGGAGAAGTGATACAGTATTTTGTGGGCTTGAAGAATAGATATTCAATACAACAATCTCAGTTTTTCCATCACTTACAAATACAATATTTTATCCATACCTTATTATGTGCATAAATGTCATTATTCTATAGGTGTTCCCTATGATGTGTTTCCTATTCATAAACTGAGTGCACATATCACCCCCATACTGAAGTATCTCCACTTGCTGCCTGTAAGCTTTAGAATAGTTTTTAAGGTGCTTCTCATCATTTTCACATCACTTTACGGCCTCGCTCCACAATTACACCAATGACCTCCTCACAGTTTAGGTTCCAAACTGATCGCTGTGTTTCGCTGACTCTGTCACATTAACTGTTCCTCAGTCCGGGACTAAAGCCTACAGTGATGCTGCATTTAGTTTATGCGTGCAAACATTCTGTAACAGTCTCCCCGTAGAGTTGAGTATGTGCAGTTATAAAAGAAAACACTGCTGATGCATTTTCATCAATACACCTTACCTAGAATTATAAGTTATACTATATTATTGATTTTATTATCATACATGTATATTATGATATATAAGAATTTGTTATTATGCATTATGAGGAATACTAAATTATTTATTTCCTCTGCCACTATACAGCCCAGCTCGCCTGCAGAGCAACCGTCCACACTGAACTCAAACTATAACAGCTACATGTTAAGTCTCACATTTTAGTGCCTGTACTGGTATCTGACCTAAACTCATGTATACATGCAAGGATCAAACTAACAATTCCTTTAACTGACTATGACTGACAGAAATCTTTTCATTGTAGAACCTAGTGGTGTTTGGCTAAAATGAGCCTAAAAGTTATTTACTATGTTGTTAGTGTGTTGGGTTAGACTCTCCCTGTGACTCAGTGTATCCATCTCTCTTGCTCTCTAGGCAGTGGTGGTGACACCAGAGATCCAGCCAGCTGAAATTGGAAGTTCCTCCCCACAGCCTGACATCTCATTTAGCCCCAGAGACTCCTCTACCACAACTCCAAACTACGCCCACCGAGTCAGCTCTGTCAGTGAGGTTCCCAACATTGCAGAGAGCAACAGGTAGTGTTTGATTTTGTTTTTTGTGCTTTTTTTTTGGTAGAATTCCTTTTTAATCTAAATCATATTTGTTGTCTGATTACTTGTTACATTTGCCCATAAGCACAGGGATGAGTTTTCATGCTTGGTATATGGTGTGCTCCATCAATAATAAGATTAACTGATATTATTGTTATTGCTCTCATTATTAGTATTACTATTATTATACTGCTATTAGTATTATTTTTATTAATATTGCCATCAATACCATTACCACAACTATTACTTTACATCTCTATGTAGAACTGTACTGTACTACTGTATGTTCTCTTTACTCGTGCTCTCTCTCTCTCTCCGTCTCTCTCTCTCTCTCTCTCTCTCTCTCTCTCTCTCTCTCTCTCTCTCTCTCTCTCTCTCTCTCAACCCAACCGGTCGAGGCAGATGACCGCTCACCCAGAGCCTGGTTCTGCTCAAGGTTTCTACCTGTTAAAAGGGAGTTTTTCCTTGCCACTGTCGCCTAGTGCTTGCTCATGGTGGGAACTGTTGGGTCTCTATAAATATAGAGTCTAGAGTCTAGAAAAAGTGCCCTGAGATAACTTTGTTATGGTATGGCGCTATATAAATAAAACTGAATTGAACTGAATTGATACAGTATATAAACTCATTTACAGGGAAGAGGAGAAGATGACAGTCACTGTGATGATAAAACCTGACAGTGAGGAAGAGGATGCAGGGAAACAGTCTGCCATACCAACAGTGGATGGGGTGGTGATCAACAGCCACACCTCACGCAGCTACTCACGCTCTCTGAGCCACATTAGTGAAAGCAGTGCTGATGGCATCGTGTTGACGGACAGGTCAGCCGGCGAATCAGGGGAGGTGATATCTTTGGCCTCAGGACTCTCCATCAATGACATTGAAATGGAGCTGCCCAGCAGAACTCCTGAGCCACCCAGCTCTGCTGCTACTGACACTAACCTGTCTCCAAGCAGGCTCTGTGTCGTTGAAGAAAACACAACAGCTGACAATGTCATAGATCAACATCGACATAGGAAGCAACAGGATACATCCAGCTCTGTCCTCACATCCTCCTGTCCCAGGACTGAAGGAGTGGACCCTAACACTCCGTCACAAATAAACACACACCCAGAGAGCGGGGATGTGATGTATGTAGCCCAGCGGGTGTTGGTGGAGGAGGAGATGCCAGGTGCAGGAGCAGATTGTCTGTCCAGAGAGGGTGATGATCCGGTGGACAGTGGGTTGGAGGACGCCCTGGGAACTGTAGTTTCCTCTCTGGATGATTACAGAGGACAGTTCCCTGAGTTACAACTACTGGAACAAGAGATAAAGCTGCTGCAGGTTACACTGAAGGTGAGGATGGAGCATGTGTCAGAAACAAGGAAAGTTGCTTCCAGAGGTGGGCAGAATAGCCAAAAAACTGTACTCAAGTAAAAGTACTGTTACTTTATTAAAACAAATCAGTTAGAAGTGGTCATCAAATGACTTGACTATATAGTAACTTAATAAATAAAAGAAGATAGAAAATATATAGGCACACCACTGTCTTTTTCCCACTTCATTTATTTTATGTGGATATGACTCATGACTCATTTTAACCACAGATGGTCTTCCTCAGGTAAAAGTAGACAAGTGATTTATGGTCAGTTTTCCAGTATAGATGTCCCGAGTCCCAGCATCCATCACAGGCAGCCACAGATCAGGTGTTAGCCCAACACCTCCAGGTCTCACCAATCACATGAAGACACTAAGCTTACAGAAGTGGCCAAATCAGTCTCTAATCTTACTGAAAATGTCTAATATCATATTAGACACATAAGGCTAATTAGGTGATAATGACTTAAGGTTTCATCATGAATTGCCTCTTAAATACAGGTGTGAGATGATACAGACTGTGGTTGAATAGTTAGATCCATCCACATAAAATAAAAGTAGTCTGTCTTTTTTTTTTGCGTGCATAATTTGTTCTCTACTTTTCTGTCTCCGCGTCATCAGGCTACATGAATGACCATAACTAGTTAAATGGTTCATACATTTGCAAAGACGCACACCATTAGCTTGAATATTTACATTACGACAGAAAGCAGGACTAGTAGTAGTTTTGAAGCATGAGTGTGTGTATATAGTATTAAACGTATTAGCATTACCACAACAGACACACTGCTCTATGTCAATAAGGTGTCAGCACGGGTCTCTGATGTACTGACCTCAGACCAGCATTCACAACTGGAGTTTGCTGCACTCTGCGCCATGGTCTGTTAATATTAGTTGCTGGCGCTATTTGAAAGCCATACTCCAACAGTGGAAAAAAAAGGTGAGGCCAAGGATGTTTTGTCCCATCTGAATCTGCTGCTGTAGCATAAGCCATTATTCTGCTCTGAAGAGAGTCATGAGGGGGCATGGCTGCGGTAGCATAACAGTCCCAGCAGGCCTGGGATCAGCAGACCACCAGCCTCTTAACAAAATGTGCATAAATATATAAAATAATAAATAAAAGTAGCACAATGAATGTATCCAAATCTTTTTATTCTGTGTAAATCTTAACAGAAAATTTAATATGGTAAATTACTACAAAGGAGCCCGTTAAAGTACTATGTAAATAAAAATAGCCATGCCTTCTGTGTTGATAACTTTTTGTGATATTGGTACTAGTATCCATAATGTATTGCAGGAAAACAGTTGTCCTAATAGCTGAATTTTAAAAAAGGCACTATTGCTGTATCTCTGAAACAAACTGAATTAAAGCTGCAAGCAGCGATGAACGGGCCCTTGCACCTTCCCGCACGTCGGGGTGCTGGCGGGACACTGATGGATGCAGCTGTGGATTTTTGCAACCGTCTGCGGACATGACATTATGCACATTTTCTATCAATTCCTGTTTCCCCTATGTGGCTCTAGAGAACACTCTCTAAACACGCATTATGTTGCTGTATGTCAAGTGTGGACCACACAACGTAAATTACATGGAAATCGGATGATGTTTGTCACACAAAGCTTATTTCCTGGTGCCAGTAGGTGGCGCTATGACTAACTCAATATTGGCACGTAGATGTCTTCAGGCCAGGACTATTATGAAACATGTTAAGTTTGGGGCAGACTGGACAATGTACATTTGAGTTACAACAACTTCCTGTATCATGGCAGAACATGGAAATTCAACGCCACGCCATGGGCACGCCGCTCAACGAAATATCAAACTTTTAATAACTTTTCATTGTGAAGGTCTTTAGATTGCACTGCCCAAATTTGAAGACGATCTGATTTATTCTCTAGGACTTCGTTAATGTACAGAGCCTGCAATTGACAAAAAATGGCCTAAAATTGCGCAGAAAATTCAAAATGGCTGACTTCCTGTTGGGTTTAGGGTATGGCTCCAAGAAGCTTTTTTCGAGATATTGACAATTCCTTCACAATTTAGCTTCACACTCAACTGATGATTATACGTACCAAATTTGAAATGAATCCAATAAACCCTCTAGGAGGAGTTCAAAAAAGTTTGCAAAAAATACAGGAAAAACACACAAAATTCAAAATGTCCGACTCCCAGGTGGGCAGAGTTAATGAAAGCCAATGGGAAATATGTCCGAAATGATGAGAGCAATGTGCGTATCAAATATGGTGAATATCAGAACAACTTTACCCCGACTACGGCCTGCCACGCAGCAGGGGGCGCTACAGAGCCCACTAAATATGTATGAACCCAATAGCTGTATATTCTTGCAATTTTCACGAGGAAGGGTGTGTGTGCCAAATTTCATGAGCTTTCGAGTATATCAAGGGTGTCAAAAATGCGTTTGAAGGCTAAAAGTAATTAGGGGGCGCTATAGAGCCAGTGTGCCATACCCAAGCCCAATTGTGACATCAAATTGAAATATTTACCAGTTCGACTATGGTTACAAAGTTTCATGAGTATTTGATTATCCTAAAGGCCTCAAACATGTGTTTAGAAAGTTGAAATTTACGCAGGAAATGCAACGTGGCTGACTTCCAAAAAATTGAAATATGTTCTTCATGATGAGAGCAATAACCCCACCAAATCTCATGAAGATCAAAGCAACTTTATCTCAACCGTGGCGTGCGGTTGGGGGCACTATGGAGCGCCGTGGCCACACCCGAGCCCAGTCACTGCAGAACTTTGCGATTTTCGCCAGTTCTGACGTGTGTGCCAATTTTCATGAGTTTTCGAGCATCCCAAGCCCTTCAGAAATGCATTACAATAGTAGAATAATAATAATAATAATAATCCTTCCAAAAACAATAGGTTCCTTGCACTTTCGTGCTCGGGCCCTAATGATTCATAAACTTTTGTTGTACTAGGAACATGGTATATTCTTGGCAGGACCAAAAATGAAGAAGAAAACAAAAAAACTAATCAAGAAATGTTTTAACCCTTTTGGTTGGTCTAAAATTAATTTAAATAGGTGCTTTTTTTATCCAGTTCTTATTTTAGAAGTTTTATTGAAAGTCCTTGACCCATGTAGCAAACATTATTTAAAAATACAAGAGAATATGTAAAAATAATATATGAAATAATTCTGGACTCCAACACAGGTACAGGACACTCAACATTTGCTGTAAATTGCTTCTATGTTGTTTCTTTACCTATGTACATTATAGTATATATGTATCTTTATCCCCTGGTTCAGATGCAGGGTTTTAGGCCTGTTTGGTTCTGTTTGATCACAACATGGCTCCGCCTGGGTGCTTCCCTTGATGTGTGATTGACAGTCATTAGTCTAATTACTGCTGATACAAGGTGACATCTGTGAAGTGTTGGACAGTGCAGGACTGTAAAAGGTGAAACGTACATTTGGAGGATTTTTCACCATGAAACGTGGCTCTTGTTGGAATTTTGTGGAGCTCAGAAATGGGTGAGGTTTTTTCTAAGTAATAGTGAAATGGCAGATACATATATTTGTTACATTGTGACAATACATTTTACTGTTACAGCTTGTTGCATTGTTAACTCGTCACTCTCTGTCTATCTGCTACACCGGTACACACAGAGTGCAATGCAGAGCTTGCTTCGTCAGTTTTGGGATAATTGAGTGGATCTGTGTATTGATATTCGGGTTATTGATAATCCATCAATGTTCAGCACAAACAAACTTTTCATTTGGTTTCTTGTTGGGTTGAACTTGGTGAAGCTGCTCTGTGGTGTTTTCAGTTCTGGTTGTGGGGGGCTCATCCTGGTCTAATATACAGTTTATGGCTGTGAGATTCCTCTGTTACCCTTACACTGTGTGCCATGTTTGTGTATTTGGAGAACTCCAAATGGTCCTGGATGACCTCTTAGGCCTGTCCTTTGATCCCTTGGAGCAGGCAAGCCTGGACATTGTATCTATGAAGAAGTCACTCCTTTTAGCCCTTGCCTCGACCAAGAGGGCGGGGGGATCTTATCCATGCACCCCTCCTGCATGTCTATCAGTGAGGATAAGGGCACAGTGAAGGTGCATTGGATATGCAATGCGGGCAATGGGTCGCACCCCTCCAGCGGGTCTCACTTGGTGCTTGGTGCAATGTCTGTGGGTGCACCTTCTGGGTCAGGTTGATGGTTTTTGGTTATGGCTTGGAGCGTGTGGTTAGGACCCCTAGGTGGGCCTCAGTGGCCTGAGTGGCCTCAGTGGCAGTGATTGCAAAGATCTGTCTCAGGGTGCTGAGGCGTAGAGTCGATTGGGTTAACCAATAGTGAAGCCTGTTAGAGGGCTACGCACATACTCATAGAACTGGAGATCTAGTAACTACTATTTTCCAGGGTTGTAACTGATTTTATTTTAAATCACTGATTATTAGTCATTATTTGATTTTTGCAGTAACATCAAATGCTTTGCACAGCACTTCACATGTATTCCTACATAAAGATATGGAAGAAACTGTAACTCCTGTAACTTTAAGTTTTAAATGGCTTTTATGAAAGAACAGTCAATTTATGAACAAAAGTACAAGTGATTATGTAAAAACAATATATTAAATAATATTGAGTAAGTCAAAAAAAGAAAATACCATTATGTAGCTTACATGCTCAAACCTGCAGGGAGGTGTGCTCCATTGCAATAGATATCCTGGTGAACATAAAGCAGCAAAATAAATATAGTAAATTGAAAAGAGAGCAGGAGCACTTTAGAATGATGGATATTCAGCGTAGACTTTATTCCATGAGCTAACATAGTATAGTACTAGGCTAGAAAGATCAATGAATGGTAAATGGCTACATTTATATAGCACTTTTATCCAAACTGTTTTACAAGGTTTTATCTTTAGAGAGAGATTTCATATCAATATCTGTATCAGCCTCAAAACTCAAATATTGGTCAGGCTATAATAACTACATTCTACTCTGCACATTTACAAGTTATTATTTATAAGTTATTATGCTTGTGTGCTGCTTTAGGTATCTGTATATTTGTTGATATACATATGCCTTCACATACATGTGTATATCAACAAATATACAGATTATTCATACACATACATTTTTTTCTCTACACTGTCAATGACAACATACAGCTGGTGTGTGCTACATTAAGGTGGAACCAGGTTTGTGTAGTGTAGTCAGATGTGCATATTAGATTAGACTAGATTAGATTCAACTTTACTGTCATTGCCCAGAGGACAAGTACTGAGAAAACAAAATGCAGTTTAGCATCTAACCAGAAGTGCAAAAAACAGTTAAGTGCAGAGTAATGTACATATGTAAAAAGGTAATATATAAATAATAGTGAGGGGTATATATGAATATGCTAAGATATATATACAGTGTCAACAGTATGAACAGTGTCAAATGAATACACTAAAATATATATACAGTATGAGCATGTGCATTACAGTAGGCAGTGACAGTGAAGACATACCTGACCGTTGGCCTTTAGTCTGACTATGGATCTGTGTGTGTGTGTGTGTGTGTGTGTGTGTGTGTGTGTGTTTGTAGGGCGGTAGGCATAGCCGTTCACCCAGTGTGGTCAGCCTCACAGTGGAAACAGCTCTGGGCAGCTTTGACTTCCTCAACACATCTGACTTGGAGGAGGAAGAGGAGGAGAAGGGCGACAAGACAAGTAGAAATGGCAGGTTAGTGCTGACAAATGAACTGTTGAAACACTGAAACCCAACCAAATCTTTTGCACACTTCACATTGTTCCTAAGATGTGTGATTTATCAAAAACACATGGATTTGACGCATTGAGTCACACTCTTCATCAGTCCATACATATGAATAACGTAAGACATGTTCCTATATGACCTAAATAACCTCTTTGTCATTGCAAAACATTTCTCATTATTATTGTAGTATCTTGCTGCCATCTAGTGGAGTTGTGTTGTACCTTCACTGTAACAGTGTTGTTAATTAAACTGGTATTTGCAGACGTGAGAGCTTGTGAGCACCTCATACCTCATATACTTTCATAACATAACATGGAAATACGGATTTATTTTCTTGGTTCAATGTCGCAAACTGCTTGCCATCTCTTGTTGTTTTTTATCCTATAATATCAAAGCTAGTATCAGCAAGTTTTAGTGGTAACTAGGGATGCACTTATCCCACTGTTTTCCTCCCTATTTAGATTCTGATACCTAAAGCTTGGCCAATAGCAAATACAGATCTGATCCCAGTGCTCTTTGTATCTTTATACCTCACTGTATGAAAATGATAGGGATCATTATGTGTAATAACATGAGGCTGGCACTACACATCATTTCTTACCTACAAGTGGAGACATTCATACACCAACATCGTTTTTAGGCATTAGGTTAATTATATTGTTTTAGACGGTAAGTGAAGTTGTTTAATTACGTTTATATAAATACGTATATTAATTAAGTTTATATTGACACCAACTAAGGAACAGTATTAATTCTGTATTACTCACTCCAGGCTGGAGTGTTACTGATACAGATTCAGTATTAGTAAGGAAAAATAAACAAGACTAAGAGTCTACAGCCATGTTAGCCACTCTGTGCTTAGACACACCGGTACTGCGAGCTAAATGCTAACATGTCGTTAGCATGCTAAAATTTGCTAACTGGCACTAAACACGAACTACAGTTGAGGCTAATGGAAATGTCACATATTTGTTCATAAACTAAAGTATGGGACAAGTTAAAGTTTTGACGTGATGATGGCACTAGAGGAAAGGTTAAAGGATCACCAAAGTGATCTGAGGGGAACGTGAATGTCTGTACAAAATTTCATTTCATTCCATCCAATAGTATTTCAGTCTACACCAAAGTGGTGGGCCAACTGACTGACTGACTGACAGACCAACATTGCCATCCCTAGAGTCATGCCACTAGCATGGCTAACAATGATTTAATAAGGTTTTGGTAGGCAGTATGGGTTAGGGGTAGGGGTAGACTAACCCTAACCTTATGATTAGTGGTGCACAGCAGTCCACATTTTCAGACATGTTTGAAAGGAGAGTTTATCAAGAAAAGTCATGAGTAAAGGCAAGGGTGATATTTATTCCAACTGTCTGTTGAGCTGGATCTGCTGCCCTCAGGACAGAGCTACAGACTACTCAGGGCCAGCTGCGATATATACAAACATTCCTTCGTAGTGTGTGCAATAATATTCACTTCACACACCACCACTGTAACACTGTAATACACTCCCTGTCTTATGACTTTTATATATTGCTTATTGATTATGTGTTGCCTGTGTTATACTGTCTGTTATCCTGTGTGTCTGTATTTGCCATGCTGAGAGCCTAATTTCCCACTGAGGGACACAAAAGAAATTAAAATAGAAAAAATAAACTGAAATGAACAGACTTGAATGAGCCATCAGAAGCTCAATCCAGCTGACCCCTGCTGACACTAACAGTGTTAATGGAAGCTTCCCATAACACTGTGTGTCACTGCAAATTCTCTTGTATGTGTTGTAGGTCTCCGCAGGGCAGAGGCTGGGACAGCCCCTGCTCCCCCACCTCCCCCCTCACCACAGGCTACACCACTCTAGACTGCTCCCTGGTGGTCCACCTGAAGAACTGTAGCACACAGCTGTTGGTAGGAGACCCACAACACCGCTGTCACACTCAAAAGTTAAAATGCCTTTAAAAGTGTATAACTTGGAGCTTAATCAGTTTGTTTGTAACCTGTAAGAATCAATCGATCAAGGTGATACATTGTTTAAAAAGTAGCACAGTAGTAATTGAAAAGTTGAAATATAACATGAAGCAGTAGCAGCTGTAGCAGTTTAATCATTTATAATTGTGGTGATAGTTGTAACACTAAATGTTGTAGTAGTAAAGGTACATTTTCTGTGGAAAACCAATATAAGATTGGTCAGTTTTTAGTAAACATACTGTATAATCAATACAGTTGCATTATATCCATGTTATTAGAGGTGGACCACAGATGACCAAATTAATGTTTTAGTTAGAAATATTTACTGTTGTGTCAAAGCTGTGGTTCTGAAGAAAGTGATATGGCATTATTATGTCTGTAGCGTCTGGGTATGTTTGGTCCTCTGCGGTGTGGAGAGATGTATGCCTTAGACAGACTGCTGAGAGAGGCTCAAGTACTGGAAATCATCCGACGTATCATCAAGGACAACCCGAGACGCCTCAGACAGCCTGCTGAAGGTAAGCTCTAGTATCTATACATCTGTCTGTTTGTCTGAACATTACATGCAGCCATCACCAGTAGATCATCAGTATCACTGGTGTCACATGTGGACACCTTCCACTGACAGCAAGTGGCAAATTCAGATCAAGGGTACACAGTGCATGTTGCTTTCTATTTAATAAGGTGAACCTGGTAGAAGTAGTAGTATTAACCCTGTTTATTACAGCTGAACATTAGCGGTAAGAT
Organism: Macquaria ambigua; assembly: GCA_008360985.2. Classification (NCBI taxonomy): domain Eukaryota; kingdom Metazoa; phylum Chordata; class Actinopteri; order Centrarchiformes; family Percichthyidae; genus Macquaria; species Macquaria ambigua. Next base: position 99,678 of record VMKM01000699.1, on the reverse strand, counting down.
CCAGTACTGTAGCCAAACACATTAAACTACAAGACCTTGCTCACAGCTGCCTGCATAATCTTCTAAATTTGTTATTTAATGACACCTTTTTTACTGTGCATCTTCATCTGGATTTTCATCAACATACACATAGTGATAGACAATCATGCTGATTTGAGAGAATACCTAAATCATGGAAATAGTTGGGCTTTGTAAAGGGATGAATTGTGCATAATTTGAAGTGACCCTGACTCTAGACTACTGAATTACAGCTATTTAAATGCATCATGTTACCACAGCACCACTTATAGTCGAAATGCCACCGATTGTACAGGATCACTCAGAGTTGATGTGTGCACATAATCTAAATTTGGTCACAACTGCGCAATGTGTTCAGGAATCATGGCACATTTTAGTGTGAACAACCAAGTGAATACACTATGAATGCCATCCAGGACATGGTTGTACAACATGTTGTGCGAACTGGTTTGTTTCAAGACTACCGCTGCCTTAGGGCAGTCAATATTTTTCATACAATCGTATTCATGGTCATGTAAATAAATCAGATTTGAATTTAAATGGGCATCCTGAAGCACAATGAGGCTAAAAGCAAGAGATGTATTCAGAATTCTAGACTAAATCATGTCCTTCGGTGCTTTTGAGCCAGCCCTGCTTAGCCATGATGAAAGTGAAAAAATTGTTCTAGTGTTCTATTGTACTAAATCTTCACAAAACATTTTTTCATTTTAACAGTCAAAGTGTGCTAGAAAGTTTAAATATGGTGGTATGTGTGCTGTAGACTCAGTGTTTCTGCTGCTGTCAAGTCTCAGTCTGCAAAAGGTGGCTGATGTTTCTTTGTGCATGGAACTGTGTGGAAAAGGTTCTGATGGGTTTAGCAGAAACTAAAGAAGCTTTTTCTAAGCGTTCAACCGCATCATTAGCTCAGAAAAGGCTAGTAAGTGGACCTTGGAGTTGAGATTATTTTCTCACACAAGGTCAAGAATGAACTTCCAACTCTTTCTTCCGTTCCTCTATCGTTACTCTGACCTATCTTCTCTCCTTCCCAGTGATACCACAGCTGGGCTGGTGTCTGGGTGCTGTGTCACTATGGCAACAGTGTGTGGGGCAGGGCAGTGTGTACAGCGTGTCTGCTGAGAGCTTCCTGGTTACGCTGTCTACAGTCTACTCCAGCATCCTGCCTGAGAGGGCCAGCAACATGGCCGACACAGGTACAGCAACATCTGTGTACACGTTTGTGTGTGTACAGTACATGTTAGTGTGTGTGCCATGTTAACACCTGTATGTGTGTTTGTCCAGTGTTCTTGTGTCTGGTTGAGCGAGTGCTGGATCAGAGGTTACCACGGCGAGGCAGCAACAGAAGCAGAGTGACGGTGACGCTGTTCCAGCTGTGGAGTTACTTAGAGGCCAACAGCATCAGTGACATGGAAACACACATCACTGAGCTGGCAGAAGAAGGTATCACACACACACACACACACACAAAGCTAAATGAATACAGAAACTTCTGATCAGTGACAATAATCAGTGATAACCTCCCTCCAACAGTGTGGTTGGTGCAGAGCCTGGCATCATGTGACCAGGATGTGATAGTCCACACTCTGCGGCATCCTGCAGAGTGCAGCCTGAGGAGAGAAGGACTTCACGCTGTGGCCAAATTACTCAAAGACCCACGAGGCAAAGTGTCAGCCTCTGCCAGCTCTGTACTGAGAAGCCTGGCTGCCCAGCCCAGACAAAGAGAGCAGGTGAGAGACACTGCACAGAGTGGGTGTGTACTGTGTGTGCACAGAATGTTTCAAACACACACACTTTCACCAAAATCACCAACTTCTAAGCAGGATATCTAGTGAGTGGGACATTTTACAGTGTAATGGTGACACTGTTTCTAAATTTCAGCATACATACATATTGTGTCATATTTTGGCTTGTCTGTACTAACATTACTTATTATCGGCCTGCATGTACAGCAATACTGATATTCTGTAATAAAATAAAATAGGCTGATAATATCCATTGGGCTCTGATCAGGCACATGCATTACGTGAACAGCAATGTAAAAAGTAGAGCAGGGCTTCATCATGAGATTAGTCGGTACATAATAACATATACTGCAGAAGCCAGCAGAAGCCAGCAGCAGCCTCATACTTCTGATCAAAGACAGTAAACACTGTACATTCTCCTCCTCAGGCTCTGGTCAGCTGTTTGGAGCTGCTGGAAGATGAGAATGTGGACTGCAGAGTCTGTGGATGCAAGGCCTTAGCTTGTCTCAAGGTACAAACACACACACAGTTTGTGTTCCTATCCAAAGCTGTTTCACCCTGTCAAAATACTTTTTTAGGGCAACATTGATCTACTATATGGCACAAATGTGGTAACATTTAAAAAAAACTGTAGCTGCAGCTTGTCTGTACTGTATGATACAGTATGTCCTCGTCATACTGACCACTGTATTCCATCTGTTGTCATTCCAGGCCAAAGAAAGTATTGACCAGTTAGTGTATCTTTGTCGGACAGACAAGGAGGAAGTCCGAGATGCTGCCAAACAAGCGCTACTAGTGCTCGGTAACCATAATAACCATCATATGAGTTAGAATGACAGACAATACATTTCCTTGATAAACTGTTGGGCTGGCTATAAGAAGCAGAAAACAGAGGAAAAGGGGGTTGTGATTATCTTACTGCATGAGGTGTACTTTTCAATAAAATGAACAAATACAGAAACAGACAGTGTGTGTCTGGTAGGCTCAGGTTGTATTGCATCACATTTCTCATTTAAAGAAAGATTATTGTGTGTGTGTGTGTGTGTGTGTGTGTTGTTTGTTTTTCCAACCTGAGTCTTACTTTTCATTCTTGTCAGTTTTGATTGACAGCTTTTTATCCCTGACATATTGACCCATAATTGGGTTAAACTGAATTATTATCTTATAATAATAACTGGTATAGCACTTTTCAAAAACAGACTTTACAAAGTGCTTAACAAACAGAGTTAAATGAATGTAGACACAGTAAACATAAAACATTTTAAAATGTAATGACACAGTAATAGATAAAGAAAACACATTACACACATTGACTGTAGACATTGTGAATAGTAGTGTGGATAGTATGGTTTTAAGAGTTCAGCTGTGTACTTTTGGGGCTTTGCCAAGTAATGCCTTTTAGGTAATAGAAAGAATTTTAAAATCAGTTCTAAAACAAACTGGGAGCCAGCGTAATGAAGCTGAATTGTGAGTAATAAAGGCTGTTTGGTGTTTTTAGAGGTCTGACAGCAGAGTTTTGAACAAACTGGAGTTGAAATAAAGACTGAGATAAGTAGTCTAACCAGAAATGCAGGGATGATTTATAAAGCGGTCTCACCTGTATCTCAACATTAATGCCAGTGAGTATAATGTTCTCATAAATGGTAGTAATAATGACCAAAACTATGAAAATAAGACCCAGGTTGAGAAATAGTTTGCCTTAAATGACATTGGTTGGGTTGTTTAAAACTTGGATATGTATGAATGTGCCCTCACATAATGCACTTGCTGCTTCTTATATATTTACTCTAACTATGGTGAATTAAACATTGCTTTTCTGTATTTTTTCATGCATTCATTTTTTTTATTCCATTCATTCACTTTTTCCATTTTTTGTGTTGTCCTTCCATTCACTGTGTGGAGCAGGTGAGGAGGGGAAGATGGCCCACAGACACATGGAGATGTCTCAGGACAGCATACCGAGACTCTTCGCTCCAGGAAGCATGGCCAGCACAGCTTTCTAACACTACACACACACACACACACACACACACACACACACACACACACACACACACACACACACACACAGTGGATGGGAACAAACCCACAAAGTCAGCAACACAGTATGAATGTTGTGCTTTGACACAATGTCATGAGAATATACAGTATGCTGTTCTTCTACCCCATTACTACCACTAAAGCATACAAAGGCAAATATAATATATGATATACAGTATATACACTGTCGGAGAGGTTGCAATAATACTCACATCAAGGACAACAACTTCATTTAACACTGGGCAAACATTTAAAGTCAGTAAGCTACAACACACACACACACACACACCAGTTTGTTTTTCAACCTGTGCTAACTACTCTGAGAAAATCAGTTGGACTGTAAAGATGCCTGGAAGAATGTACAATGTGCACAGGCTTGAATGGAAGGATGGATAAAGGGAGGAGTAGAAGGAGGAAATGGATATACCAAAGGAAGAAGATGTGGAGGAGTTGAGAGGACAGGGAGGAACATGTCTTTGTTGCCCTGAGTCATATTCAGGTCAAATTGCTGGACAAACTCCTTGCCATCGCAGTCATGTCCTTCAATTGCCCAGATTCAAATCCATTATTTTGAAGCAAGTTAGCAAAAGTCTAGAAAGCCACTTTGTTAGACCATAGCCTACTAAGTGCCCAAAAATGTACAGTTTCTTGTATTTGTGATAAGTTTTATTACTTTGACTCTCTGTGGTTTTGACTGGTTACACGGTGAACCAGTAGGCATACATAGAGTACATATCCCATTCCATTATCTATAACAGCTTATCCTTAGAGGGTCGTGAGGGGCTGGAGCTGATCCCAGCTGACACTGGGCGAGAAGCGGGGTACACCCTGGACAGGTCGCCAGTCAGTCACAGGGCAGTACATATCCCATTATACAGTATAATGCTACTCCTACCATTGCATAAAACGACTGTTCTGAATGGATGCTGCTGTCTGTAGATTAGGCTAAAAGGCTTTTTGAACAGTCCTGCTCCAGATGGACAGCTTGTTCTGTGAAGTGACATGCCTGCAAACTGAACATTAATGACTTTTCTCATACAGTTCTGCCTTTACTATAGCCATTGGCTCTATTTATGCTGTTGATTTTCATTTTTGCCACATAGCTGTGGTTACCTGTCTGCAGTACTTGTACCAAGGCTGTAGCCAAGACCACTTAAGACAAGTCCAAGTCTGAGTGGTTTTGAGGCCAAGTCAAGAGTCCAAATGAAACCAAATCAAGACTGAGATTAAAATGTTCCTTTATTTGCTAACTGTGATTTCTGATTACTACTCTTAGAAATAATCAAACAGTATTAGAATCAAACTATTCTTTCACAATATTACAAGCTACAATATTACAACTATGAAACTATGATGTCTGTCCACATATATATAAACCTCCATGTTTAAAATGAGGATGCTCGGTTGTTACATGGCAAAGATACACTGTGGAAAATAAGTGACTTACAAGCACTTGCCAATGACAGTGCAAAACAGTTAAGGTGATATTAAAGAATGTAGTGTCTCCATGGAGAACTGACGGTGACTGACAGCAGAACTACAGTCTGCTATGAGGAAAGAACACATACACCACGAGACATAACTGAAAACACGTTTCAAGACCAAACTTAAGACTGAGACCAGACTTGACTATAGCCCTGACTTGCAACACTGCAATGTACTTCAGAATGGATGGACTGAAACTGTAGAGGAAGTCATCATGCCCACACTTGATTGGTGCATAGAAACTGCACTCACTTTTAATAGGAAAAAGTCTTGATTTATTCTCAAAATATAGATATTCTGAACTTATTGAATGTATTCATATGAATTCCTTTTTCATTGCTGGAACAACTAGCAGATTATTGAGACTGTGAACTCATTAAGATCCATACGGACAGAAACATCACTCTGAAGTATTGGTTTAAAGGATAGGTTCTGATTTTTTCTGTCTTATTTGACTGAAGATTTATTGGTTGCTATAGCAGCGTCGCTCCCATCGTCACACAGATTTTTATATTTCGTTTTGATGAGTGAAAATGGCGTTGTATTTCCCCCGTCGCATATACGCTCAATCGAGCCTGGACTTCACTGTCCGTGTTTTGGTCCATTTTTTAAGGATACCGTTACGAGCTGTTACGTGGGTTTTTACAGATGGCAGTTGCCGGTTCTGTATTGGCTCATGTGTTCGACCAATCACCGTACACTTACGTCGCTCTTGGTTCCTCTTGTGCTGGGATAGTACCAACTCTGAAGTAGGACCTAAAAAAGTCCCTCAAAACAGCGTTCAAAGAACTATGATCTTTCCCAGTTTATGCAGTGCAAACACAATAAAAAGGGGAGGGGTCCTCCAACTGTTCTTAGAAATATGAAAAAGTTCCTCTGGTTCGAAAATTCCAATTGTTACTCTCCGTTATGGCATTTGGGCTTCGTAGCATGACTGCTTTGTGACTTCAAACAAACTAGTTTGTACAACGTTGTCTGACTACATCTAAAGGCAAGTGTTACTACCTATTCTGAATGGCCTCACTCAAATGTGGAGTAAAAAGCCTGCTGTCATAGCCTCCTCCTGGCTGCATCCCAATGCTTCTCCGAACTCTCTCCAAGAACTCTGTGTTACTGTGTATCTCTGTAGTCTTGACACAGTGACTCGTACCAACAGGGATAACGTTGCACACCTTCAGAAAGTCTCTCCACGAAGGCTTTCGTGGTGCTGCACCAAAAAGTGACAGAAGTAGTTGTGTGAAGAATGAAAAAGGAGAGGTTGACAGAGATGTTCAAACCCTTCCTGTTTTCACACCAACACACACCTGGCCAGTCACTGCATGAGGTGGGTGTGGTTGTCAGGTTGTCAGTTTCTGAAACCTACAAAAATTGTCGCATGCAAAGGGGGTTGAAGCATACTGAGTCCTTAAGAGATCGGGAACAAAATACGCAGTCCTCGTTTCATGCTAAAATGCATTCTTATGTCAGTATAAAGGTTCAGCAGTCTGCCCTCTGATAGCACTGCAAAAAACACCTTTTTGTTCCTGCATTGAAAAAGAAATCTAAAAAATGCAAAACAAATATGAAATACACCTTGAAGGTATTTATTTTTGAGTGAAAACCAGTACCTGTTCCTACTGAGCGTGTTGCATCACAGAGTGAGCATCAAACGGAGTGTCCTTTAGGTCATAGGACTGTGCTGGAGGAGAACCACGCCCTGGGAAGCATAGAAATGAATCACATTTTTTTATTTTTTTTTGGATTGTATTTGTTGATATGATATGAAAATGTGTTGTATGTTCCTTCACATCCTTCCTGGATCTGCTCAGGATGACATATTGTGAGGGATGCAGGGAGGGTACAGTCATTGCCAGCAGCATGTTTCAACTGGCAGACATGCACAGATGACTGAAAAAAAACATTTGCTTTCTATCCCATATCTGCAACACTGCTACTGCTGGTTTATTACCTGTGAATTGTCTTCCACTTCAAAAGATAAAAATGAAAGCTGTGTCTCGCAGGCCTTTATGTCACACTGTGGTTCTGTATAAAGGTTTGAGACTATAGAAAACATGTTAAGTTGTTTCTGCACAGAGAATGATTTAAGCAATTCAGTGCCATTACTCTTTATAATTATGACATATCTTATTCTTTATGGAAATATATATATATATAATATGACTATATGCCACTGGAATTCAATATTCTGTGATTGTAAATAGTTTTTATCTTAGCAGCATTTGTAAATGTATACTGTTTTATAAGATGCATTTTTACTGTTTTAATGAACATGAATACCGATTGACATTCAACCAGTCAATTGGTATGATGAATTGATTCATTGAATGACACTGCTTTCTGTGGCACTTAACTGTACCATGGACAGATCTGCTGTAAATAGGGAGACATTCTGTTTGGAGTGACTAAATATTTGTATTACTGTCACAGACTGCTGTGGAGGACTCTGTCTTTTGAGAAGGCAGAGACAAATCACTGAATAGACATACAATGGCCCATACAGGTCTGGGATCAGCTCACTTTGAATTCAGATCAATAACAGTTGAACCTCACTAAAGATTTCTGGCTTTTATGATTTTCCATTTGTCTCTGTTGTGTTAGTACTGGCATCCTTAAACATTAGAATAGGAATAGTTATAGTAAAACTGGAATGAACTTTAAGCAAATTAGCCCCAGAAATGGAATGATATATGATTAAAGGGCCATACCAGTGGTTTTGCATTTTTATGCCATTTACTACAATCTTTACAATGCTGCTGACCATTTTCCAAAGTAAGCAAATGTGCTTACTTTAGATGTCATGTTAGATGACATGTTAGATGTTAGATTAGGTAGGGACCCAGAGAAAACTATGGAGTCTGACATTCTATCATCAGGTCAACATTAAAGTTTGTCCATTTGGTTCATTAAATACCTGCAAAGCTAATGACATTTCCATCAGCCTCTGCTCTACTTTGTGTTTAGTGCTTATTAGCAAATGTTAACATGCTAACACGCTAAACTAAAATGGTGAACATTATACCTGCTAAATATCAGCTTGTTAGTATTGCCACTGTGAACATGTTAGCATGCTGATGTTAGCATGTAGCTCAAAGCGCTGCTGTGCCTAAGTACAGCCTCATAGTGCCACTAGCATGGCTGTTGTACAGTTTTTTTCTAGTATGGGCTTTTGTGCCACTGTCCACACTTTGTTTCAATTTTTGTGCAACAACAGTGTCCCTCAACATCACACAAAAATGTAGCAGTTTTAGTCTGACTGCTTTCCAACATGTGAACATGCTACCCACTCAAAACAGTAGTTAGAATTAGTGTATTAATAGAGTATGCAAATGGACACAGCTTTTGTCTTCAAGCAGGAAAGTTCAGGGTCCAAATTTACAATGTGCCAACCCTGTTTATTTCCTTTAGACTGACTTAGATGTTTAGCAACACTAAATTGTACTGAGAATCTACTTCTTTAAGACAGAGAAACAAAAGGCCTAGCTGTCCTTGTTAGGACCAAGGAATAGGGCCATGGCTTGAAAAAATAGATTTAAGTTATGAGGAAAAAGAAAAAGTCAGAATCATAGATGCATATTTATTTAAAGCAACTTTGAATTACTAATGTAGATGATGTATTGTGTATATACTAATCCTCAGAGGGTCGCAGGGGGGCTGGAGCCAATCCCAGCTGACATTGGGTGAGAGGCGGGGTACACCCTGGACTGGTCGCCAGTCAATCACAGAGAGTCAATCACATTCACACTCACACCTACGGACACTTTAGAAACATCAATTAACCCTAACCCTCAATTAACCTAACCTGCATGTCTTTGGATGGTGGGAGGAAGCCGGAGTGCCCAGAGAGAACCCACGCGTGCACGGGGAGAACATGTAAACTCCACACAGAACGGCCCCAGAACCCTCTTGCTGTGAGGCGACAGTGCTAACCACTGCACCACCGTGCCGTGTATTCAATGTATTTAACCACTATTAGTTTCTAAAGGACAGCAGCAATCTGCAGCTATACCTCTGCATCCATAAAGCATCTCATAGTGTTTTAAGTGCCTCAAGGTTTGATAGTAACAGAGATGCAATAAGACTTTATTTAAGAATGAAGAGAGTGTAAAGCAGTGGAAAACCACTGCAGCACAGTATATATATTTTTCCACAATCTTGATAAATTGTGCAGCATTCGATACAAAATGTTTTATTCTTTTCTAAAATATATTTCCAGGCATTCTGATGTCAAATACATACAAACTATTAAAAATGTGTTTAAAGACTGTCTTGTGTCATTGTTTTTGTTAATTATACCGTGAGCAGCGCATACATGAGGACAGTATGATTTGTTGGATTGGCAGTACCACAATAAGAAGTGTTTGTTATTTTATTATTTACTATTATTTTAAATATTTTTGCTGACATTCACTGCATGATCATTTGTCTGAGGAACTTGAGCACCTTTGGGTGTCCTGGGTGGCACTTAGGATTTAACGTATGCTGCATTCATGGCATCTATGAAAGTTTGGAAGCTCTATTGAAAAGAATGCCTCTTATCTCAGATGTGCAGGTAAATCACCAGGATCATGACTGAAGCCATAATTGATGGACATACGTGATTGTACATTCAAACCAATTTAAAGTTCTCAAAAGGCAGTGAATAAAGATGTGGTCTTTGGTTTCTCATTTTTTGCACTCAGTGACTATGATATATGAGACTTTATGCTATACAGCAAATCAAATGCTACAGTATTAACCACAAACCACAATTTACACCAAGCTGTCATTAAACAGATGCACTCACATAATTTAAAATATATTTTTTTATTTGAAATGAACATCATTTATTTTTTACTTGTTATGCTTACTTTCAAACATAGACTTTGACATCTCGAGGTTATTTTCTGACAGTAAAGCTCATATCTCCGAGGGTCATGAAAGCAGCCCTCTTCCTAATAGTGTGATATATGGGCTTCAATGTATTCCAACGGGGCGCCCCTCCTGGCCAATCAGGGTGTCTGCAGCAGCTTCGACACCACCCCCCAGCGGCCGCACAGGCGCACTGAGCTCCCAACTGCCATTTTGTGGCAGAGGCTACTCTGCTAAAGCGGGAGAGGGATTAAAACAAACTGCGAAGAAGCCTGCATTTCTTCCCAGCCTCTTAAACTTTGTAGCACAGACTCCCAGCTTTCAGCCGATTTAAACGGGAAGAGAAACACACTAAAAAGAGGTAAAGTATCACTACTTTTCAGATAAGGGGGGAGTTTGCAGGATCTTTAATCGGCCTCTAGGTGTCACGATGGGGCTCTGGGTCCGGGCAGCTCGTCGGAGAGTGTTTGTCTCCCTCTATCGTTATTGAAAAACCCGTCAAAATACGTTTAAATAACCGAAGTTCTAATAAATGTATACACAGCCCGTTGTATTTTATACGTGTCTGTGAAAATATCGTCGAGAATAAGTTACGAATACTTCGACGATTTGGTTGGAGAGTTTAGGCCAAGGCGTCCATTTTCTCGCTTCTTTGTTTCCAGTCTTTACAGCCTTGACGACATGGAAACTGGCGGGTTTAAGTTATCGCCCATAGCTAAGTTAGCTTGTTTGCATGAATATACGCAAAGTGTAACACAAGCAAATATTCCTACATGCACTAACATCACTACGAGGCTGCAAACAAATAAGAGTCGCATTTGCCCAGCTGATGTTACTTTGTGTTTTAGCGTCTAGTTAAACTAGACCTTCATTTGCAGAAAAATCAATGTAGCAACTGAAGTTAGCTAGGTTAGCTTAGACTCAAGGCCCTCCCCCACCCAATGCCCTTAGTACGTCTGAAAGTGTCGAAAATAACCAGAGCAAACGTTCGTTTTAGTATTTGATTTAACTGAATATTAGCTAGTAGTCGCATATACTATTACAGAAATGAAGGCCAGTTTCGTTAGCGTTAGCTTTCCTGGTGGCGAAGTATACACAAGGAAACTGTAACGTTAAGGCCAGCGCGGAAAAGAGAATGACGAGGCATTCACAGCAAAACGATCCCCGGTGATCACAGCGGCCACTGACTCACTAAGACCAAACACACGAATTGTGTTCCCAAAATTAGCCATCTTCCATTGTCGACTATTGCATTTGTCTTCTGTTCCTCTATCATCGCGCCGTGGTCGGAATTGGCAGTTGTTGTTGCACCCGTCGCCCGCTTGTCTCTTATTCTAAGCCCACCTAGAGCATCATAGCCACAGATATATATTATAGCAGAGAGCTCCCTCTACGATTCGGCTTGGAGAGCTACAAAAATACCGCTATATAAATGCTGTGCAAGGAGGCGACAGCTGCCCGGCTGGGCGCTCAGCATCATTGCCATGTTGTGGTAAATGTGTTATACCATAAGTCATATGATCTATGAAGGCCTGTACCATAGCCTCCCCAGCTTCCACCCATTTAGCAACATAAAGACAAGTGGACATGAAAACCTGCAAACAAACAGATGTTAGATGTTATCACAGACATGACCATGCAGTCAGCATTACACTCATTGTCAGTAGATATTTACATTTACCAAGTTGTTTGTATTTAATCAGTTTAGACCAGAATGCAGCTCTTGTGTTTTAAATGAGTTGACAGAATACAGTGACTACCATCTTATTAGGTACTGTGGTTGTTGATGTAAATAATTAAATATGAGTCATGTTGGTGTAAACAGTATGTGTATATATACTAGTTACAGCAACATGACTCATATAGTACAGTATAGTGTATATATACTGGTAAATGATGCAGAAGAGGTCAAAGGGCCCAATCACCATTCTTGAACTAGGGTGAATGTGTGGCAATTCAGCATGGACCAAAATCACCAGTGAGTTTTTCTGTGGCCTGTAAGATATTGAGCTTGTGAAATGTCCAGAAATCATTTCAAAGCTTGTGGTCATCTATCACCATTTGTAAAGCTGTGGGGGAAAACCTCTGCATTAGAAATTCTTATCTTATCTAAGACTGGGAAAACAGCTTTTGTGGACATCTGAGTATAGATTCCAAATAGCCTGACCGACACCAGATGTTTGAGGCCAATACTGTACTATATCAGTAATTGCAAGGTTTAAAAATTCAGTATCCATTTATCGGCCAATAGTCATTTTTTAAAACAAAAACACACATATAAACAATCAATATAGGTACAGATATCTTCAATTTTTTTTCTCTTTAGATTTGTGACCGAGTTGCATACAGTCGAAGAATTGACTTGTCAGTTCTCTCAGGTGGGCAAACTATGTCATGGAGACAGTGTTTTTAAATGACCTGTAACCTAATTGGGGATTTCTCGACTGCAATTTGTTGTTACTTATCGGCCGATATATCGTCTTTACTCTAGCGTGAAACGCCACCAAAAAAATATTCGTGTGTGTTTAGTGCAACCCCAGGCTTACAAATTATTTGTGAACATCATTTCTCAGGCTCAAAATCACACTGAACCTTATTTGAGCCCAGATCTTTCCATCAGCTTGACGAATCTGTGTCTTGAACATGCATCATCTACATGCAAAAGGACGTCTTGCTTGGTATAAAGCAGTTGTACCTAATAAGAAAGGCACTGTGTGAGTGCAAGGTGTTTTTAAAGACTGGGAAGTATCTCTTCAACTGCCTGTTTAATCGAAGTTGGATTGACACCAAGAGCAAATTGAAAATTGAACACTCACTTGCAGGGATGAAAATTAACACGAACCAAATGCTGGTAAAATATGAAAGTGGCTGGTAGGTTTCAGACACAAAATAATGATTTACTATTGAGTGACTGAATTTCCCACCCTGCTCACTGTATGTTCACTTACTATCACTTGGTAGTTATTAGTATATGAGAGAACTGGGGCATTCTCAGCTGCTGAGCTGGAAGAAGAAAAAGAGAGGAGAGGGGCTGCCATGGAAGCACATAATAGTAGAGTGAATGTATCTGCCCATCACACTGTGATGAAGTATTCCCCCTCCCCTCCCGCAGGTTTACAGTCAGGTAGCAGCCTGAAGCCTCAGGTGAGCACAAGTTTCTTGAACAGAACAGGTAACATTGTCAGAGATGTGTAGGCTGTTAGAGTCACTATCTGTGTATGTGAAAGAAATAGACTATGTCAGTGTATAAGTGCAGCTGTGTAACATGTCCCTCTTCCCTTCCTCAGGTTGACAGGGACAGTCAGGTAGCAGACATTTGATTCAGCAAAGCAAAAGAGAGATCGCCTGTATCACATACTGCAGCCCAGTCTACAGAAATCATGAGAACAGTCAATTTATCGTTGCTCCTCCAGGTAACACACTTAGAGCCAACAATTTTACAACAATGGGATGTTTCAAATCTGTCACACTTGCCACAGACATTCCCTCAGACACACCTTTGTCACCGAACTCGCGGGTCAGAAGTCAGCAGTGATTGGTTATTCTATGTGCAACCAGCCATGTAGACAACCAAAGATGTCAATCAAAGAGACTGAGATTCAAAGCAGTTGAACAGAGAGGGGAACTAAGCTCTGTCAGCCAATTCACAGCGGATGGATTCAGTATTATGTGAGTTGAGCGGGTACAGCGCTTGTATTTGGCGTATGAATTCTGTCCGTCACTCCCGGCAATCACACACCACACTCAGCACAAGGGTTTAATGTTTTCCTGCATCTTTATAACCATTACTTGCTGGTAACGTATCACGCTTGTCCTGGGAAATCCAAGATTTCTTGCCACAAACTAATTTTAATTTTAAACAGAATTACTGACGATTAGTCCTAGAATGTTTGTTGAAATTATAATGTAATTATTTCATATTCTTATTATCTAAGTAAATAGTTTGATGCTCTTGTTTTTCATAGTGTACTGTTAACCAGTTTTGCCTGTGCGGTTATATAAGAGAGTATTAGAGCTGATTAGTTAATTAGTCGATTAACTGAATCAAGTGTGAATGTATGCTATCTTCTATTATAGCAAATTGAATGTCTTGGGGGTTTGGACTTTTGGTCGGACCAAACAAGCAATATGGCCATCTATGTATGTGAACTCCCTGGTGCACAAGCACACACGTATAAAAGAAACCCCAGGTTCCCTTAGATTTTTTTCTGGAAAAAGGAAGATTTTGGCGAGAATGTTTGGTAAATGCAAAAGTCTCAATTTCCTGTGTTTAATCCTGCTCAACACCAACAAGAATGGGGAGAACTTGGAGTAAGACACATACAGTCAAGTGGATAAGGGTCTGGGTTAAGGGTCAGCTCTATGTTGAGAGTTAGGAGTTTAACAGGTTGGTGTACAATCCTGTGTGATGAAAGTCTGCAGGTTTATGTTGCAACAAGACACCTAACCCTACACAGGTTAGTTCATTCTCTCCTAATCTGTTAGCTGTATGGTGCTGAGTTGCAGGGAAAATCTGCATATTCTACCATGCTGTAAGACTGAACACCACTGTCATAATGCAAACATTCTTCTATTCGATGGCTTAAAAAGCCTGGATGAGATGTTATACACTGCTAGATAACGTTTGTTTCCACAATGCCATATTTCAGTTCCTACCCAGCATGGACAGAGGGCCAACAGAGGGTGTAGGGGTGGTCGAGGTCCCCGCCAAAGACTTCCCCTCCATCCAGGCCGTTCACAGCCAGGATGCCATGGTGGCTGACCTCCTCCAGCAAGCTGCAGAGGCCGGGGGCGTGGTAGAGGGACAAGCTGGAGTTGTCCTGGATCAAGGTTCTTACTAATTGGACCTGAACTGGTCTCACAGTCGATATGTAAAAAGAGCAAAGAGTAGTTTAGATTTCCATTGCAAGTGGACATGATTTTGTGGACAATGGGGTCAGATGTTTTATTCCCAGCAACATTGTGTTTCAGGTCACGGGGAAGGAATGGTAGCAGCCACCCAGGCCCAGCAGCAGTTGATGGAAGCTGGGGTGGGGGTTGGTGTGGAAGGTGGAGCAGGGGTTGAAATGATGGTTATGGACTCACTGGACCCCACCCTGTTGCAGATGAAGACTGAGGTAAGCTCATTTTGTGTTTGATGTGACATGATATGTTTCAAATAAATGTTTCATTTATGTTGATGTCACTAATTATAGAAATTAAATCAGCTAGAACCGAGGACGCATAACACGCCGGCCCAAAATTTCATGCAACAGCCCACTGAAAGTTGATTTACAGGTGATAGATGCTGCAGTCGGGGGATCATCAGCAACGGTGGGTGTTGTTGGAGGGGTAGCTGGTGCCGCTCACCAAGCAACAGTAACAACAGTGGACCAAACTCAAATCATCACACTACAGGTAGGTGCTCTTTTTAAGCCATTTCACGTCATAGCATCCTCGTTATTTCATCTTTTATCCCTGTTGGGGGGGAAAGCTGTCTGTAAACTTCTAAGAAGTTAAATTCTCAGATGGTTTGGACCCCCTCTCAAGTCTTGAATTAGTCTTAAAAAATACCCTGGAGATGTGTGCTGAACTCAGGTTCTTTCTGTCCTCAGGTGGTAAACATGGAGGAGCAGGCGGCTTTAGGTCTCGGGGAGCTTCAGCTTGTCCAGGTGCCTGTCTCTGCTACCACTGTGGAGGCCCTGCAGCAAGGCACCTTTGTAGACACGACAGCTATGCCAAAGGACGGAGACCCGGTCATCTGCCACACCTTGCCATTGCCTGAGGGATTTCAGGTACACAAACAGACATACTCATTCATCTGGCTTTAACTAAGACGTACAACACTGTGTGACTATGTTTGAAAATTAGCTACTACATCACTTACTGTTTATAGGCCCCTTGCAGAAATGCACTTGCTTCATAAATCTGTTCACTTGTAGTCGAAAGATTAAATCAGTCAATCTTTCGTAAAAGTCAAACCTAGAAACAATTTCTGTAAGACTTCCAACACAGCTCAAGTCTGAACTGAATGCACAGCAGCACAAGATAAAACAGATTAACCCATTTTCTCCCTTCTATAGGGATGTGATTTTTCTGGATTAATCCGGAATTCCGGATTTTCCGACCTGAAAATGTGACCCACGTGAATCATGCAGATCCGTAAAAAAGAAATTGGGGGGGGAGGGTGAGGTCCGAGTTGAGTCGTCTTGACAAGAAGCTCGCTCCGACACTGTTTCGGAACGTGTTATTCAGGTATGTCAGGATCAGGGTTGCCAACTCTCACGCTAAGACACACTTTCACATTCAGTCTCCCGCTGCCCAAACAATTCTCAGGCCAAAACACTGCGACAGCAACAGAGATGAACAGGCAAGCGTACGTACCGTTGGTTACGTACTGTAACCCCCATTCTATGAGTGTAGGCTCTTAAATTACTCTCTGTTTGGTCCGCGATATGTGCGCGATGCTTATCGCCATGTTGACAGCTGTTCTGGCAGCAACCCCTGCGCTGGAGCGTATAAGGTGTTCAAACAAGCTAGTGAGTGAGTAAGTGAGTGTGTGTTCATATTTGGCTGAGTGAGTGAACGTTAAGTAGCTAAAATTACTAGCTAGTGTTTGCTTATCTGCTAAGTTAATAAGCTAGTTAACGTAGCCAGCTGTCAAAGTTAGTGCTAGTCTAGACCAGGGGTTCCCAAACTTTTTCAGCTTGAGACCCAAAAGAGAAATCTGGTTTCTCCCAGGGGACCCAAACTTACAAAAATATATCATGAATTGCCATAACATCTACATTTATAAACAACTAATAAAGAACATAACAAACCATGAATGCCTTGAACGAGACAGAGAGGATATTATCATTAAAAATCACCACTCTAACTAATCGCCTCCCCGTTAGTCATACACACACGCACGGGCGTTACATTTGTCCGGAATGAAAACTAACACACATACACACTAACTAGGTTACAAACGTAACACACACACATACTGACTCTTCCACCGTCAAAACAATGTTGAATAAATGCATTTTGCTGCCTAATCCACATTAGGGACAAGTCCGCGAGTCAATCGTGGCTAGCAAGATAACGTCAGCTAACGCTCAGCATTACCTCAGTCAGAGAGCATGAACACGTTTTCATGTCCAGGTTCTCGAGAAGGGGTGGGGGGTTGAACAGCACGCACACAGCATCTCAGCTGAACAGACCAGCGTAGCAAAAAAGTAGTTACTGGATTTAACTCCAGTTCTATGAGTATGTGCATAGCACACAGCATTTGAGCTGAAACGACCAGAGTATGAATTCACATATCATAGCATTGTTATGCATTTTACTCACCCAATAAATAATACCCAATAAAAACGGGTCCGTGACCTAAGTTTGGGAAACGTTAATACTTATGATTACTCTGATTACTGTGAATAACCACATTTAGATAATAGCTTGATTAAAGAGTTTACATGGTTTGTAGTAACGTGATTTCCCCAATAACCCTGGGTTTACATCGGTTAATTGGATACTCTGTTGGTGCTCTGTAAATCTTCCTGCTTTTTTGTCCTTTGCCAATCATATGCCTACTTCTAAGAGCACTGTGATACATTTATCACTCAATTATCATCTGTTATGCACAAAGAAGAATAGGACCAGTTTAATAAACCACAACACACTGAGCTTTAATTTCCTGAGAAGATTATGCTCATGTCAGATCAATCTATAAAATGATTTTATCCATGCAGGGCAAAAGAGGTGGCAAAAAAAAACATCATACAACCACAATCATTTTTTACATCGACAGTCTCCATGAATTTGTTAAACTCCTCTTCAGAAGGCAATTTGCTTACTCTGACTTGTCAAAACAGGATATTTAAATACATCTAATCACAATAATATCAATATCATGCGCAATCTTACTTTTTCTATTTTAATTTATTTATTTTACTAAATGCATCTTACTTTTATTGTTATTGTATTAGGCACTGGTGTTAGCATTTACTCCTTATACACTTTACCTTTATTACTCTATTGTTTTTATTCTTATGTTGTCATTTTTGAGCAGTCTCTGGCACAAGAATTTCCTTGGGGATTGATAACGTTCTATCTTATCTATATACAGAACATTGAAACATTAAAATAAAATGTGTAACCTACTGACTTTGGCACACCTTATTTTTCACAAGCGATTTAATCCAAATACCAAAGGTCCTGGTTCAGAACTATTAAGTTGATAAACTTATATTATTGATATGATATGAATGAAAGTTTGACTTGAGAATGTGACTCCTCAAATTGACGATCCGTTAGAGAGAGGGTGTGTCACTCTGTTGGTGGAAACACTCAGTCCACTCGCAATTGTACAAATGATTTTTGGCTGGTTGATTGTGGTCTGTCATCAAGTTACTCACACATTAACGCTGATTAGTGACAGCTGATATGACCTGCTGCAACAGACGTTTGTCATTTTAACCAGTGAAAGTGACGGTCAGTGAACTGAATGAACTGCTTATAATTCCAATGGGCACATCATTTCTCTTTTGCACTTAAGCACCTACAGAAGAAAACCACACACAATGGTTTGTCTGTAGTGATTAAATGACTAAACAATGAATGAATTTGATGTGTAGGTAGTGAAGGTTGGTGCCAATGGGGAGGTGGAGACAGTGGAGCAGGAGGAGGATGGAGGAGAAGGCCACCGTGAAGAGGAGGAAGACGAGGAGGTGGGGAACCAACTGCTGGAAGAAGGGGAGGATGAGCCCATTCAGCCCCCAAATGAAGACCCAAACTGGGCTAAAGACCCAGACTATCAGCCCCCATCTGGAGCTGTCAAGAAGACTAAAAAGGCAAGATAGTTGTGTGGTGTCAAGCTCTGTTATTGGAGATGTGGGACTCTTCTGTTACTGAACTGGACTTGTACAACATCTTGACAGGGGTATCTTAAATTGTAATCAGCTGATGATGAAGTCTAATGACTTTTGTTTGTTCGTTTGTCCAGGGTAAAAAGAGTCGCCTGCGGTATGCTGAAGGAGATAAGGACATGGATGTCAGTGTCTATGACTTTGAAGAGGAACAGCAGGAGGGCCTTTTGTCGGAGGTCAACGCTGAGAAAGTGGTGGGCAACATGAAACCACCCAAACCCACCAAGATCAAGAAGAAAGGTGAGGCACTGCTGTCTGCTAGACTGAGTACATGATGGGGATGACACTAGCAGTCACTCTTTGTGAAGTTTGATTTGCCTCTTCAAAGTTTTAAGAATTAAAAACTGCAGTATGAGCCACATTTGCTACTCACCACTGGATTCTACTCATCACCCTTAACTGTAGGTAAACAGTGCCTGTAATCTGTGACCGGCTGTGATACAATGAAGTTACCAGAAATGAATTGTGAAGTCAAAGTTTTCACAGTGCACACTGCTTACCCACAGTACATTGCAAACCCAAACCCAGTTATTGAATCTGAGGTCTGTGTGTGTGTCATTGTTTGTATTAGGAGTGAAGAAGACGTTTCAGTGTGAGCTGTGTAGCTACACGTGCCCTCGGCGCTCCAACCTGGACAGACACATGAAGAGCCATACTGACGAGAGACCTCACAAATGTCACCTGTGTGGAAGAGCCTTCAGGACGGTCACCCTGCTAAGAAACCATCTCAATACACACACCGGTATTCACTAACACACATCTTCATAAAAACGTTAGACTGCAATGAGACCAAAAGAGGATACAGAAGAATGGTTGAGATTTTCAATACCATGCAAGGATGGCTTACATGTGTCTTGTTTTTTTTTAAATGCAGGAACCCGTCCACACAAGTGCACAGACTGTGATATGGCTTTTGTGACTAGTGGAGAGCTGGTTCGTCATCGTCGCTACAAACACACACATGAGAAACCCTTCAAATGCTCCATGTGTGACTATGCCAGCGTTGAGGTAAGATGAACTCCTAATCTCCATCCACATCTGCTCATCCATATGGGAAGAAGAGTAAAGGATCAATTCACAGTTCTGTAGCCAGCAGCATTAGGTTGAAATGTAGACAGTGGATATACAACTGCTCTGCTCCAAGAGTCCAAAACCATTCCTAACTGCAGGACCTGTCTAATGGCACATTCATGTTTTGCTCTGGTGTTCTGATATGTGTTTGTGTAGGTGAGCAAACTAAAGCGCCACATTCGTTCCCACACCGGCGAGCGCCCATTCCAGTGCAGTCTTTGCAGCTACGCCAGCAGAGACACATACAAACTGAAGAGACACATGAGGACACACTCAGGTATAGCTGACACCATAACAGCTTTTCTACATGTATAAAGCCGTGAAGGAGGACAACGTGGCATATGTCAGTTTGCAGAGATATAGGACCAGTATTGTTTTGTTTATTTTGGAGAACACCCATGTTTTCATATGAAAGAAGTTCTTTTCTAACTCCCTTACAAAAGTATTTATTCAAATCAGAGTTATTTCACCTTTTGCTAAGCCCCTCTCCCATTAATTATAAATGACAATCAATAACAAAACTATAATTATAATATTGTGTTTCTTACTTCCTACTCTATTGCTGCCTCGCATCTTTTGAATTCTTTTATTGTTCTGTTGGATTCAAAACATTAATGAGAACATAATATAGATAAACCTCTTCTCAGGAGAGAAACCTTATGAGTGCTACATCTGCCACGCCCGATTCACCCAGAGTGGAACCATGAAGATGCACATTCTACAGAAACACACAGAAAATGTGGCCAAATTCCACTGTCCACACTGTGACACTGTCATCGCACGCAAGAGTGACTTGGGTAACACACACACACACACTCACACAGTGTAAACTTGACAGACAGGCAAGACAGTTAACTTTGCCATGTTGTTTCATTCCCCTGATGTGTTTTCTCTTGTCATCCATGTGGATCTCCAGGTGTCCATCTTCGGAAGCAGCACTCATTTATTGAGACTGGAAAGAAGTGCCGGTATTGCGACGCAGTTTTCCACGAGCGCTACGCTCTGATCCAGCATCAGAAGTCCCATAAAAATGAGAAGAGGTTCAAATGCGACATGTGTGACTACTGCTGCCGCCAGGTGTGTGTGCACACATATCTTTGCGTAGTGATATGTAGGGTTACTGTACTAGTAGCAAAGGAGTAATTTCATTTGAACATCAGGTATGGCTCAAATTAGTTGCTAACATGACTAAGAGTCTACAGCCATGCTAGCAGCTCTGTGAGTTACGTATACCACATTCTCTTCATCTTAGTTTACCAATTAGGATTCATCCTCTGGGGACCGTGATTGTGGTGGGCAGACTGACCAACAGATCAACATTGCCATCCATAGGACCTTGCTACTACCATGACTAAAAAATGTAATTAGAATGGCTTTATAGTATTGTCTGTGTAACTATGGTTTTTAACTGTGTTTCCCATGTTGCTGGGTCCAGGAGCGCCACATGGTGATGCATCGTCGAACCCACACTGGAGAGAAACCATACGCCTGCAGCCAGTGTGAGAAGACCTTCAGACAGAAGCAGCTGCTGGACATGCACTTCAAACGCTACCACGACCCCAACTTTGTCCCCACCGCCTTTGTCTGCCCAAAGTGTAGCAAAACCTTCACTCGCAGAGTAAGGGACATTTCTCTTTCTTTCTGTCACACACCTGAAGTGAACTCTTAGCTGGTTCAACATGGGCTAATGACTAATAAAGTTAAAAAAATCAACAGATTATCTAACAGCGTGTTGTTGTAGAACACCATGGCTCGCCACGCTGAGAACTGCAGCGGTGAGGTGGAGGATGCCGAGAACGGAGCTCCAACCCCGAAGAAGGGAAGGAGAGGAAGAAAGAGGAAGATGAGGAGCAGGAGAGATGAGGATGACAGCGGTGAGAATTTGACATTGTATGCAAGTGTTGGCGTGATGCTGTGTTTGCTCAGTTATGATTAGTTCACCTGATATCTGTCTTTGTTGTTGTGTCATTCAGAGGAGGATCACGCTGAACCGGACGAAGAGGAAGAGGCTGAGGGGGAGGGGGAGGAAGAAGCATCACTGCTACAGGAAGAGGATGAGGCAGAAAGCATGGAATTGGACCAGGCCCCTGCCGCCATCCCAGTACCGGCTCCTGACGAGCCACCGGTCAAGAGGAAACGAGGCAGACCCCCAAAGAACGCCCCCAAGCCTCCAACACCCAGCAAGTCAGTCAGGGTGGCTGCCAAGACGGCTGCTTCTGGTGAGAACACTCACAGGATCTCTTAGACAGGCTGATGTTAATGGGAAATGCTGGTGTTTTTAAACCTGGGACCTATTTTTACAAATTTTGGGGTCGAAATGACTAATGCTTACCAAAAGTGTTGAAATTCCAGTAGATCGCCTCCACCAGCATCAGCAAAAGGGCTGCAATGGCTGCAACGTAATCCTTGCGGGCAATTGCGCCCGTGAAAAGTCCATCCACTAAAAGTGCTTGTTTTTGCCACTGACAGGCTCAGATTGTTATTCTAAGTGTCTCACAACTTTATGGAAAGGATCCCTACAGAGACAGACCTTTTGTTAGTGAGACTTTTCCTTGAGCAAGACTTTCTATTTCTGGTTAAACAAAAAGGATCTTACTCTTTAACATAACCGGAAAGGTTTCAGTTACAAAGTGCATGTGTGCTCAAAAAAGTGCAAAAATATAGAATTATAACATATAATTAGGCCACAGATAAAGACCGGAGGTCATTTCAGTCATTGTCTTTGCACCATCAGATAAATTCCTGTGCCAGATGTTCACTTTCATTTCACAGTTTTTATTCCCATAACCCCTGAATGCAACACTAACGTTTGTCTTTGTTGTCATGTTTTGCAGCTGCTGCAATCATTCAGGTGGAAGATGAGAGCACTGGAGCAGTGGAGAACATCATAGTGAAGAAGGAGGATGGCGAAGCCTCTGCAACGACACCTCTGGAGCAGGGAGTGTCCCTGACCGTGGAGGGGGTAGGGCTAGACGGGGAAGGGGTGGAGACTGTTGAGCTGGCTGTGAATGAGGAAACGGCAGCCGCTGCTGCCAACGGAGATCTGACACCAGAGATGATCCTCAGCATGATGGACCGGTGAACAGAACACGCAGCCACACACGTAGCCAGACTATGAGTACAATTGGCAAATACACATTGACATTTCCACATCCTTGGCCCTCACCCGGCCCTCCATCTGTGTGAGCTTTTAACGGCAGCCATTTTGCCTCCAATGAAGTGGCTGCAAAAAATGGTGGCAGCAGAAACGACCATGCACAAAGAAGGGAAGCCGCATGTAAATACGAACACACAGCAACTTCACATACATGTACATCGACCTGCATACTGATGTTTGTGGGTCTCTCTCTCTCTCTCTCTCTCTCTCTCTCTCTCTCTCTCTCTCACTCTCTCTCTCTCTCTCACACACACACACACACACACACACACACACACACACAAAACCCCAGATCCCACTGCACATACTTGTGTCATCTCCCACATCGTATACAGATATGGTCCAAGCTAATGACAGACTGCTCTTAAATGCTTTTTTCAGTTTGAATGTCTTCTGAATGAATCATTGTGTATTTTGCTACTTGTTTCTACCCAAAGCCACATCCTGTGTCAGTCTCTACCCACACACTCTGCAGTTAATGTTCAGCTCCTTTCCATGTTGCTCTGCCAAAAGGAGACATTATTTGACCTACCTTCACTTTTCACTTTGAGTTCCTGCTGGCCTGCTTGCTGTTCTTGTAACTATGCTGATTTTGCAAATTCCAAGCCTTTATATGTGTATATATAGATATAAATGTAGTTTTTCCTAATGAATCGTAGTATATGGTACTTGGGTTTGCCTCTGAGATACCACTTGCTCTCAGTCATATGATCTGTATATTTTTCCCCCAAAGTATGATTTCCTCCTTGGCCTGTTGGCATGTTGTGGTGTTATTAGTTGGCTGTTTGAACA
Source organism: Macquaria ambigua (assembly GCA_008360985.2). Classification (NCBI taxonomy): domain Eukaryota; kingdom Metazoa; phylum Chordata; class Actinopteri; order Centrarchiformes; family Percichthyidae; genus Macquaria; species Macquaria ambigua. The sequence continues at coordinate 75,640 of VMKM01000699.1, read as the reverse complement.
TGGAGGCTTTTATAGTAGAACAGAACAGAAGGATTCTTCTTTATACATGAGCAAATGGGCCCAGGCAGATACAGTCAAAAGAACTGAAGTCAGTGATGAGTGTTTTTCAGCTTTCTAGTTCACCAGCACCCAACCTTGTTCTAATGGAAATGTGCCCTCAGTCAGCTCGTGCAAATTGAAAACTCGAGATTGCTGCTAATTTAGTTTCCCAGCACCAACACATCACTCATGGAAGACACTTGTCATTCATAGCCAATGTTGCTCATCCTCCTCCTGTTTCACAATTTGAAGGAGAAAGTAGATAGTTTGCCAGCACATAAACTGAATGATCCCTGCCACTTGGAGTAAACACAGATAATCCTGATTTAGTTGATAAAATGTTGTACTATAGTGGTGATTTTGAACATTCCAAATACTTTAATTAACATAGAATTATGTCTATGCATTTGAATCATCTCTCTCTTGAAGTAATCAGCAGTAACTCAAACATTGTTTTGCAAGGTAATACCAGCCCCCCCCCCCCATAATGAATGATCACCAAACATGGTTTGCATGTAACTGCACATTTTAAACCCTTTTGCTTTTTGATTTATTGTCAACCTTTTTTAATGTTTTTAAAAAGCTAATTTGGAGATTTTGTTTCAAGGTTTTCATTTATATGGTGAGCGTGTTTGTGCCATACCTGGTACTCCATGTCCTGAGCCTGTGAAGATGATTTGCAAAATGACCTCATGCTGTCCTTCCACAGATGAAGCCCCTCTTAGCCAACCTGACTGAACTGAACTAATCTGAACCACTATCATTTCTGTCTATATTCTGTTGCTCATCCATTTTGTTTCTGCTTTGATACTGTTTGACTATTTGCATTCTAGGCCATTTTGTAGATACCACTGCGTTTCTCTGCAATTGGTTGGGTTCAGTAGTATGACAGAAAATTTGTCTCCTTCTGTTTGGCCTAGAGGTCTGAGGTTAGTTTTTACCTATAAAGGAACAAGAGGTTTTTGAGTATCTGCTGAAAAAAAAAAGTTTGGCATAAAGTGAATGAAGTTCAGCTAGTAAATTTTATGTGATGACAACAAAACAGCCTTCTTGTTCTTTTTTTGACAGGTTTTAAACTGTTTTTGGAAAGGTGATGCTATGTATTTGGTTGCTGTGCCATGTGACTTAATTAGGTAATCAAGATCAGCCCTGGACTAATGCTGCATTCACGTGCTCCTCGGATGGTCTCATTTCCCGAGTTGGGAAGTTGTTTTTTCCAACTTCGGTGCGTTCATGAGCTTTTAAGTCGTAATGTGTAAACAGCATGGACGCTACAAAGAAGATGTGTTGTATTTTATTGCTCAGAGTGTTTGAACAACACGTTGACAGCTGTTTCCAGGGAGCCCCTTCTCTTTGATTGGCTGAGAGTCCCATACTTGTTGCTGCACCAGTACATTCCCTAAAACCACTCAAATATTCCTTTACCTGACTTGTTATCAGGGTTGATGCCAACTAAGCTAGATCGCCCTACGTGGACAGAAACTAACGGTTACAATGACGGGCCAGTGGGCAAGTTGTAATCGGTGTATGTTCGAACACCGTGTAACACCGCCTACCGCGGCCAGCCTGGCAATACGTGAATTAGTAAAAAGTTTCTTACCATCAACCAAACATTTACTTGTGTCCGCTGTGTTTCTGCGTATATGACATCAACTTTCGGCAAGTTGTGTACCAAAATTTTCGCCAACTTTCCAAGTTGTTCCGACTTGAGGGGCCGTTCATGTGAATTTTCCCAGTCGGGAACTAATTTTTCCGCCGATTATTCCGACACCACATGAATGCAGGTTCAGGTCCCTTTTGTGCAAGTCTTGCAGTTCCACTAGCACTGAGCTTTCAGTCGGTGTCCATTTGCAGCTGATACTGAGGTATGTCCTCAACTTGGCCCAGGCCAATCACTCCAAATCAAAGTTATCCCTGATTTTATTTGCAATAACACAGGGTTAAGATCACTTGTGTTAGAACAAAAAGGAATCTTCATGGTCCAAATCTCAACAGATAATATGATTTGGGTCTTCTGAAGATAATATAGATGAGATAAAATAATCCTTAGACTTGGGTTAAAAAAGAAACCACAGCTTATGATGGTTGTAAATGTGGCCTTCCTTTTATTACAACAATACCAGGCTGTAAGGAACCATGGACAGAACTGGTCACAGAAAGACCGTAATGCTAAGTAATGAAGGTGTGTGAGGGAATCAATCATTCATATATCTAATTGACTCTTTTTGTAAGAATCATTCAGAAACATCGATTCTGTGAGTGTACTGCTGTGGTCTCTGATCTCAGTCTGTAAAACATAAGAACAAAATGTTCTGTTATCAGTCTATCATGTTATTGTTCTGCAGGCGGACGGATGGAACATGCATGTTCGGCTGTTCCCATAGCAACAGTGTTGTTTTTTGTTTGCACATAGCTTGTTTGTTTTGGCAAAAGAATTGAGAGAACAGTTTCAAGATTGTTTTAAACCAAGAAAACAGAGGAAACCTTTGTCATGTCATTTTTGAAGATAAAACACTGTACAGTTGATGAAAAATAAACTCATTCTAATGGGCCCATGACTGCTGCATGCTTCTCTTCCTTCAATAAGCCATACAGTTGTGGGGTGGTGGTATGTGTTGAAGGAGGTTTAAACAAGTACAAACCCTATCCAGCCCCACAGCACATATGTGTATTTAAGACCATGGTTCTTTTTCCAGGTCAGTACAGCCACATAAATGTGGTAGAGCTGGGTGATATGGAGAAAAATAACATCTTGATATCTTGTCATGTGTTGCAGTATCATGGTAAGTAATCAAGCATTGATCGACATGTTTAAAGATCCCTTCAGACATGTTATCCACAAAAAGTTTACTTACTTGAAATGACATCCCCTCCTTCTCCCTCATTGAAAAAAACAATCTATGAATATGCACATATTTTTCATTTCAAAAGTTATTAACTACAAGACACCAGATGTCGCCTGCTTCATGGAAAAGTCCATTCTCAAAGTACATACACTGGAGTTTCCACATCACATCTGTGTAACTTCCAGACTACACGGACTACACTGCTTTTGCACGATGAAGGTCAAATATTGGAGGAACAATAAGAAAAACACATTTTTACATAAACATAACTCACAATGTGCAGAACAACAAGCTATGTTTAAATTTAAAAAAACATATTTCCCTTTGGAATAAACAACAAACAATGTGTACGAAGCAAAGTTATTTAAGTACAATTATTTCCTTTTAGGCTTCTTTTCTGTACACTACATTTCAGTGGGAAATACTGTACATTTTACTCCACTCCATTGATCTGACAGCTATAGTTGCTATTTAGATACACATTTTACATTTAAAACATATACTGTTATAGGTCAAACCACCAACAGTATATGTAGAGTTTAACATTCAAATGCCTCCAACTCATCACATTATCTGTAATAATCCAATATGTGTAATTTATGTATAATACAACACTCTGGGGCCTTTCTGCATAGTGAATACTTTTCTTACTTCTGTACATCTTAAAGCTAACTTGTGTACTTTTATTCAAGTACGATTTTGAATGCAGGGCATTTACCTGTAATGGAGGATTTATCTTGCTACTTTTATTTGATGAAAACATTTCATGACTGGTGCCAACAAGCTAAATGTTTGTGTTTTAATGTATGTTTTGGTGCCCCCTGGTGGTTAGAGGTCAATTAAACAGTCTTGCACTGGCTGTGCATGTACCACAGTATTGATGTCTGCAAATTAAACACCACCTGTTAGTCTTAAAGATTAGATTTAGGTTCTTCAGCCACTGGGATGCTCTTTTGCATTTTTTTCTTTTTCATTAAGCATTCAATATTTCGACACGTCCTTAAACGTGTCAAACAATTTGAAACTCGACTTTGTGAAACTGCAGATTTCCAGACTGTGGGGTGTTTCTCGGTGTGGGAGGTTAGCCAAGGTTCCTGCCAGCTCAGTCTTCTCTACGTTCACTACAATAGTGACTCACAGCACAGAACAGGATGTGTGTGTGTCTAAGTTCATGAGCTTAAAAAAGTGTGCACAATAAGCAAGAACAGGTGACGTGTGTGCACGCATGCTTGAGTGGAAAAGAGAAAGTGGGTTATATGCAGACGTGCGTCTATGAGAAAGAAATCTGATGGTGGTGGTTCGTGTGTGTGTGTACGTCTCCACACCTTTGGTATCTTCACCCTGCATTTTCGTATTTCTGCTGCCACATACCAACACCTTCCTCGTCTGGTCTCTACTCTTCAGCCAGCACTGCATGATTGCGTACATGATTTATGCTGATTGTCTTATTCAGATCTATTTTTAGTCTGGACATATGAGTTGTTAAGATCCATGTTTCCGTCCATTATTTCTTCCTTTGGTATTGATGAGGTGGTGTAAAACACTTAGCCTGACCATTTTTCATTGAGGATAGTTCACTTATGTTGGAGGTCGGACACTGGAGGAGCAGTGGATGGTCACAGCTTGACTTTTTGTGCATTTTTCAATCAATACTAGTGTTTTATTGAAGCCTACAATATGGACTCCATCCCTCAGAACCTACAAGGTAAGATGAGCCCACTTCAACAGCAACACCAATGCTCTTTTATCTTAGTGACAGTTTGAAGATATGAGAATAGAGCAGTAGCTGATGGCTTTTAAAGGACCATACCAGTGTATTTGCATGTTTTACCCCATGTACTACAAATCACATATATTTACACTCAATTCCCAGTATATTTAGGTCCACCTAGTTAAAACTGATGCCATCAGCCCTGTAATAAATCCTTCATGAAGGTTATAATGTTCAGTTTTTGTTCAAACTGTTTTAGAGAGGCGTTGATTCAACTTTGTGCTCATCTCGGAGGCTGTAGTTTGTGGTGCAGTTGAATTGTATTGTGTTATACTGAGAGGTGTTTCTAATATATTGATTTATATCAATTAGGGTAGGCTGAATATAAGTTTTGTTGTTTATGGTCTAAAACACACAAAAATGCTTCTATGATACTAAATGTGAAGCATTTGACTTTTTCATATGACTATGGAAAAGCTTTTGAAAGTAGAGCAGTTTTGAAACAGACTGGGAGGGGATAACTCATAACCGGTTGTGGAATAAATATGTGTAGAATCAGAGAAAGACCAAAGTCTGGCTTCACCAACTTGGACTGATCTACAGTTAAGTCAAGTTTAGGTTTACTGTTACAAAGGTTAAAGGTGAGTGCGTGAGTTGCACAAAAGTGATTTCGTGCTTAAAGGTTACCCCCTCTGCCCGCCTCGGCTGACAGCTGTGTTTCCATTGTAACAGTCAGTGACACCAACTGACAAAAAGAAGGAAACATGACTTGATCTGTGGTTTATTAACAATGTTATGAAGTGAGCAAAGAGAGGGGAAAACGTTCAGAGACCACAGGATTCTTTGAAATTGTTTTTCTGTTATTGCTTCAATTATGGCTGACACTTTCTGCTAAAATGTCCACAAGAGTTTATAAAGAGCAGCAGGAGCAAAGTGTTTAAGAAATCTGACCCTGAATATGCAGAAATCCTCTGAGGTGTCAACTGCAGACAGTATGTTTTGACCATCACCATTTCCATTCCAGGGACCATTCCATTTATGTAAGTAGTGAATGTACCAGGGATGCGCCCAATAAAGAATTTAATTGTGAATGTTTCATACATTTCAAATGATCATTTCAAGTTATTGATTTAATAGAATTTTAAGCATGAAAGATGAAACACAACTGAATGCATTTAAATTGAGTGCATATCAGAAATCAACAGCATCTTAAGACACAGCCTCAGTGCACTGAAAGTGTAAAAACAAAAAAAACTTCATCATTAGACTGAAGGTGTTCGTGATATTTATCTGTTGGCTCTCCGCGGTCCAACAGCTTCATGGATTCCTTTCATGGCATTAAAGTCCCTTGCATAAAGAGATCACATAGGTTGTAACAAGTCAACAGTTTAAATGTGTTTTCTAAACCACTTATTTTGAAAGAAAGTTTGGGCAATTTATGACTGACAGTCTTGGGTGTGTTTACTTTCAGTTTTCCTCACAGTCAGTATGGCTACCTTGGCCTCCTTGTAACACCCCAGAGCTACAGAAACGAGATCCAGGTTTGAAAAACTGGACTAAATTAACACAATTAGTTGAATTTGAATGAATCAACGTATCATTGATGAACAGTGCAAATCCACAAGTTCACAAACTCTATGCTCTGCATGAATTTACTTTGCCTCAGCTGGTCTCCACTGATTTAGGCGATCTCATTTAAATGAAGTGATTTTGTCCCAAAATTATTGTCATAAATCTTGATTTGACGGAGCCTTTGAAAAGAGCACGTGACACATCTCGCTATATTTACCAAACTTCCTGTCCCTGTTGTGGTGCCCAACCAGCATACAACAGCTAGCACACTTTTTGTTCCTTCCATAATTGGTCCCTACAGAGGTCCTATTACGTACACAAAGCACATATAAATCAAAAACTCTGTAATAAAAACCTTCATTCCAAGTAAGTATTCATTCACAAATGTGTGGTGGCAACTCATAGAAACAACCTGGCTTCCATCCTGCAATACTCTGAGAAATGTCTTGCAAAGTTTGAGCGTATGGAATATTCTAGTCAGTCATTACACCTAACCCTGGTGCAGGAGTGAAGACAAAAACACCGTTAGGACTCTGTTGGCTCAAAAGCTCATCTCTCTCACCCCAATAGTGAATATCAGCCTTCATGTTCTGACCTGTGGAAGGAGCATTAAAACTCTTTTCATACATGGATATTAAGTGTAATCCTCCAATAGTTATCCAGCGGGTTTCTCTCTGACCCAGCTAGTCTGCCAGTAACGTAAATCTCATGAAAATAAACCATGCTAACCTGAATGATGTGTTATGTCTAAGCTGATCCAGAAAATCACACTTGCTTGTGTAGTCCTGGTGACCAAACTGTGCAGATGGTTTGAAAAGAATGTAGCATGAATGCAACAAGGTTGATCCCATGAGCTATGCAGAGGGCAGAGGCTGATGAAGGTTCAGCCGTAGTCATCATGACAGATACTTAAGTTCAGTCAGCCTCTCCAGGTGACAGTGCTCCTGTTTGTGCCTATGACCCTGTAAACAGATCAGATCTCAGAGCTGCTGAAGCCTCACAGAGTCTGTCTGGTGACGCCTGTTGTTCTGAACCAGTCCAGTCAGCGATCGGCCAACAGGCTTGTGGTGAGTGATGGACAAATTCCCTCCTGGGACAATAAAAACTTTCTATCTAATATTAAATGTATTATGCTTGCTGTATATATAAACCAGGGGCCGTATTCATAAAGCTTCCTAGTACAAAGAGTTGCTCCTAGTGACAAAATTCTAAGAAAATTCTTAGAAAAATTACGTTTTCTAAGAATTTCCCCTCAGAGTTAAGACTGGATCCTGGTAAAGATAAGTTATTCACAAAGCATCTTAGCCCTTAAGAGAGCTCCTAAAGTAAATGTTAGGAGTAGGGAGGAGGACCTTTAAGAGGCTTAAGAGTAAATAGAAAAAATGGAGGAAAGACATAGAGGAAGAAGAAATATTCTCCAAATGCTGAATGACAGTGAGTTAATGAAACGCTACAGATTAGATGGTGCAGGGATAATATTTGTGGTTGATCTCGTTAGAAATGCGCTCACATCTCCCACCAAACACAATAACGCTATAACACCAGAAATGAAAGTGGTCACAACTCTAAGATATTTGGCAACTTGAAAAATGCAACAGTACAGTAGTGATGACTAGACTGACCGTCACAGAAATTGATGAAAGCTGAGCCATTTATCACCCGTTAATATCAAATAGATTAAGTACTAAAATAACCAGCATGGTAAATAAACATAGGCAAATAAATATAACAGCATTTGAGCAGGCTACTGCGCAAGTAGGCCTGTGTTTTTAAACATTTTAAAGTATGGCTTACAATTTATTCAACAGAGATGTTCATTACATAAAATAGTATTCATAATTACACCATGTCTTAATAGAGACTAAATGATATGATTAGGCCTATCGATTCCACTGTCCATTCCATGCCCATTATCACTCAGTTCCCAGTATACTAAGAGTGCAATTTATTTTTCTTTTTTGATCAACCAATCACACCTTTTAAAAGAATGTGTCATACCTAGCAACAGGGTCAACCACACCTCCTCACTAAGGTCAAAGTTTCTGTGCCTCCCTTGCTCAGAGTGCTCTGAGAATTTTCCTAAATCACTCCAAAGCTAGGACTCCTGGCTAGAATATTTTAGGCTAAGTTAGGAGCTCTCTGAGAGTATTCTCTGAATGTTTGTCAATACGGCCCCAGGTCTAATCATGACAGAGTTTTTAAGTGCAAAATAGATATCTTTGGATCAAACAACCAGAAATCAGATCAGTAGGTGTATGTGAAGTACTGGTGTGCACAGTTTTGTATTATGGTCCTGTCCTCTTTGATCAGTGTTGTATGTTTTTGTGTATGTGTTTTAATTGTGACCTGCTGAGGCAAGGCTGGATTACCAAACACACAAAGTGGGCACCTGCCCTTGGGCTCCAGAGGCCCCTCAGGTCCCTGAAAAGCCCCAAGTTCACTGTGCGTCACTTGGTTTGTGATATTTGGTTTGATTTTATCCAGGAATATGTAAATCTAAAGCACAATATCAAATGAAATGATAAAGGCCTTTAGGTGACACCTGCATGATGATGTTGTTGAGGGGCCCTGTTAAATCTACCTCAAATTACCACACACTAACTAAAACACAAGATTCAAGATTCAAGAATTTATTGTCATTACACAACAATTTACATCAGCAATCACTGGCAATGAAATTCTTAAATCCCAGGCTCCCCCAAACAATGCTAAAAAATATATTAAATAAACAAGAAAGAGACACTCAATAAGAACAAGATTAAGAAATAAAAAGATAAATAAAAATATAAGATAAATAATAAACAAGAGTAATAAAATAAATAAACCTTAAATATAAGTTATACAACAATATATCGACTGTAATATAAACTTAGTATTATACAACTAACAGATATATACAATAAAATATATACAATAGAAAAAAATATATACCATATGAAGTGAAATGTATTATTTAAGAAGTGGTGGTATTGTTGACAGAGTTTAAGAGTCTTATGGCCTGCGGTATGAAGCTGTCCCTGAGCCTGGTGGTTCGGGCTCGAATGCTGCAAAACCGTCGGCCAGATGGCAGCAGACAGAACAGTCTGTGGCTGGGGTGACTGGGGTCCTTGATAATCTTGCTGGCCTTCTTCCTACACCGTTGGGTGTAGAGGTCCTCCATGGATGGCAGCTCCGTCCTGGTGATGTGCTGAGCAGCTTTCACCACCCTCTGTAGAGCCTTACGGTTGAGGGCAGTGCAGCTGCTGAACCAGGCAGTGATGCAGCCAGTCAGGATGCTCTCTATGGTGCACCTGTAGACGCTGCAGAGGATCCTGGAGTCCATGTTGAGCCTCCGCAACCTGCGGAGGAAGAAGAGCCGCTGTCTGGCTGATTTCGTGATGAAGTCAGTGTGGTGAGTCCAGGTGAGGTCCTCGCTGATGTGAACTCCGAGGAACCTGAAGCTGCTGACTCTTTCCACCATGGTCCCGTTGATGGAGAGGGGGGAGTGTTCCTCTCTCTGCCTCCTCCTGAAGTCCACGATCAGCTCCTTTGTTTTGCTGACGTTGAGATGGAGGTTGTTGTCCTGGCACCAAGATGTCAGGGCTCTCACTTCCTCTCTGTAGGCCGTCTCATCGTCGCCGGTGATCAGGCCGATGACGGTCGTGTCATCAGCAAATTTGATGATAGTGTTGGAGCTGTGGGTGGCCACACAGTCATGCGTGAACAGGGAGTACAGCAGAGGGCTGAGCACACAGCCCTGGGGAGCGCCGGTGTTGAGAGTCAGGGTGGAGGATGTGGTGCTGCCCATCCGCACAGCCTGGGGTCTGCCCGTCAGGAAGTTCAACAATAACCCAGGCACAATACTGTACATCAAATACAACATGCAACAGCCATGTTGTTCCTGTGGGGGGACTATAGGTCTGTCAGTCCCATGTATGATGTCTTGTCTCTCTCTCTGTCTTAGGTACTGAGTCTATGGAGAGGTTATCTGGTGATTAACAAGCAACCTGTCAGGGTAAATCACAACTTACATGTTAAAACATCTATTTTAAACCAAACCACTTACACCAACACCCACTAGCACATTTTATGCTAAGGTCTGAAATATCTGGGTTTTATTGCTCATTCTGACCTCTCTCAAGTGTCACAAGATAAATCTGAGGGATTATACTGATTGATTGAGGTGTTGCAAAAGGGATGCAAAGTTATTCTAAATACATTTCTTTTCTTTTTCTGGACCTTTCTCTATTTGTTGCTTTTATGTGAAATATTCAATAGTTTTACATCCTCGAGTCTTAAACAATTATTCAAATGACAAACTGAGAAAACTGTTTGATGGAAATACTCTAAATTTGTAGACATTTGAAAGCTGGGATGAGGGTTTGTAGGCAGACACTGCTTTATTTTAAGGCTCTATTTTTATAGTTATTTAGCCATGCAGATAGTTTTGGTTTTATGTGTTGAGGTTTTGAGAATCCCACTGTCATCAACCCAGTACAATGGAAGTGAAGAGAATTTAGTTTCTGGTGCTACGGCACAAAAGAAAGACATCATTCCAGAAACAACACCCCTGTTACTCTGTTACCTCACGGTGATCAGGTTTTATTGGAGCTACTTTCTACCAACAAAATAGTACATGGTCTCCAGTGTGTTCTATGGATTATCCAGAGTAACTGGGACACTGGGCAAGAGAAGCTGCTGCTGAATGTGCTTAGAGCAGCACAAACTGAATACCATCCACCTCCACTGTATTGGGGGTGGAGGCAGAAATCTCAGAGACAGATATCTCAAAACCTGGACACATAAAATGGAGAGATAGATGTTGGGGAACTTTTAACCACTAAAGTTGAATTTGATTTGCCCCCATTCTCATTTACTCTTTGTGTGCATGTGTACGTGTGTGTGTGTGTGTGTGTGTGTGTTTTCACATACACATCTGTGTCTATGTGTACAGGTGGAGAGCACTTTCAGCTACCTGGAGATTTGTTCCATCAACATCCACAGTCTCACACAGGTTTTGTTATCATGTCTTACCCTGTTGTATTCCAACTGTTCATCCTGTCCTTCTAAGCTAAAAATAGGCTATGGCTTACATGTTTTTGCTGAGAGTAAGCATCATACATGTATGACGTAATGCGTGTGTTGCAGATTGTGTTGGAGACAGACAGGCAGACTCTGTCTTTCAGTGTACTGCACGTTGAGGATCTTGAGGCCATGGTCAGTCACATGACTGCCTCCCTGAAGAGGATCTTCCCTGATTCGTCTCCAGGGTGGGTCTCACTCCATAACCTCCTGTCTGAATGCACACCGATGAGCATATACGCTGCTACCTCATATCCCACACGCAGAATTAGAATTTCTGTCTTTACATACTGTATCCCTCTTTTGGGTCCATATGCAGATGCTGAGAAAAACTTAAGCAGGTCAAAATGTTAACTTTGCACACAGTACATAGATGGATGACAAATAAAATAAAACCACAACATGCAGTGTGTTAATAAGGTGTTGTTCCACCACAAGCATCCAGAACAACTTCAGTGCTCCTTGTCATAGATTCTTCAAGTGTGAGGAACTCTACTGGAGGGATGTACAGCATTCTTCCAAAAGATATTCCCTCATCTGGTGTTTAGATGATGGTGGTGGAGAGCGCTCTACAAAATTTCTCATACGTGTTCAGTTGGGTTGAGACTGTGAAGGCCATAACATATGGTTCACATCATTTTCATACTCAAACCACTCAGGGAGCTCTGTGAACTGTATGGAAGCATCTGCATTCAGCATGTTTCTACACTAATTTATTTAGGACATTTTGACTTGTCAAAGCAGAAAAAGCACAGGTGGTATTAATAATATTAACGATGGCTGCATTCCATTTAGGAGAGCCAGTTCCAGGGCTCTGATATTATCAGAATCAGGTTTTTTGCCGAGTAGATTTTCACATACATGGAATTTGCCTTGGTATATTGGTGCATAACGATAAACATAGTAAGTAGAAGATATAAAGAAAGATAAAACAAGTACTGTAAGCATAAATATAAAATTGACAATAAAATTTGAACGATTAGATATGAAAAAAATTATCATAAAAATAATTTTTTTTAAAAGTACAATATGACTGTTAATTTATAAATGAAAGCGATGTACAGTTTTGTGTAGGGATGTGCAAAATATTTACCAGAGAATGTGCAAAAGTTCACAATATGAAGTTTAAAGAATATTTGTGCAAGATAGTAGTCCAATTGTGTATGCTCACTCAATGACTTGGCTTACTGGGACACTTAATGGAATGGAGCCCTCATTAATGTTATTACTTAGACCTGTGCTTTTCCTGCTTTGACAAGTCGAAATGTGTGCCGTGGTCTATTATCACCTGTCTGTATATCAAAACAGGAAGATTGCCATAAAATGTATTCAGCACATTCATGCTCACATTGACATCAAACCATTTGATTTTGATGAGCCCAACGTCCCTTTAGCAGCACCCTCGGGACAAATTGTTAGGCAAGCGTGGCTTTATCAATGGCAATTTCTGAAAATTTCCCAGAGAGTGAATCCTAATTACTTTAGTGATCCCACTGACTTTTCCTCCAGCGCCAACATGAGGTTGACATTTGTGGTTTTAAATTAAATATTTCAACTATCAGATGGATTGTCATGAAATTTGGTACACACATTCATGCCCCCCTCTGGATTAATTGAAATAACAAATACCTGCTAAACTAATGACATTGTGTTTTAGTGTTTAGTGCTAATTGGAAATTGTTATCATGCTAACATGCTAAACTAAGATGGTGAACATAGTAAACATTATACCTGCTAAACATCAGCATGTTAGCATTGTCGTTGTACGCATGTTAGCATGCTGATGTTAGCATTTAGCTCAAAGCACCACACTGCTATCATGGCAGTAGACTCATTGTCTTGTTATACAGTGTGTCAGTCTTAAACAGTATGTTTTTTGTGGATCTTCAGAAAGCTGTTAAAGATGATTCCTGCAGATCTCCAGCAGAGACTCCTCATGCCGACTGGTGTGATAGAAGAGCAGCTGAATACTCAGCCTGGCCCCTGTGGTATGTGCCTTTCATTTTACTGTATAGGTGGTTGGCTGTCTATGTTGACATGTCATTCCTCATACTGATACACTGACAAAAAGCTGACAAAAAGCTGAAGATGACATTGTCTGACCATCACTTGTTATTACCTTGTGATTTCAAGATTAGCTATCTATCTAGTAGAAGTATTGATTTTGTCCTTATTTGTAAACAGCAGATTAGCAAATTTACTGAGATGATCATTGATACATTTGCTTCTCAAGGAAGCTTTTGTATTTGCAGATAGATAGAGTGTATTTGAATGTGTGTTCCCCAGGAGGATTCTCTGATACCTATGCTGCTCTGTGTGATTTCAATGAGATGCCATTTAGAGAGGAGGTTCAGTGGGTAAGTAACTACTGTAATGCAACATAAAACGCTTTAATATGCAATGATTACCAAACTTTACAAGGACCTATTTTGCCAAAAATTACCTAAGGGACAATTTATAGCCACTTGACAGTAACTGAATGTTAGCATCCAAATAAAACATGGGTAACATTTTTGGCAGGATGTTGACAACATCTACTACATCAACAACTGGAGACAGTTCAACCTGCAGGACTTCAGCCACTTAGACAGCAGGTGAGATACAGTACAGTGCTGTTTCATCCAATCTTACCTTACATAAATTAAAATCCTCTCCTCGTTTCTCCTCTCCTTTCCTCTCAGGGACTTGGCATTAGCAGTAGCAGCTCTGTCTTTCAACCAGTGGTTTACCAAGATCTACTGCAAAGAACTCAAACTGGTATACTCTCTTATTAGTTCATTTGTACATGTGTTTCTGTTGTTAAAGAATTGTAAAAAGGTTTGTGCTCCTGAATCCAAGCTTTTTAAAAGATAGTGTCAGGTACACACAAGTCCACAATACCATTTCATAGAAAAACTGCCTGCACACTGACAAAAAAGAAGAAGAATGTACTTCATATGCTAGAAGCAATTTATACCGTGTGCAAAAGGTTTGACAAAAACTGAATGTTTGTCAAGTCAAAGGACCATCATCAGCACAACTTACAGACCATGCAATTCTATAGACATAAAAAGTTGATCAGACTAACAGCAATAACTAATCAGGAGGAGGAAAGTGAGAGGCAAAAGGTGCTTCACATGAACTCAACAGCTACCTGGGTGTGGTCACATGATCTACAAGGAAACCAGAATGAATACATAGACAATAAATGTGTGTATCTACATACACCCATGTGTCCCCATACATGAGTCCTGAACTCTTTATGTACTCATATACGGTATATACACACAACAAAAGACTTAAGGCAGTGTATATACACCCAGTTGCCAGTTTACTAGGTACACCTACCTGAAACGAATGTGGTCTAATACCACATTCCTGCAATAAATCCTTACAATGTATGATCATTTTGGAGGCTGCAGCTTGTGGTGCTGTTGAATTGTATTACGTTTTCTGACATGTGTTTCTATTATTTTGTCCACCCCATTTATATCAGTGAGGGTAGGTAAATAACAGAAACACCTCCCTGTATAAATCATATACTGTAAGTGGTGCTGACGATGGTCCTTTGACCCAAACTTTTACTTTATGTCACATTTTTTCACATTGTGTCTATCTTATGTAAAAATGGATTCTCTTTGCATATGAAGTGCCTTTTCTACTTTTTTGTCAGTGTACAGGCAATTCTTCTATGAAATGTGATTCTTCTGCTGTTATTCTGGATCCCAAACCTATGTATTTGTGTCACTTAATAATTAATCATCATGGGAGTTGATGTCTTCATTGTTAAACAACCACCATTGCCGATGAAAATGTATCTGACATGACTCAGGCACAAATCATGTTCACAGACGAGAAATGTATCAAAGTTTTAATCACGTTACGTTTAGTTAGGTTAGTTTAGTTTTCATTCTAATTAAATAGCAAGTAACGTTAGCTAACGTAACGTTAACTTGGTAACTTACCATTAGATGAGTCAACTACCCATACAGCCACTGTAGCTAACATTATGTGGCGTTCAACACACTCGCCATACAACATTAGCTACAGTAGCTGTATGGGTAGTTGACTCATATTGCTAACTTATCATTAGATGAGTTGACTACAGATACAGCTAATGTTACTGTAGCTAACGCTATGTGGCGTATTCCATCATGGGTTAGCCCAGTGCTGTTATTTGTGGTCAAAACAAAGTAAAAATAACTTTATAAGCATGTTGAATGTTGTTGTAACGTTATAACGTTACCATACGCATTAGCTTGGTGGCTGGAATGAGCCACTTGTCATAGTAGCACATCGTAGTAAGCTAGATTGATATTGAAATATCTGATAAATTAGGTCTCTACTGGATTACTGTGTTGCAAAATGGAATGCAATTAATGAAAATGATGCTGTGTGGCAGAAGAAATGCTGTATTACTGTTACAGAGGAAAATTCTGTGACATGGTATTCCTTCCTTCCTCACTCTCTGACGTATCATCTGGTGTTTCCCCGGCAACTAGAGGGTGTAAAGGGGATATGACGCCATTGACAGGCGACCAAATGAAACGCACCGTTACCTTGAATAAAATTACATATTTCTCTGGGTTTGAACATTGTTGGAAACATTAAGGATAATGAAAGTACACAGCTCAACAAAATATACAACATAGGAGTCGTTTTTAGACATTTTAATGCGGAAATGTTACATATCATACCTTTAAAGGGGATAAAGGTGGGGGACTCACAAGAGACAGATTAAAAAAAGAATGTTCAAAATTGAAAAAAAAATAAATAAATAAAAATATGCTGACTTTTAGTCCCTAGTATAGGATAGGTCCAAAAAACACTGGAGCCTACATTTCCCATAATGCAACTTGATAGTGTCTTTCTTTAGACCTTTCCTGCCTGACAAATACCCATGTCTCCCAAACTCCACACCCCCAGATACTAGTTTTATTACACTATGGAATCAGTATAGAATTAACATTTTGTTCTATTGCTTCCTTTGACTGTTATTGGTTAAGTGAAAAGGTCTGACCACACTGATTAACATCGAGCTGAGTAGATGAAAAAGTCTCCTCCTCAGTTGACATTCTAAACTACGTAATTTCAGCAGCACAGTTTTATTTCTGCTGAGAACTTTAGACAGTGATGACTCCTAAAACTTAATTAAAAGATAGTTGCAGTTTGCAGAAGTCTATCTTAATATAATACTTATATGCAATATGTATATTGAAAGAGTTATTGGTCGGTGCAATCTTTACTCTGCTCAATTCTGGCCATGAATTAATACCTTCCTAGACCAAATACACAGTAAGAGATGGGGAACAAAATCCTCCTTGTCCTTGTTCAGTGTAAAAGAATGAAGCTAAAATGACGCTTCAACAGTCTGACAGTTAGACAAATCAATTTGGTATCTTCAAAAGTTACAGCCTTTGGTACCAGATTCCTTCTTTGTGTTTTCCCAGACAGTATTTCTTGCTGAGCTGAGGGATAGTAACACAAAGAGGTAGAGAGTATTGACAGAATTGAAGATATACTACTATAAATTGAAAGAGACCCAGCCATTCACAGGAAGATGAGGAGTTGACTGCCTTCAAAGCGTTACCTCACCAGGAGCCTGCAAAAGTCTCCCCTAGTTCCTGGATTCATGGATATTGTGAATCTATGGGAGATGCAATGCCACATTTCTCTGCACTAAACCATTTCCAAACATTGTTTGGAACCATAAAAATGAAATTTGGTAATACCAGACTGGAATTTCTTTTCAGAACTGTCTGTCTCTCTGTCTGTCTTTCTTCCTTCCTTCAGTCCGTAGACATCCAGCAGCAGCTGACTTTCCTGCTGTCCAGATCTCCCAGTCTGGAGGAGCTCTCACTGGAGGCCAGTGGACTCAAACTGTGAGTTTGTGTGTGACTGTGTGCAGATACGAATTCAAGGCAGGTAGGCAGGCAAAGTAAACAAACACTTCCTTCACCAAGATTTGCATAGGTGCATTTCAACAAATGCTCAACGTTCCACTTTAGGGATGCTGCTCAGTTCCCCTCCAGTTTAAGATTGGTTGTACTGGCTGTTTGAATGTGTGCATCAATTTAAAGTAGATTTTCCTTATAGAGAGATTAGATAGAGATTTAAAGTTGTAGAGATGATTCTTAGGTTCTGTAAATGCACAATGGAAATAAAAGAGGCTTTGCACGGGCTGGCCTAGACTGTAGGTGAGGGGCCATGGATTGGCCAGATTAAAAAAAAATGGTTCTAATCATGCCGTGGTGGAGAGCCCTCATTACCATTATGCAAATCCATGCCATCAGTCTGCCATCTGTAACTTCCTTGATGTAAGACAATGTTCACTTTTGACGACCAGCGCAAGCAGTGCTCTGACAGTTTGGTTTTTCTGAAATTCACTTTGCCGGTCTGTGTGGTATTTTGGTGTCCAGCTCAGAGAGCACGGTGCACAGGTGAGAGGAGAGGAACAAACAGGTGGGAGGTTCATTCAAATGAGGCAGTGCAAAGTAAGTTTGGTGAGAACAGATGCCTCAGAACCACAATGCAACACCAATCTGCTGCCACTTTGGTGAATTTATCAACAAGAGCAAACTAAATACTTGGACCAAATGCACTGTAATAATGCAATAATACTTGAAACGTCTCGTGAACACAGGTGAGGGTTGGAACGTAGACCGACTCGTAGACCGACTGGTAAATTCGCAAGCTTTGCCAGTCTGGCACAACTCCCTGAATTTTCAACAGATTTTTCAGCAGTTTGGTTTGTTACAAATGTCAGACATGTATTTATGATACAGGATACTTGGTCAAATAAAAAAATCAGGTTTTCATACCAAAATACTTGATTTTTTGTAGATAGTAACAGTAATAGAATAAATGAATGAATGATCTTTATTGTCATTATACTCAGGTACAATGAAATTTTACTAACGTAACTTAACATTACGATCTGATGTAGGTTTAAATAAGTCAACGTTGACTTTTGGTTTCACACGGGACAAGAACAGCGGTTTCCTGGGTGAAAGTCCTGTGTTACCTCATCTACCTCATCTGACTGCTTCCTTTGCTTCCGTCATTATTACTACAGCCACTAGAGGTCGCCACCTAACGGCCGGGCCACACCGCAGACCTGAGCAGCGTGTGATGGCTACCTCGCTGAACTGCTGCGTCTGACACTCGTGTGGTGTCCACACAGAGAACGTTCCTGCTGCATCGCTGCTGCCAGTCCTATCTGTCTACATTGAGTTTGCCTTTGATAACAGCCATCAATAATAGACTGTTTCATTTCATGATACATTTAATTTATATGTAGTTTAGACAGAAAAAGGTTAAGAGGCTTGTGCTCAGTTGTAACTGGGGAGTTAAAAAAAGTTTTTTTCATTTTTTTCACGTGAGTGACATATTCTACAGATATCAATATTGAAACTGAAACTGAAAGGTGTACTGTTGCTGGTTGAGTGGTACCAGCTAGATATAGTTGGGCTCACCTCTACGCGTAGCTCTGGAACCGGAACCAAACTCCTGGAGAGGGGCTGGACTCTCTTCTTTTTCAGAGTTGCCCAGGATGAGAGGCACTGGGCGGGTGTGGGGATACTCATGAGCCCCCGGCTGAGCGCCGCTGTGTTGGAGTTTTCCCCGCCCGGACCAAATAGCAGTTCGGAGTACCCAGCCTTCTTGGAGTTGCTTGGTGGCGTCCTGGAAGGGATAACACCTGGAGACTCCATAGTTCTGCTCGGGGACTTCAACGCCCATGTGGGTAATGATAGTGAAACCTGGAGGAGGGTGATTGGGAGGAATGGCCTCCCCAATCTAAACCTGAGCAGTGCTTTGTTGTTGGACTTCTGTGCTAGCCATGGACTGGCCATAACAAACACTATGTTTGAGCATAGGGTGGTTCATAAGTGTACTTGGTATCAGAACACCCTAGGCCGCAGGTCGATGATCGACTTTGTGGTTGTATTGTCAGCCGTATGTCTTGGACACTCGGGTGAAGAGAGGGGCAGAGCTGTCAACTGATCACCACCTGGTGAGTTAGATAAGATGGCAGGGACGACTGCCGGACAGACCTGGCAAACCCAAACGTGTAGTGAGGGTGAACTGGGAACGTCTGGCGGAGGCCCCTGTCCGCGAGATCTTCAACTCCCACCTCTGGAAGAATTTCTCACGCATCCTGGGGAGGTTGGGGACATGGAATCAGAGTGGGCCATGTTCCAAGCCTCCAATGCTGAGGCGGCCACTAGGAGCTGTGGTCAGAAGGTCATCAGTGCCTGTCAAGGTGGCAACCTTAGAACCCACTGGTGGACACTGACAGTGAAGGAAGCCATCAAGCTGAAGAAGGAGGGTTTTCGGGCTTGGCTAGCCCAGAGGTCTCCTGAAGCAGCAGACAGGTACCGGGAGGCCAGAAGGGCTGCAGCCTTGGTGGTCACCGAAGCAAAAACCTGGGAGGAGGTGTGGGAGGAGTTTGGGGAGGCCATGGAGAAGGACTTTCAGTTGGCCTTCGGTTGGAAGTTCTGGCAAACTGTTAGACAACTCAGGAAGGGACAGCAGGGCTTGGGCCAGGCTGTGTTCAGCAGGGGAGGGGAGCTGCTGACCCGGACTGGGGATGTTGTCGAGTGGTGAGGAACTCCTGAACCCAACCAACACGTTCTCTGTGGAGGAGGCAGAGTTTGAAGACTTGGGGGAAGACTCACCCATATCCCTGGCAGAAGTCTCCGACGTAGTCAAAAAGCTCCTCGGTGGCAAGGCGCCAGGTGTGGATGAGATTCGCCCTGAGATGCTGAAGGCTCTGGACATTGTTGGGCTGTCTTGGCTGACACACCTCTTCAGTGTCGCGTGGAGGTCGGGGACAGTGCCTGTGGAGTGGCAGACCAGGGTGGTGGTTCCTATCTTCAAAAAGGGGGACTGGAGGGTGTGCTCCAATTACCGGGGTATCACACTGCTCAGCCTCCCCGGGAAAGTTTATTCCAGGGTGCTGGAAAGGAGACTCCAACCGATTGTCGAACCTCAGATCCAGGACGAGCAATGCGGATTCCGTCCTGGCCGTGGCACAGTGGACCAGCTCTTACCCTTGCAGGGCTGCTGAGGGGTTCATGGGAGTTTGCCCATCCAGTCTACATGTGTTTTGTCGACTTGGAGAAGGCTTTCGACCGTGTCCCCCAGGGGGTCCTGTGGGGGGTACTGCGGGGGTATGGGGTACCGGAGTCGCTGCTACAAGCAATCCGGTCCCTATATAACCAAAGTGAGAGCTGTGTCCGCATTCTCGGCTCGAAGTCAAACACGTTCTCAGTGGGTGTTGGACTCCTCCAGGGCTGCCCCTATTCTGTTTGTGATATTCATGGACAGGATCTCAAGGCGCAGCCGGGGGGTGGAGAGTGTCCGGTTTGGTGGCCTCATAATTGCATCTCTGCTCCTTGCAGATGATGTGGTTCTGTTGGCTTCATCGGGCTGTGACCTTCCGCATGTACTGGGGCGGTTTGCAGCCAAGTGTGAAGCGGCTGGGATGAGAGTCAGCACCTCCAAGTCCGAGGCCATGGTTCTCTGCTGGCAAATGGTGGATTGCCCCCTTTGGGCTGGAGGTGAGTTACTGCCCCAGACGAAGGAGTTCAAGTATCTCGGGGTCTTGTTCACGAGTGATGGTAAAATGGAGCGTGAGATGGACAGGTGGATCGGTGCAGCATCAGCAGTAATGCGGGCGTTGTACCAGACCGTGGTGGTGAAGAGGGAGCTGAGCCAGAAGGCAAAGATTTCAATTTACCAGTCAATCTACGTTCCAACCCTCACCTATGGTCATGAGCTTTGAGAAGTGACCAAAAGAATGAGATCGCAGATACAAGCGGCCAAAATGAGTTTCCTTCGCAGGGTGGCTGGGCTCACCCTTAGAGATAGGGTAAGGAGCACGGACATCCGGAGGGAGCTCGGAGCAGAGCCGCTGCTCCTTCGCATCGAAAGGAACCAGTTGAGGTGGTTCAGGCATCTGATTAGGATGCCTCCTGGACGCCTCCCTTTAGAGGTCTTCCGGGCACGTCCAACTGGTAGGAGGCACCGGGGCAGACCCAGAACACGCTGGGGGGATTATATATCTCATCTGGCCTGGGAACGCCTTGGGGTCCCCCAGGAGGAGCTGGAAAGCGTTGCCAGGGAGAGGGACATCTGGACAACCCTGCTTAGCCTGCTGCCACCGCGACCCGGCTCCGGATAAGCAGAAGAAAATGGATAGATGGATGGATGGCTAATTTTAAAGGAGATGAATGGAGCTCATGTGATTGGACTTTACTGAAGTTTGCCCTGACTCCACCTGCTGATTCTGTATTCCCCCTACTAATGATATATTCAGCCTCTCTTCCATGTTGCGCCCAGCTGCGCCTGCTTTGTGCCAAGGCCTGTGGTCAAAATGTGGTGGTCATTCCCATTTGTGTTTGTGCCTGGAGATTTTGCCTGCATTTGCGCCTTATTTCAGGAAAATAGAGACCTAAGACTAATTTTCCACTAAAATACCAACAACTCACTTTGTGCATGCCTCATTTGAACCTGTTTGTTCTTCGCTACACCAATCATTTTTAAAATGATTTATTTCGGTCATTGTACTAATTAACTGTTTAAAAATCCCCAACACGTATGTTGCTGCTCTGCACCATCCAGACAACAATATGATTTCCCGAAGTGTCTTCCCATGTGTTAAGCCATTGTTGACATGCATCACTGTTACTGGCTCAGCTCTTTCAGAGTGATGATACCAGTGATGTGACTAGAGAGTATATTAATCACCACACCCTCCAAGCTATTCCACTTCACCCAGCCTTTTTTGCACTATGCGCTGCTGCACCTATATGAGCCAAAGAAGGTGTGCTTGGAGATGCCCACACAGTCTGTGCGCCCACTGTGCACCCTTTTGCACTTTGCGCTGACCACTTTGATCACTTTGCCCTGGTCTTTGGGCTTGCATGATTAAAATAGGGCCCAAAGTGTGTCATGATTGTTGCCAAGGTGCTGATCCTGGGACCCCCAGTAGTGCGGACGTGTTGCAAGATTCCCCCTACTACTTGGAGAGGATGCAATCTTCACAGCTTACTGTTTTTGCCATTTTAAACATGAATATTACTTTAGGAAGATTTGCAATAAATACCTCAGATAGTGTGCTGTTTCTGTTGTTTTCTGTCAGCTGATGATCTGAATGTGCACATTGTCAGATAAAGAGACACTGAACCACAGGGTTTGTTATAACTAAGGGAAATATACCTCAAGAAAGACTTAAACTACATTTGTCACAAGTAGATCTAAGAAGGCTAATTTAAAGTCAGTTTACATGGATTGATGTGAGTAAGCAAGTAATCTTGTTATTCTGCTGCAGGGACTTTGCAATCAAAATGGCAGCTGCCTTGCGGGAGCACACCTCCTCTACCCTGCAATCCATCAACCTCTCAGGAAATCCAATCGAAGACAAAGGTGGTTTTTTTTTTATATATATATATATATCACATCTGAGTGGTATAAGCACAGAACAGTTGTTCTTAGCTATGTTCTATCTTGAGCCAAACCAATATGTATGTTTGGACACACTTTCCCATTCACTTGAATGGGAAAGTGTGTCCAAACATTTGACTGGTACTGTATATATATATATATATATATATATATATATATATATATGGAACGCTGCTCTTACTTTCAGAGCAGCGTGAAAGCTAGGAGTGCTTACTCTGACATTTCGGTCCCCAGAAGTACACTGCACACTGACAAAAAAAACTGCTCCACTTGAAGAATGTCAGTCGAATGAGGGGTCTCCGACTGATGATTCAAATCTTTGACTTTCAGGGGGCAGCCCTAGTTAATAGGTTAGTTTAACAATGGCTCCATTCTATTAAGTGCCCCAGTAAGCCATGTCAGTGAGTGAGCATGCACAGTATCCGAGCCCTGGAACTGGCTCACCAAAATGGAATGTAGCCATCATTAATATTATTAATTCCACCTGTGCTGTTCCTGTGTTGAAGTCCAAATATCTGGTCTATAAATACATGCGATACAACAAGGAATGGCCATTGTATTCATATCAGCTATTCATTTTAAATGAACATTAGTGATTTCATATTTCTTGTGCGTAAAGGGTGTACAGCCAACGTGTTTGTTTAAATCAGTACGCATATTGGATTGTAAGCATGTTATGTGTGTGTTGTGTTCCTAGGTGTTGTAGCTCTCAGTCAGGAGTTGGGGAATCTAGCTGAAGGACTCAAGCACCTCTCTCTGTCCCGGGTATCAATGACTGCTAGAGGTACACACTCAAACACATGGACACACACACACATTATGCATTTTACAACATGCCCAATTTGGTCTGTATTTTATTGTAGTTTTATAAACCAGGACATAGAGCAGTATGGAGATGGAGGTGGAGGATATATAAAGAGGAGGTGGATGTCACCTGGACAGTGTACTATATGACATCATACACCTCCTCCTCTTCAGACTTCTGTCCTGCAGTTCTCCATCCTGCTCTTCCTTCTCAGAATGAACAAGCACAGACAGGGCTGTGGTTTGGGGGATCTGTAGCCTACAACCATCAGTGTCAGTTCAAACTAAATGCTGTTATTTCACAAAATTGCCTCACATCCAATTATCCTCCTCCATCCTCCTTCACCATTTCTGCACGGTCTGATCTCTCTGTTCCCAGGTCTTGGCTCTCTGAGTCAGGTGTTGTCCTCTACTCAGCTGTTCTCAGCATCTCTGACCCATCTCGATCTGTCTGCTAACCCTGGCAGCCTGGTTACTGAAGAAGCCACGGTACACTCTGCTCTGTGTGTGTGTTTCATGTCAAATGTTGTAGACCTAAGAAAGATAATTTTATATACAAAGAATACATACAATACACATACTGTACATACACATCCAAAAGTGGAGCTTCGGGAGAAATCCAGGTGGGCTGGTACATTAACTCAACCGCAGACTACTATAGAGCTGAGTATTATAGAGCTGAGAATTAAACACACTGTGTTAAAGATGGAGAGAGAGAAAAACGAAGGGAAAGGGTGCCGATAAAATACAAATTAAAAAACCCACCATGGCAGGCTTCAGCTACATGCTCTAGAATACTGGACATATTCTGCACAGCTGATCAGTGCAAGAGCAAACTATTCAGAGATAAAAAAAAATGATAACTTTAATGTCCAAATGATGTCTCACTTCATATAAAGACTTTGTCCAGTCTTCTTGAGATACAGACAGCGTAACTTCAGTCCAGAGTACACGACTTTAGAGTACAAACTAGAATGTTTTTAGTTTTTTTTCACATAATGTGTTTTTACATGTTTGGAGTCCTGACAACTATAAGGTTTTATTGTTTCAAGTCAAGTCACTTCTGGATATGTATGTACAGTATGTGTATTGTATCTGTTTTTTATTTAGGTTTTTGTGGTTGCCTAACCACCCAATAATGTATTTACTTTAAAAGCAGATATCACTATAGACAATTGTAATAAATATGTATAATATTAAAAAGGGACACTCTACCTTGTTTAACTCCTGGGCTGAAAGTCCTAGTATATGTGCAGGGAGGGACCTTCTACATAACCCAGCATTGGTTTATGAAAATAACTTTAACTGTGCACTCTCTGCAGCAAACCATGCCTAAACATCTTAAACATATACTACACAGTATGCATATACATTGTGTGTGTGTGTGTGTGTCTTGCAGTTTCTCTTCAAGTTCTTGTCCAGTACTAACTCTTTGTCTCATCTGGACCTCAGTGATACCAACTGCCCTCTGGACACGGTCAGTGAGAGACAATTTATACAAATGCTGTATCCGCTCCTCTCCTCTAACACTGGTTGGCTGAAGGTTGATTTCACCTAAAGGAATAGGTTAATAGGTTTTGGAAAATCTGACTCCTACTGTGTAAGATTTAAGATTTAACAAATGAGTCGTAATTTCATCTAGTCTCATCTTATTACTTATTAATCAGGGGCATAGTAGTGAGGGGATCAGTGAAAATTGCCTTTGGAAAATGTTTGTTATTAATAAGCTATTACAGTTTGTCTATTGTATCTGCTAATACCTGAGGTCCTGGAGAGCCCAAACAAAGACTCTCAGCCCTGGCCACCCGCCTGAAGAGGTACACCAGAGAAGTAGAAGCTAGGAGAATAAATAGAATGTTCTCCACCGAACCATCCAAAGTGTACTCTCAGTGGCAGAGTAATAACATGACAGCAGCAGACCCACCAAGGCTGGAGACTGAGCAATACTGGAAAAACATATGGGAGAAAGAGGCATCACATAACACCAATGCCCAGTGGCTAGTGGATCTGAGAGCAGACCACAGCAACCTCCCTGAACAGGATCCAGTAACCATCACAGTGGCAGACATCCAAGAAAGAGTCTCAAGTATGAAGAGCTGGACAGCACCAGGGCCTGACATGATCCACACCTACTGGCTAAAGAAGCTAACTGCCCTACATGAACGCCTGGCAGCACAAATGAACCAGCTGCTAATGGATGGGACCCACCCTGAGTGGTTAACTGAAGGCCGGACAGTCCTGATCCTGAAAGATCCCCAGAAAGGAGCAATCCCATCCAACTACCGGCCAATAACCTGCCTCTGCACAACATGGAAATTCCTGTCAGGCATCATAGTGGCTAAGATGACTAGGCACATGGCGCAATACATGAGCGGGGCCCAGAAAGTAAGAACACCAGAGGTGCAAAGCACCAGCTGCTGGCAGATAGAGCAGTCACCTGAGTCTGTAAGACCAGACAGACCAATCTGTGCACCGCCTGGATTGACTACAAGAAAGCCTACGACTTGATGCCTCACACATGGATTCTGGAATGCTTGGAACTGTACAACATCAACAGGACTCTAAGAGCCTTCATCAAGAACTCCCTAGAGGCCAATTTCAAGCCAATTGCACAAGTCACCATCAAAGGTGGCATATACCAAGGAGATGCTCTGTCCCCACTGCTGTTCTGCATAGGTCTGAACCCTCTCAGCCAGATCATCATAAAGAGTGTCTACGGATACCGGCTACGGAATGGAGCAACCATCAGCCACCTCCTCTACATGGATGACATCAAGCTGTATGCCAGGAGTGAGCAAGACATCGACTCACTGATCCACCACCAGGATAGCATGGATAGCAGTGACATAGCAGATGCTGAGGACAGCTACAAATACCTTGGGATCCCACAAGCAAATGGGAACCATGAAGAGGCCGCAAGAAAATCAGCCACAGCCAAATACCTCCACAGAGTAAGGCAAGTCCTGAGAAGTCAGCTGAATGGGAAGAACAAGGTCCGAACTATCAACACCTACGCCCTGCCCGTCATCAGATACCCCACTGCCATAATAAGCTGGCCAAAAGAGGAGATAGAAGCCACCGATATAAAGACAAGGAAGCTCTTCACAATGCATGGAGGATTTTACCCCAAGTCCAGCACCCTGAGACTGTACACTAAGCGGAAGGAAGGAGGCCGAGGACTAGTGAGCGTCAGAGCCACTATCCAGGATGAAACAACAAAGATCCATGAGTACATCAGGAAGATGGCCCCAAGTGATGAGTTGCTTAGGGAATACCTAGGTAGCAGAAGCCCGAGGAGGAAGAAGAACAGGTGGAACCATCACAGGAGGACAAACCCCTGCACGGTATGTACCACCGGCAGATAGAAGAAGTGGCTGATATCGAGAAATCCTACCAGTGGCTGGAAAAGGCTGGACTGAAAGACAGCACAGAGGCACTAATCATGGCAGCACTGGAACATGCTCTGAGCACAAGATTGATAGAGGCCGGAGTCTACCACACCAGACAGGACTCCAGGTGCAGACTGTGCAAAGATGCCCCTGAGACAATCCAGCACATAACAGCGGGGTGTAAGATGCAAGCAGGCAGGGCGTACATGGAACGCCATAACCAAGTAGCTGGCATAGTGTACAGGAACATCTGTGCCGAGTATGGGCTGGAAGTCCCACGGTCAAGATGGGACACACCTCCGAAGGTGGTTGAGAATGACCAAGCTAAGATCCTGTGGGACTTCCAGATACAGACTGTGCAAAGATGCCCCTGAGACAATCCAGCACATAACAGAGGGGTGTAAGATGCTAGCAGGCAGGGCATACATGGAACGCCATAACCAGGTGGCTGGCATAGCGTACTGGAACATCTGTGCCGAGTATGGGCTGGAAGTCCCAGGGTCAAAATGGGACACACCTCCAAAGGTGGTTGAGAATGACCAAGCTAAGATCCTGTGGGACTTCCAGATACAGACTGACAAACTAGTGATGGCGAACCAACCGGACATAGTAGTGGTGGACAAAAAGCAGAAGTCCCAACATCAGGAAGAAGGAACATGAAAAGATCAAGAAATATCAAGGGCTGCAAGAAGAACTAGAAAAGATGTGGAAAGTGAAGGCAACAGTGGTCCCCGTGGTAATCGGAACACTTGGGGCTGTGACCCCCAAACTGGGAGAGTGGCTCCAGCAGATTCCAGGAACAACATCCGAGATCTCTGTCCAGAAGAGTGCAGTCCTAGGAACAGCTAAGATACTGCACAAGACCCTCAAGCTCCCAGGCCTCTGGTAGAGGTTGAAGGAGGAATAGACCGCCCACAGGGGCGAGTGGGAAATTTTATACATATATATCATAGTATTATCCCTGTATTAAGACCAAACAGCAGGTTCTAATCCTGTGTTTTCAGTTTTAATACTGGGGCTACATTTTTGTATATATTTAGACTGTGCCTTTAAGTTTAGAAAGTTTTATTATACTACTTCTATGTTGTAACAGACTGGGCTAGCACTTGTTGGAAACTAATTCCCCTTGTTGGGCAAACAAAACATAATTTGAGTAAAGTCTTATTTGGTTTCGCTTTATTATAAAATACAGTAATCCATTCTCAGTGTGGGGACCGTGGCTTTGACCTAACTGTGATGAAAATAATGTTCTATAATGTAAAACCTCATAGTCAAGGGTTCATACAGTGAATTACAGTATGCTGAGAAAAGGTTGTGCAGACTTTCTTAAACGCGTTATAAACACTCATTACTGATTACCCTAATAACCACTACAGATGCATGTATTTACTCGTTGATTCAGTTGTTTGTAAAGGCATGACAATGGATGTATTAAAAGGGAAAGGGGGCCCACAGAGGGCAGGGATCCAGATTTTTGTGCTACGCCACAGTTATTAATTGTGTGTTGAACTTCTGTGCTTGCCATTCTGTACATAACACTCATTCTAACTGTCTCTTACAGTTATTTGTGTCCCTGTCTGCTGGATGTTGTTACAAACTGATGCACCTGAACCTGGCCAGGAATCCTTTCAGCCACAGGTCAGCTCCACTGTTCCGGTTCAGTAATGTCAGTGGTGACCTGTGAACATGACATCCTCTCTGCATTATTGAGACGCATGGAATTCAGTATTGTTGCACTAATAGACTCATTACTTCTGCACATATATTTGTACAACTATCATGAATCATGTATCATCACAATACTTAAACCATCCTAAGTATTATCTACATTATTATATAGAGTACCATATACACTGGTTTCTACAATGCATTGTGGGGTAATTCACTATAGAGGGTATAGTAATTCTGACTTGACATTCAACACTACAAAAAAGGTAAAACACTATTTAGTGACAATTTCAAACACAGTCAAGACCTTTTTCCCAGCAGACATTTTGACTTGTCATAGCAGGAAAAGCACAGGTGGAACTAATAGCATTAACAATGCCTCTCTTCCATGGTAAGTGTCTCGGTAAGCCATGCCAATGAGCCTGCGTGCACAATACCAGAGCCCAGGGATGGACACACCTAAATTCAATTAAATCATGAATAAACCTTATTGGTTACACTAGTGCTTTTCTTGCAGTGGCAGGCTTGGAGTAGCAGTCTGACATGACTAGAAATGTCGATGAATCAGCTGGTGGAATCAGATGCTATAATCCACTCTAGTGCAATTTCATGGTGTAGTTGGTAAAACTGCGTTAAAAGAAAATACAGTGTGTGTGTGTGTGTGTGTGTAGAAAGGTGCGGGAGGTGACCAGGAGCATTCGAGAGTTCTTCAGTCAGAGCTGTGAGCTAAAATATGTGGGCCTATCTGCAACCAAACTACCTCCACAAGCTCTCAGGTGTGTTTACTCCCAACAAATGCAATAATATGATTTTCTTTTTTCTTTTTTACGTTAAAGTTCATTCTTGATCATTGTAGTTTGAAAAAAATAATCTTATCTCCACTTACAAGCTGAGATGCATATGAAGCCTTAGAACTTTTTTTGTCTGTTACAGCATACTGTATCTGCTCTGTAAATCACCTGCCCTGTGTTCTCCTTTGAGAAAAAAACAGAAACCAAAAGAGAGAAATTTATATTTAATTTTTTTTTAAGATGTTTTTTAGATGCCCCTTACCTTATTAATTTGTCAGAATAGAGAGCCGAAGTCACCTCTGTTCTGTTCCAGAAATAGAAAAACCTCATTCAAAATCCCATTGGCATTTGTATCAACACTAATAACTAAAAACCCAGCCTTGGACCAGGCACCTTTCTCAACAGTACGTCATGTGGCTCACTTCATATGTTTAGATAAGGATGGTAGTTTTTTGAAAAATGATCCAATATCGTTGTTTATTTAATATTTATGTTTTTTAACGCCCTTTAATGAACACTGTTTCCC
Source organism: Macquaria ambigua (assembly GCA_008360985.2). Taxonomy (NCBI): domain Eukaryota; kingdom Metazoa; phylum Chordata; class Actinopteri; order Centrarchiformes; family Percichthyidae; genus Macquaria; species Macquaria ambigua. The sequence continues at coordinate 45,785 of VMKM01000699.1, read as the reverse complement.
ATAAGCTCTAAGCTACGGCGCAAGTTAATTTACATTGTCTCTCATTCTCCTGCTGGTCTCTTGCTCCTGCTGATCAGCAAATACATTAAATAAATGTCAACATTATTTTTGACAGCAAAAAGGATAAATAAATGTGATTTCAGTTGGACTGAACTTTTTGTTTTGTTTAATAATAATGATATTATTAGCCCTCAAGCTTTTTCACATACCTACAGACCAAACAATCCTATAATATTTTGCCATTTGTACAGTACAGTAGAGCCATGGCACTTTCACACTGCCAGTGAGAGTAGTACTAATGGCCACTAGATGCCAAAAAAAAAAACCCAGGCTCCAATAGTGATCCAAAAAGTATTAACTTCTCTCTGGAAATACTTCTGGTCAATACACTCAACTTTCATGTTTGCCAACCTAGATACCTAGGCAGCAAGTAGCTAGCTAACTGTTTGTTGCGCCTCCTACCTAAAACATTCATGTACACAGTGTACTACATGGAAGTGTACTAACGGAAGTATCTGAATTGAGACACAGCATGAGTCTATCAAGGCAGGAGGTACCCTACTTAATTAGTTTAGGTACCGAGTATATTCACTTTTCTTACTGCATTGTAAAATGGCTGCCACGATATAATTTTGTTTACAATTTTGGAAATAAATAGAGACTTAGCAATTGTGTTTTTAATTAAAAATATAGTGAAATATTCATATTTTGCATATTTACATTTGAAGTCTGACATTTACAACAGTGTATCAGCAGGGTTGTGCAGAGTTGCAGTGTCACTTTTGTAGCTACAATTCAGGCACATAAGTTAGTTCCTGTATGTCACGTTAGCGCCATGAAACAGCTGTAAACAAACACTTTAAAACAGACAATTTAGGACTACTTAACACAATAATAAATAGAGCTAATTAGCTGATTTTACAAATATAATTTCCAGCATCTTACTGATATATTACTTTAATAGAAATGTTTTTTTCTTTACTTGACATAAATTAGCTTAACATAGTATCAGGACAGTCACTTAACTTTATGTTAGCTTAAAAGAAAGATTACTTATTGTGATATATCAAATTCAACACATCAGTAACAGTAAAATATTGTAAAATAACTTTGCATTTCCTTCCATAGAACATCCAAAAGCAGCACAAAAGTCACAACCACATTTTCTACTGTTTGAACTGGCCAGAACCTCGCTGCAATATGGCAGTGGCAGAGACACATTTCACAAGCTGGATGCAGTAGGCTATCTATGTGTATAAATAAAATATAAATTAAGTTACCTGTGCTTATTGACATTATACAGCAGAAAAGTAGCATAACAGCAGCTAGTGGTAGCTAATGTTAGCCAGCAGCTTGTTTTATATAAAAAGAAACCTTCATTGTCTTATATTAATGGAAACTTTTAAAGATTTCTGGCACTGTGGCTACATTAGAGGCTAATGTTATGTATGTGAAGTAGAGCTGCAACTAACCATTATTTTCATTATCAATTAATCTGCCAATTATTTTCACAATTAATCGTTTAGTCTATGCTCATCACAGTTTCCCAGAGCTTCTTTTGTCTGACCAACAGTCCAAAACCCAGAGACTCTTCATTTACTGTCAGAAATGACAAAGAAAAGCAGCAAATCCTACCATTTAAGAAGCTGAAAGCAGCAAATGGTTGATATTTCTGCTTGATCAAAATAGTTGGCAATTCATTTTCTTTCTATCCACTAATCGATTAATCAACTAATCGTTGCAGCTTTAACGTGAAGGTACAAACCGAGGGCGAATTCTCCAGGGGGTCCCCAGTAATGCTCCTCTATTATCTAAATTACTACCATAGACATAGACTTGTTGAGCATCTGTGATATCATTCACAGGCTTCTTAAGGAATGTTGTGAAGCAATTTAGGTTCACGGTTTGCTTTTGCTTGTGCAAAGTTTAGGAAGACAGAGTGGAGCTGAGGAGGATAAAACATGCAGCAACCATGACTTTGATAGTCTGACACTTGTTAATCATGCAAACATATGGTTGACAAAACATACTTCCCTTTAAGCCAGTGAATGACTAATTATTTCTTACATTCAGTACTATTATCTCACACAACACACATTGCAATCATTTCAATAACACCTGATCAACTGGGAGTCTGTGGTTCATTGGTCTGTTTAAAGGGTGACCAAAGCAGCTCTGCTAAAACATGTATAGACTTGTATATTTCATAGATATGTTTTGTTTTGCGACTAGGTTATTACTACAGGGCCTGGCAACCAACACGCGTCTCTTCGGGCTAGAGCTGGACCTGAGTAGCTGTGAGGTATAGTACACGCTCACACACAAATGCAAAAATAAAAACACCTTTTGTGATGAGTAGCAGAAGCCACAGTAAACAAATGATTGTATGCCTCTGTGTATGTGTGTGTGTGCGTGTGTGTGTGTGTGTGTAGCTCCGTTCAGCAGGGGCCCAGGTAATACAGGAGCACATCTCTGAAGCTACAGCTATCAGAAGTCTGGATATGTCTGACAATGGTATGCAAAACCACACACACACACACACACTGACTCAAAGAGGAAAACCATGGCAGTATTCCATCATACCATATGTACAATAGACCTCCAATTTCAACACTCATCTCAGGACGTTATCCTGCAGTCCAGAAATGCTAACATGTAACAAGACCAAGGCCACAAGTTCCACAGCGGTAGACTGGTGTAATTGGCCATTGACCATGTTCGCAATCTGAATATGATCTGAATATGTTCAGCCATACACCTCTGTGCTGGCAATCCTGCTGTAGGTGTTAATGGGTGAATGATTTGCTGATATTTTGCTGTGAAAGTTAGACTAATGTATTACCACCTGTTGCAGCCAATTAGCATATGCAATTAAAAAAATATTTTAAAAAAAGGAAGTTGCATAAAGAAATAGACACGCAGAAGTATCACAACCTACAATAGGAATGTTAGAAATGAGGTAAAAGAACATAGAATATGCTGAGGCCACTGCAAAATCACTAAACTCTGTCAGGTACAGATAGTTTTTTTTGGGGAAATAGACTTATCCACTTACTTGCCAAGAGTTAGATGAGAAGATTGATACCTCTCTCTAATACCTGTATACTAAATATGAAGCTACCGCCAGCAGACAGTTAGCTTAGTTTAGCACAAAGACAAAACAGGGGGAAACAGCTAGCCTGGCCCTGTCCAAAGGTAACAAAATCCACCAAACAGCACCACTAAAGCTCACTTTTTAACCTTGTTGTGATTTTATAGAGGGTTATGTGCTGGACTATGTCTGGGCCAGGAGCAGTGACTTCCTGGAGCATTCTCATCAACGTGAGGTTGCCAGGCAACCAGCGGAGACTCCAGTGAAAGGCCTTTAACACACAAACTGAACTAGGCAATAAAGTTAATTTATCAAATGTAGCCTCTTTATTTTGTTTCTATAAAAATGTATTTTATATTGTGGAGGGATGCTGCCCAAATACTGTAATGGAAAGTTACTGTAGTATTAAGTCTGCAGCTTACTGAGGGAGAGTCAATTTACATTTTACATGAATTCTTGCTGCATTATACAAAATCCTGCACCATACATTGTTTTTATTAGCAGATTAAAGAAAATATACTTATTGTTTTGGTATGTGAAGCTGCATTTTAATTAATTGAACTGAGTTGAATTGAATTTAACACACCTCATTGCTGACAAATCAGAGGATGAATTGAAATATGGGTATAGAAGTGGAAGGAATTTATGAAATGATTTAATGAACGATTGTTAATGATCATTTGGAGAGTCAGAACACCTTTGATGTGCTTTTCATGGCACCAGACCTTTATTGTCTGGAATAACTGTTTGCTATGTGTAACCAGGGTCTATCTACTCTTGATTACAGTTTATAAAACAACAAATACATGTCTTATATCACTGATAGTGATAACAGCCAATAGTCTCTGCGTTGTGTTTTGTGATGTTGATGGACTAATGGCTGACAGCTACAGTAGTTAACTCCAACGCTGAGACACAAACAGCTCCAATGTCGATTCACAGATGATTTATTGCTTACAAGCACTTCGGGATCTGGGGATACAAGCCCGGTCTCAGTAAAACTATTCAGTATAAAAGAAAATCATAAACAAAGGAAACTTACAATACTAATGAATGATTTCTGTAATCAATCTAAATAAACATTAACTGACAAATTATAGAGCCAACGGTCCAAGACTTCTTAAAAATTACACATTACACAAAGACACTACCGATACAGATAAATTAGTACACATAGATAATTACTCTGGATGTCAATTTAGTTACCGTCTCTCTCTCTGATAGGCTATACATTAATATTTACAGGTTTTCATTTAACAGTCAACCACTCACCTGGTGGATTCAAGCCCGGTCTGACTTGTTCCCCCGGTGATGGACTTTATAACTGCATTGTTACCATGGATACTGTGTAGCTTAGTAATAAATATGAAATATAAAATAGTCATCATAAAAATACGAAAATAACACAAATATTTACAACTTACAACTATCAAATAAGAGTAACATTACTGACAAAATTAAATTCTATATTACAAGATTTTGCTATTAGACAAAGTAACAATTTAAACCTCAAATTATGTATTTAATGTAACATGCAAGAAGCATATGTTACATCTCACCCCCACTAAATTCAAGCATCACATGAAAATAATAAACAAATGCATAAAACTGAGTTTGCTTTGTACATGAAACCTCAAGGAGACTCAAAATTAGTAAAAAGGTGTGAGTAACTAACTCATACAGATGTATTACTTGTCAAGATACTTCTTAAACAAATAGAGGAGTAGGAGAAACTGGCCAGGTAACTCTACTCAGCATTCATACAATTTGCCCGTATACACATTTTTACATCCTCAAATGCACCTTTCATAATAATATTCTAACACACATAGTGATAGGCTAACCCAAAACCTTGTTAAAACTTAGGGTTTTTATTTATTTATTGGAAGGGGGGGGTTACACATTTAGATTAAACTACTCTGACCTGGGGTTCATATGTGTATGGAAAGAAGGACTCAGTGACCACACATAAATCTATCAACTGCCTTTACCATGCGGCCAGCTCTGGTGCGGTAACCACTTGGTTCAACTTGGGCCTCAGAACCTACAGGGTTTGGGCATGTTTGAGGGTCAACAGGTTCTGGTGCTCTGGCTCTAAGAGTAGGAGAATGGATTTCCCTATCGGCTTGGCTGGGGTCATACGAGTTTGAGTTCTGTGAGTCTCCGCTATCTCTCTCCTCCCTCTGAATATTTTCACCCTCCTCCTCCACTTCAACTCCTCCATCTTGGTTTGGAAGTGCTTCTGGTGTATCCGTAGATGCCATGCCACTATTTTGCACTATCCATTCCCTTGTACGAGATTCCACATCTCCTGGTTGCAGAATATTGCTTGGAGGTGCTTGGTCATCAGATGATCCACCAGAGGACACAACATCCTCCACATCCTCTTGTTCCACATCCAGAGGCAGGAGGTTGGCAGGCATGATGAGGTTTCGGTGAACCATTTTCTCTTCGTCTCTGCCGACCTTCTTTATGTGGTACACAGGGAGCTTGGGATCCTTCCAAGTGACCTCATAGGGGTCAGATTCCCATCGGTCAGCCAGTTTCTTTTTCCCTCGTTCTGCCTTATTTGCCAGGAGTACGCGGTCGCCAAGGGTTAGGGGTTAGGGTGCCCACCACCCATTCTCACTCCCTCTTTCCATTTTTGTCTTAATGTTGACATAATAACTTCAGTGCTCTGTGTTCTGTGTCTCCCTGTGTCTGCCTGTAGGTTTTGAGAATGACATGGTGACTCTGGTTCTGTCTGTCGGTCGATGCCACTCTCTTCGACACCTCGCAATCGGGAGAAACTTTGCCATGAAGTCAAGGTTTGCCAAAGCCATGCTGTACATACTTCATTGTACATGATCCTTTTACTCTACAACCATGTCTTCTCCTGGCATCAGCTCATTACATGGATGTATTACTGAACAAAAATATGAACGCAACACTTTTGTTTTCACTCCCATTTTTCACGAGATGAAATAAAAGATCTAAGACTAACTGGAATGGGGCAGAAAAAAAGGTGCAGGCAGGCAGGCACAGATACACAGGTTTCAGGATGCAGGTTGCAGGGTTCAATGAAATGAAACAAAGGCCAGGATGATGGAGATCCACATGGCAGGAAAGCTCAAGCAGGCAGCCTGGGGAGAGCAGAGCAGGAGTCCTCAGGCAGACGACCAGGACATAGGGGAGATGGGTGGGACCACTCTGGAGGGCGACCAGGAGGCCAGCGACGTAGGCAGGGACCGCTCTAGAGGAAGGCCAGGAGGCCGGCGATGTAGGCGGCACCCGTCTGGAGGGAGGGAAGGACCCAAATGATAGATAGATATCCAGGCAGACAGAAAGAGTTCAGTGATTTATTGACTAATTTTAAATTAAGTTAATAAATGCAGAACGCTGTGTAAATTGCAAAAATAATAACACAATCAGGTAAATTGGCAAACAATGTTTTATAACAAGGTTATGTCTCTCACCTTATATCTCCCCCTTATCATATCACCTGCAGCTATCTCTAGAAAACTGTGTGTATGCTTGTCTGAAGTGTGCATGAGATGTGCACATTATTCTTTTATAAATACCAGTTTATGTGTAGGAAATGGCGTATGCATGGTTTTTGTGCCTATGCATCGTTTATACATCTGGCCCCAAGACTTCATTGTGTCCCATCCACTTCTTAAACAAAACCTATGCTCTTGAAAATACTGCACACATCTGCTGAGTCCAGTCCTCCTTAAATCTAACTTGAATATTCAGTTTATAATTGTAGGTTTATCTATATGTTTAAAATCCTAATTTTTAACAAAATGTTGCTGATATTTTTCTTCCATCTTTCTTTCCTTAATTAATGCTTTCTTCATTTCTTGTCTGTCATATTTCTTGTTTTCTTGGTTTGAGATGTACTCTTTCTGTCTACCAGAGCTCTCACTGATGTTCTTCATCGTATAGCTCAGCTCATTCAGGATGAAGAGTGTGTGAGTGATACTTCCTTTCATCTCATTCACTCTCATTCATATTAGCTCCCCATTTCACTAAATTATGCATATACAGTGCATTAGGTACAGTACGCAGTGGATTGTGAATAATTTCTATACTTACTTATGTACAACTTGATGATTATCAAACCAACCAACAGGCCATATTTCAGTTCTCAATGTAAATGTTTTTTTCTAATATTTGGCAGAATAGAATGCCACAGTTTCATATATACAGTATTTGTGTGTGTGCGTGAGCAGCCCTTGCAGTCTCTATCAGTGTGTGATTCCAAGCTGAAGACAGGGATGCACATCCTGCTAAGCGCTCTGGGTGGCCACGCTGCTCTGGCTGAAGTGGACATCAGTGGAAACAACATCGGTGACACTGGGGCCAAAATGATGGCCAAAGCCCTGATGAGTAACACCAGACTGAGGTGCACACACATAGACTAGCCAAGGTGTTGGACGCAATGATTAGAGGCTCAGTAACCAATTTTCTTATAATCTATTGTAAACTATTGTGTGAATTACAGAATAATGCCAGCCTTTAATAAGCAGAGGAAGCATCATGGTTGCAGCTGTTTCTGGAACACATCATCATGCACTTTTTTCCACTTTATTCAACACAGCATTACAGTGGAACATTTTTTGTGCCACAACCCAGCCATTATTTATCACCTCTTATTCATTTTTTACTTTAAGCGTGGGTCCACTGTTTGCCACTAGATGTCATCATTTCATTATTTTAAGCTAACATTCAGTATTTGATTGACTGCAAGAGTGTTCAGTATTTGATGTGTTCCCTTTGTCATTTGATGTTGCATGGTGTACCTGTCAATCAAGCACTATACCTTCACCCAGACTATTGTGATCACTGTAGGTCATCTTCAATCAGACTGATCTCTCTCTCTCTCTTTCTTTCCAGGACTCTAGCGTGGGACAGAAACAATGTAACTGCCAGAGGTTTCCAGGATGTGGCTGATGCCTTGGAGAGGTCATATATACACACATGCACATATACACGTTAGCTAAGGTGTACTATCACACACAGGTAAAAGTTGATTAATCCTAAAAAAAAGTAGCTTCGTGCTACTTGCAGTTGTTGACTAACATGCTGTTCAGATTACTATCATGTCAATACAGCCTTTGCTGGATTCAGTTATACATTAACATCTTTAAAAAAATCAACAATGAGAGCTAACTATCAGAATTTGAGGCTTGCAAGGCTTGCTGTGCTAATTACATCCAAGACAATGGATCAAACCCACAATGAAGTAACCACTAAGCAATCAGTAGATTACAGAGCCCTGAAAGTCCTGAAAGATATTTTAAATTTTTTCTCTTGTGCGCACAAGATATAAAATTATCTTGTGGGACTTCAGGGGCTCCATAGTAAACAACAGCTTACTGTAAATTACAATCTAAAATAGACAAGACCAAGAGTCTACAGCCGTGCTAGCAGCTCTTTGAGGCTGTAACTAGACGCAGCAATGATCATAACTAAATGCCAACGGGAGCGTATGTATGTTCCCAGGGTCCTCTGTTTCCCAGCTCAATATCCTCTTAATATGACACATTAAGGATAGCCCTTACCAATCTCTTATAATATTAGTTTATATCAAGAGACACACATGCTGGGGACATAGGGACCAGCCCATGCCAACAACAGCATGCTAACATGCTCACAGTGACAATGCTAACAAGCTGATGTTTAGTATGTATAATGTTTACCATGTTAACCATTTTAGTTTAGCGTGTTAGCATGCTAACATTTGCTAAACAGCACTAAGCACAAAGTACAGCTGAGGCTGATTGGGGTGTCATTAGTTCTGCAGGTATTTGGTCATAAAGCAAATGTACAGGACAAACTGAAATGTTGACCTGATGATGGCGCTAGATACAGAGGATAATTAAAGTTATTACAATTTATCCTGAGGGTGACATGAATGTGTGAACATCCAATAGTTTTGAGACATTTCACCAAAAACCACAAACCTCAAACTCATGGTGGCACTTGTGCAAAATTTCAAGGAAACCCATCCAGTAGTTGTTGAGATATTTCAGTTTGGACCAAAGTGGTGGACAGACCAACCGATGAACCAACATTGCCATCCCAAGAGCCATGCCGCTATCATGGCTAAAAGTCTAAAGTGAAGTGTACTGCTCAGTATGAGTAGCGGATTACCCCCCTTTGGACAGATGTGAACTTTGATGGTAGGGTTCTATGTTGTGCAGGAACTTCACTCTACAGCACGTGTCTCTCCCCCTGGCTGATATCACACAGAGTTACCGCAGCAATCCTGACAGAACAAAAGAGGCTCTGCACAAGGTCAGTGTGTTTCACTCTGTGTTTAGCAATTTATGAGTGTGTTGGAAAATGTGACCTACACAAATGAATTAATATGGATAACACTTTCTAATGATCTAATCTGGAAAATATCCAAATGGTGAATGATGTACTGTACATAGGCTTGTTTTCTTTAGCATGTCGTCTTTTTTACATGTAAGCATGTTTTGGACAGTTAGGGGGAAGTTTTTTGCAATTTGATACTGGGACATTACTGTGGGTGTTTTTCCCCTTCTGTCAGTGTGTTCTGGTCAGCCACCGTGTTGTACTTTGGGCTTTTTGTAACTATTAGTGTATTTCACTGATAGTAGCTGAGCATGTTCAGGAGGTCAGGGGAGAACAATCTGCTGTGGTGGTGAGGGGTGCTGGTTAAAATGTGTCATTAGCTTACATGTGTAACAAAACAATTATTCAGTGTACACTGTGTGTGTGTGTGTGTGTGTGTGTGTGTGTGTGTGCAGATTCAGCAGTGTTTAGACAGAAACAACCTGAGGCAGTCTGACAGAGTGGAACTACAGCAAGCGTTAAGAGCTCAACAATCTGAAAAGGTGAGAAGTATAGCAGATGTAGTTGGAGGTCAGTTAACAACAATAGTAGAAATACTGCAAATTACTCTAATATAAAGGATAAATGTGTTAAAATCCCGATATGTTTTGATTGTGACTGTCAGTAGAAGACATTTTGTTCAAATATTGAATATTTTAACAACTAGATGTGACATAAGTTTGAGTCACAATTTGACTTTGATAAAGCTTTCCAAAATTGTATTCAGTGTTTCCACTGAATTGTATTCATGTCACAGTAAAAGAAAAGGGTAAGGCACTAAAACCCCCACTGAAAACAAGAATAGTAATAACTGTTTATAATTTTGTTAAAAGTGTGTAAGCTTGACCTAACTTTGAAAATAAAATAAAATTTGCATTTGCAGTTTGGCTTGGCAATATGGTTCTACTCTTGAACATGTTTTCCTGCTGTGGGAATACTGTACATCCTAACAGCATGGAAGACAGTGGAACATTACACACAGTGGTCCCCACTGGGAATCAATGAGCTAAAGCTGCACACAAACAGAGCAGAAACATTGCAGGTAGATGGTGGTGTGGAGGACACTCTTGCACAAGCTGCAGCAGTAACAATGATCAACAGTACTCCAGTAAACTGTGTAATGTTCATTGCATGTTACCAAGAAATGTTCCTTGCAGGAACTTGTTTATTAGTTTTTTATTAACAGCAATTATTATGCTGGTTAAGGTTTGTGTACTAAAGCACAGACTCCAACAAATCATCTTTAAAATAGTTATACTTGTTATACATGCAGTGTAGTATTGACTGATTTTACAATAAATATGTGTTCAATCAAATTGAATCCTATCCTATCAAAGGCAGAGCTCTCTGACTGAAGCAGATCTAATGGTTAATTTAAAAACTAGATTTGCCCCACATACCAGTTTCTGTCTAGGTCTGTTATCTTCAGCTCTGTCTGTCTCGGTTGTCCTCCATTTTAGCTGGTCCAGGGTGTGTGTCAGCAGTTGGAGGACAGCCTTCAACGTTTAAACCACTGCAACACTCAGGAGGTCCAGGCTGACATCCTGACAGCACACGAGGTGCTGCACAATGCCAGGGAGTCTTTCAAGGTACAGGCTGCTCAGATGGGTTTGCAAGACCACTATGAATTATGTCATTTTGGGCCAAATAATCACAGCACTTTAATTGCCACTTTATTAGGTACACCTGTAAAATGGAATGCAATCCAATACAACAGCTCAGTATATTGTTCTGATTTAACTGACACTGTCAGAGAGGTATTAATATAACTATATGTTTATTATTGAAGTTGTAGTTTGCTGATTTGTTAACCTGAGTGCATTATATTGCCCACCGTATTCACAAGGGGGGGAAAGAATATTAGAAACACACTGTAATATAATGCAGTCCAGTACAACCCCACCACGACCTCAGTAATAAACATATAGTTGAATCAACACCTCTTGGAAGGTTTTAACGAAGTGTCAAGGTAGAATATGTGGCAGAGCTGTTGTAATGGATTGCATTAGATTGTATAGATGTACCTAATAAAGTGACTAGGGAGTGTAAATGATGCTTTATGCCACTAATGCTTTTGTTGGCTCCCCCTGTGCAGCTGCTGCCTTGCTTGTATGAGGCAGGCAGGAAGTGTGCCTCTGATGGAGACATGGTGAACTGCATCCTCACTGACAGTGCTGCTGCACTGACTAATGAGTTCAATAGAAGCATACAGGTACACATTTAAATACACTCACTGTACACCTTATCACACAGGCCAAATGACAGGGTAGCACACTGATCAGTGATTAAAACATAGCTTTGAATCACGTGTAGGCTGCTTTTACTATTTTAGAAATTATAGCGTGTTGGATTACAGAATTTGGTTAAGGCCATGGCTGTGGTTCTCATTTTGAATATGTTGTAGTGTAGTGTAGTTACAGTGTATAGTTACAGACAAGCCCCTAATGATTTGTCTCGAAGACAACAGGAGCTGACAGAAAGTTAACAAAACAGTAACTCTTTTATATCTCTGCCATTGTTTTGACATTTACAAGCGCACATAGTGGGTACTTTAATTGGTTTGTGTAATTGTTATTCCAGGGAACCATCTTTGGCTATGCATCATCCTTTTGGTCAAGCCATTTTACAGACAGTATTGACAGATATTAATACTTTAGTAACAGCAAACACAAACACTGTCTTTGCTTTGAAATATAATAATAAGTTAATTATAAAAGAATATGCTTAGATTCTTCGATACAAAGACGCATTTTGTTGTATTTCTGAAGGGTGGGGATCACACAATAATAATAATATCTTTATTTATATAGCACTTATCCAAATAAAGTGCTTCACATAGCAAGAAGAGGACACATAAAACATAACATAGAAACATAAAAACAGCAATAAAAGAATAAAAGTAAATAAAATCTCCCTATTTGAATTTAAAAAAACAAAAATCAACTGATATTCATTTCATCTATTTATCTTTATTCTATTTATCTCATTCCACAGTCAGTTACAAGACATACTGTAAACTGCAAAAAATGAAATGAGCATGTGCAGCAGGCTCACCTGGAGTATAATTTATCAAAGCGTTCTAAATCAATGCACAAGAAAGATTTAGCGTGCGCACAATACATTTTGTATTTATCAAACAAGTGTACACACACGTGTACGCAGTGAGCAATGTAAATCTCGCTTTTTTTAGATTGATCTGCTCAAGCATGAATAGGCTCATTCACATGAAGAAATACCCCCAAATCTCAACATCCCTTGAAACATTGCAGACAATAAGTTGAAATACTGCTAAATGAGGTTCAACTAAAGCAAAATGATTTATTTAGACCAGGTGAGGGGAAAAAAAGAAGAAAAATGCTTTAAGCCAATGTGAGTGCACAAAGTAGACAGTGTCACTTCCATATCATCCAGAGATGATCAAATAGTGCAAGTTATTGGAAAGGTGTTCCTAAAAGGCATGATCCCTGATGGTGACTCTGAGAAAGCAACTCCTTCAACTACAACAGAGGCTGTAGAGCCATTAGGTAGTGAGCAACATAACAGGAAATATACCTGGCTTAGTTAATTCAATTCAAATGAAAGGTTGGCTACTGAAATGTAAGAATGAAATGGAGAATGATTACAACTGAACGTCATTAATATATCCCCAAAGAAAGTTGGTGGTTTTGCAGCACCATTGGGTAGAGGGTCCATGTCTTCACTTGACAATCTATCAATTAAGATCTATCAATCTGATATAGTTGACAATAGTATTGGAGTTTTTGTGGATCTAAATCAGTTTACCTGTGATTACATCTGATTCTGTGCATGGAAATGCATGGTTTACGCACAAAACTTGGCAATAAATGAGGCTCCTGGATTTGGAGCAGAATTCTGTTTCAAGTAAAACCACATTGATTTACAAACTACCACTACCACTATTTCACAACAGCAGTGGTGATTTCATGTTCCAGTTACACCTTAATACCCAATAGATACCCAGTAGATAGTCCTGAGTGAATCTCTTAAATTATTAAGAATAAGAGGGTGCTGGTTAGATCCCAGCTCAAGCTTGGTGTTGGAAGAGGACTCTTTCTGGTCTGTGTCAGTCTTGACTCGGTCTTGACTCAGACTTTGTGAACAGAACTCTGTGTGTTCCAGGAGCTGGCTCAAGGCCTGATGAGGTGTGCAGAGGCAGTGTGTCCACGGGTGGTCCAGCGATCTAGTGTGTGTGAGTGTCTGTCAGAGTGTGTGTTCAATAAAAGCAGACAGACACACACATTCCTGAGAAGCACCCTGGTGGAGAACACAGGGCAGATCATCAGCAACAGACTGCGGTAATAACATTTATGTAATTAACCTCATTTACACTGTATAATCACAATAGATACTGTATGATCTGACAAAAAGGTTGTACGTAGGACGTCTTCAGTAGAAAAAAAAGTTTGAACTAGGAACTATGAAATAACGGTCAGCACATGATATCAATAGATTTCACAGTATAATAATTATCGGCACATTTACTCAGGATTAGAGATGTTGTCTGTAGGGGGACCTTCATTTAGCAATTAAATTAACTGATTATTCACTTCGATGGAGGTTCCTTGCTCACTGTAAAACATTTCTGAAAAAGCTTCAAGCTGAATTTGTTTGCCTTTCCCTGTCCCAACCCAAATGGAAATGTGTTGCTAATATGTAGTCCACCTCATTTACATATCATAAACACAATATATCTATATAATGCAGTCACTGTATGTCCAAAGGCCTGTCCTCAGAGGTTGAGTTTATTCTTGGATGTTTCATTGACTAGTTTGCTGTCTAACAAGACACCACTTAGCTAAACAAAGCTAAATACATCATGGATGTGACAGACAGACAGATAGATGTGTGTCTAATATACTGGACTACAGTAAATGTGTTTAAGTCCAGATAAGAAATACTGTAACACAAACATATGGATATTACAGTAATGATCCAATATTGTCTTTTTATTACTGTAAATAACTGATTGATTGATTATAACTATTGTTGTTTCAAACTTGTGCATTTCCTCTGTTGTCTCTTTTGATCCGTGTATCCAGTGAACTGAGACAAACACTGAGTGTCTCTCTGGCTGAAAGCATCCTAGAACAGGTACTACAGGATCTGACAATGGCACGGGACAAAATGGTAAATGTGTGTGTATTGTGTTTTCTTTCTTTATGAAGTGAAGTGTTACTATACTCCATATAGTTTATATTTATTATATGGCAAAATATACATCTATATATATATCTGGGTGTCCAGTACAGAGAGGAGTCCAGGATGCATTTAGCCTAGCTTAGCACAAAGACTGGCGCTCATGATTGGTGATGTTTTTCTTTATTTACTCTTTAGAACTGCCTTATAAAAGAAAATTCATGCATTGCTCAGAGAATCAACATCCCAGAGGTCCGACTGGTCGACAGCGACTTCCCAACTGATGACGTAAGGGACACACACCCATCTCTCCGTCCATTCTTTCTGTTATTAACTCATTCATTTATGTGTTGGCTTTTCCATTTTGGTTCTTCGTCTTACTTTTACTCTCTCCGTCACCAGTACAGTCCAGCATTTTGGAGAAATAGTTTCCACTCCAAGAGCCTGAGGCCTGCCCCTTCAATTAAGAGTAAGATACAACCACTATTATTATGTGATCCAATAATGTCTCTCTATGTCTCTCCCTCTCTCTGAATCTGAATTCAGTTCAGCTCATTTCAATTCATTTGCATGTGTGGGTGATTGTCTTTGTAAAAGCCATTAAACTGTAATAATAATAACAACATAATCAAAAAGTATACAATGACTAAACAAGAACAAATTAATAATTTGTGTGCACAAATAAACAGAACACAGCATTAAGCAATATTTGTTTTAGAAGAGCAATACCTTACACACAGTCCTGTGATCCATTGTTAATACATAAATATTGACTAGAGCAGCTTTAAGTATATTTGCATATCTTCATCCAACGTCAAAACATAACTGTATTAAACCCGACCAGATCATTTAGATTAGATTGTCCATGGTCTGACAACTGTCACTGTATATTTGGCATAGCGTACTCCATTTCTAAGCTAATGTTAGCTAGTGTTGCACACTGTTGACCCTCTAGGAAAGCTGAAGAGAGGCAAGGCACTCGGAGTGCGCATTAACATCACATCCTTTGGATTTTCCCAGAAAAAACATCCCGAGTTTCCCCGAGTAGAAATCAGTCCACAGGCTGTTATAGGCAACCGAGAAAGTCGGGGAAGGTCTCATTTTTTAAGTTACATTACAATCCGTTCACACATAGGCAATACAAATTGATTAATACATGTAAATTGCTTCACATAGTACCTTTAAAGAGCAGAAGTTAAATAATTTGACATTACAAATTATTAATTTAATAGTAGCAATTCGAGAGCACTGATTACTAATTTGAGATTAGTAATTTATTTTTTTGTCTCCATGACATCTCCAAAGCAAAATATCGGCTAAAACGTGCAACATAATGACAATTTCGTTACTGCTTTACCAGTAGAGGGGCTAAAATGTTAAGGGTGGCCAAAGGGTGCCGCTAAAAGTAAAGTCATAAAATCAAAATGAGCTTATTTAAATTGAAGAAAATTGCACCCTTGCACTTAAAATCCATTTTTATGAAAACCACATTTGATGAATAATGAAATAACTTAATAAGAGCTATGTAATAGTGTGGAAGATTACATTAGTTATGGCATACTTTTAAAAAAATCACACTAGGCCTACTTATGAAATAATAATCAGGATTTCATTCATTAATTTGATGGTGTACATATTTAAATACTACAGTAATGCAGTATGACATCTGAGCTCAGGTATAAATTTATTTCATCTTGTCCTTGTCCCATCTTGTGGTGTGCCATGCCAAACCATTCTGTGGCAGACACACAGTGCTGTTTGGCTAATTGGAGCATGGCCTGTTTACTTTCACACCAGTGACTTTCACCACGGGAGAGATGAGATGGGGAGAAGATGGAGGAGGGGATGATGAGGGAAGAGAAGGAAACATGGGGGGATTTGGGGCGCTCCAGCTAACAACACCCCACCCCAGCTCCTTTTGTTTGATTGGAGGATAGCTTTAAAAGAAGTAATAATAAAACACATTTTGTGTTTCTGTGTACTTGTGTTTGACAGTACTGTAGATCATAAAAAGAATTAGGTCAATATTTTATGAAGTGTCTTTACAAAGACATTTGAGCATTTTGTTTCAAAAATGTATTCATCAATTTGCATTTCAAAGGCCTCTAAGATATTTGGACCAGCAAGGGACCCTGAAAGATTAATAACAATGTAGGTTTAACCCTACCATATTTTACCTTGCCTTGTGTGTATGACTGTAGCTTTGTGTGACATGCTGATAACTGTATTCCTGTGTGCAGTACAGTGTGACTGCAGCATCCATCTGCTGCTCTGCTTCCTCTCTTTTTTCTCTCTGCACATCTTTGCTTAACTGATTATTTCTCTCTTGTATGCTCTTCTCTGCCCCCCCCCTTTGTTCTCTTGACTATTCCTTTTTCCCATTTCCCTATCTTTCCCCTATTCCCTATACAGCTCTGCCTGCCCTAGATATACATACATACTGTACATTCTAGCAAAAAGCATGCTTACTGTGTGTGCTGGATTCCCCATCTTTCCCTCCCTTCCTCCCTCCATTCTTGTCTCTTTCATCACCTCTCCTAGTGCCTCTCCTCTCATCAGTCATACTGCTTCACTCTCAGGTCTCCTGGATGCAGAGTGGGAGCAGCAAACCAGGGACAGAGGAGCAGAGAGCGAGAGGGGAGGAGGTGCTGGAGAGGAAGGAGGAGGAGGAAGGTGTGGCCTCCCTCGGTTTCCAACAGCAACCCCCCTGACAGTCACAGCCTCAAGCCCCTCCCCTTCCACTTCCCCGTCCCCCTCCCCCCCAGGACGGAAGGGGAGGAGGCGGAGGGAGGGGGAGGTGGTGGCATTGGATGCTGCAGCAGTAATACCAGGAGTGAGAGGAGCATCGTTCATTCCTCCTCCCAGTCTCCCCCTCCTTTACTCCATCTCTGCTCGAGCTCCAGAGGAGGAGGCTGCCGGCTGCGGAGGCTTACCCAGACAAGAGGCTCCCTTCCCTGGCTGCGGCCCCAGCCCAGGCCCCCTCCCCGGCTCTGGACCCCCCGCTTCTTCCATGGAGCCTCTACCCACCCAGGGACAAACTCTAAGGCACTACACCGCCTCCCGACCACGGCCGCGACGCACGCACACACAGCCCCCCTCCTCCAGGCCTCAGGTAAGAGCACACACACACATACCCATAAAAACTTAGCAATGACCATACACACACACACAAACACACACACACATACATATACGGATATAATCATGCAGAAATTACACAGCATCTGCATTCATACATACACACAACAATACATGCGCATACAAAATATGCTTTATACAGGCATATATGCTCAATCAAATACAGCCACAGTGAAAGGTAGAAAGCAGGATGCAGGGATGGAAAGAAGAGAGATAGGAGGAAAGGAAAACTGGATGAAGGATAGAGGGAAGGCTAGATGAAGTAGGAAGCTAATTGCACGACTACAGAGGGATCCCCGAGGAGAAAACGATGGGAATAGAGAAAATTAAAACATGCTAGAAAAAAAGGGAAAGAGAGGAGGAGAGGAGAGGAATGGAGGGATAGAGGGTATACTGCTCATATTATTGGGATCCTTAGGTTAATGCAGTAAAACACTATCTATCTATCTATCTATCTATCTATCTATCTATCTATCTATCTATCTATCTATCTATCTATCTATCTATCTATCTATCTATCTATCTATCTATCTATCTATCTATCTATCTATATATGGCTCTCTTGCTTTCATTTCTATAATACTGTAGTAATAATGGTAGCCATCTTTATCTTTGCATTCTCCTGCTCCATGTAGTCGTGCTCAGCGTGTGTGTATATGTGTGTGCGTGTGTGAGAATAGGCACATGCATTTTGGGAGTGGTGTTCCCTGGGTTGTTCCCAGTGCTGATTTCTCTCTCTCTCTCTCTCTCTCTCTCTCTCTCTCTCTCTCTCTCTCTCTCTCCTGGGAATGCTTTCACTAACTCAATTATTCATGTTTTCACATTAATGGGGGTCTCTTTCTCTGTGCTGTCACTGTGTAAATGGTAAAAAGAGGGTTTCTCTTCATCTGTGGTGACCTTGTGTGTGTGAACACATAATCACAATCACACATTGTTTTTGAGATTCTGGTGTGACAAAATAAGAAAACACTGTATTTACAGCAGCGTAAAAACCAGTGTTAAGTCTGCAGAAATGCACCTGGGGTGTCCCTTTCTCCCCTTTTTCCATAGAGCCTATTTTTTTAGTTGGTTTTGGACAATTTAAAGTAAAGAAATATGCAATTTTATGTTATTTTCTGTCCCATTCATTTGCTATGGTCAGTTATATTTAGCAGCTCCTCGAAACTTTACACATACACAGTATGTTTGTCCTTAAAAAATAGCATCATTTTCATACTTGAACCACAATAGAGTAATGCATCCTCAAGCACTTGAACAGTTAAGATGGTTAGAAAGATCCTCAGGATCTGGTCCATTTAGACAAGGCTACTGGTCTTTGCTGGGACTCATATATTGTCAATTGCATGTTTTATAGATCAGATCATTTTACAGTTAAAATATCACCAAACCACTGATGTTGGGACACCATTACACTTGACGTTTGACACAGCAGAGACCAGGGTTTGCATCTTGTCTGGTTTCTTTAACCAGATCCATGAGCTCTCTCTGATCTTGTCACAATTACTGTAGCCATGTGATTGCCAAGTTATAAGTCTAGATATGGGATCATTCTTAGCCATTGCCTCTACGAGCAGTTGCCTCCAGTAAGAGCCAGAAGAGGAGCCGCATCCATAGAAAGCTGATTCAGGCCATTATTGCTATATTAAAAGTGGAATGCAAAAAAAACTTTTCGTCATATTTTTCCCCAGACTGGAAGGGATGAAATGTGCTGTTCTCTGATGAAAATGGAGCCATAATAAACAGGTCCTACACCCAAAGAAGAGGGCTCCAAATGATTTTATGTTAGGGTAGTGGTTTTGATACACTGTATGCATAGATCACTAATTATTCCAGGAAAAAAAATGTAAAAAGGCAACTCAGCATAATGAACTGTCGCTCTTAGCAAAAAGGGCTTTTTGTAGCAGGAGAAGATTTTTCTTTAGGCTTGTGCCATAGCAGAAGCCTTTGTGCTGCTAAAAGCAACCCTTTTACAAAGGTTATCTACAGTATCATGCTCAAATGGTTCTACATGAAGCATTTACAGTATGGTGGCATGAAGAACGCTGTTCCACAATGATGCAATTTCAATAGCTTTTTAAGAACCACAGGGAGGTCTGACTTTTTTTGTATTTTTACAAGACACAGGCTTTATTGAGTCATTACTGTTTTGTTGTATATAGCAGCCAATCCTGAACAATAATCCAAGACACCCAATATTGAAAGCATTATTTTCTGCTTACAATTTATATCCCACCCATTACTGACTGGCTCAACAGCCTTAAAGCCAGAAAGATGGGGGTCAGTTCCTGGTCCTTCCTGTGTGGTATTTTCCTTTCTACCCACATTTTACTGGGTTTCCTCTCATGGTTAGGTGGACTAGAGACAAACTGTATAAATCAAAGGACTGTCTCCATTATCACTGTGATGGACTGGTGATCAATCATGGGTGTCTCCCTGCATTGTACCCATGAACACTTGGAAGGACTTCAGTCCTCTGTCACCCTGAAAACAATGAATTTAGGAATTCTGTCCCATTTTTAATATCTTCCTACAAAAGAGTGACATTAGTTCAGGCAAGACATGGAAGTCATTTGTTGATCCATCAGCAATCACTATGCACATCAATCACATAACAAAGGGGTCAAGTCATTGTAATGAAGATAACAGTGACTGTTTTATTAGTATTTCAAAAGAATGGGCAGGCTATCAGTATTCAGGCAAATACATGAAGAAACCTTCCCACTGTACTGTATACTAAGGAACTGAGCAGGAGTCATGAGGAAGGTCCCTGATTACAAGGGCAGCCAGGGGATTCACAGAGGCGGGAAACTCAGTGAGGGCATCTAGTGGACAGGTGTGGTACATCCAGGTGTGGGAAATTCCATAAACCATACAAAAGAGGACAGAGAACATCTGAGGAGGGGGCGGCAGGAAATGGTGCTGATGTTGCTATCACATAGATATCATCAGATGCACAACATATTATATGTCTATCAACTCAATAGTCCTGCATCTAGACCTTCAGTGTTTGGAGCAAGACAATGAAAATTAAGGTGTAGAAGTCATAACAAGGTGGTCTATTGTAATGACCTCTACTACTGTTCCACTGTTTCTTGCAACACCAACTTCTCCAGCCCATCTGCTGCCTGCTAAAGGTTTACTTCCACCTGCTTTAGTCTGCCCAATCAGGCCTGTGGCATGTGCAGCGTGCTGCTGCCCTGGCTTGTCTGTCTGTGCACCCATGGGAGGAGTTGTGTTTGCTCCTCTGCTGTTCATTCAGCATGCTTGCTGGGTAAGCAGAGGGCAGCTTAATGCAGAGCCATAAATGCCGACCTAACCATATCAACAACTGTTGCTGTAAACAGTAAAAGCTGTAAAAAATGTTGACAAAGGTCGTTATACACAGTTTAAATTGTGTAGATGTCACTTTATTTTTCAGCCTATTATATGTATGACTATCCACATCCACAACATGAGTGTGTGGGTGTGCAGATTGGTGTGTAGAGAGCTCCTTTGCCCTTTGGTAACAAGTGTATGTGTTGACGTGTGCGCGTGTTTGTGTGTGTGTGTGTGTGTGTGTGTGTGTGTGAGAGAGCGAGAGAGACAGACAGAGAGAGAGAGAGTGTATGCCAACAATTGTGTGACAAAGTGCCAGGTTGGCATGTAGCACATAGAGACAGGTGGCTGTAAAGGAGGTGGCAGAGAATGAAAGAGAGGCACATTATTTTCATTGGATGATAGCGAGAGATGGAAAGAGCTGAAAGATACAGACAAATACTGCATTCACAAACAGAAAAGTGTCCCATTGTTATGACTTCGGAGATTTCATGTATGACCCCAAGCCTTCATTTCAGCAAAAAACAAATTAGTTGTTGTCAAATTTTACTCATTTGGTTATTGTTAGTTTTAGTCAACAAAACTAGTTTTCATGTGTGAAAATTTTGTCTTTGTCGTGTATTTTTCATTGTTATGTTCTAAGCATTCTGAGGCTACAGCTGTTACCATCTTTGATGTGTACAGTTTTCTTTTTATGCCTTCATTAGAGACTCTGATCATAAAGAGATGACAGGAAATGAGGGGAAAGAGATGGGAATGACATGCAACAAAGGTCCCTGGCTGAGCCCTTGTGGTTCATGGATGGTACCTTAACCCCTACACCATAGTGCTACCTCTTGATGTGTACAGTTACCATGGTTATAGGTGTTCTTCTTGTCTATGGCGAGGTTAGCAGAAAAGGCACTGTTTACTTGTTTCTATCAGACTGTAAAGGTTGTACCACACAGTTTCATGTCACTCTGCTCTGTGGTAATGCAACGCACTCAGTAAACACCTCCATATATCAAGTTGTCATTAGAAACAGAGCTGCTCACTCACTGTCATTCTTGCTCACCTAACATTACTGCAACTATGTGTTCTCAAATGCACAGCAGCGTGATCATTCAGAAGCTGGATTCACTCACCTGTTCACTAAAACACTGTTCACTGTCTGGTTTAGCTTAGCTTAAGATGAGCAGCTAAAACATTAGCAGCTAACAATAATGCAGTAATATTCCTTTAGAGAACATCTAGAGGAAGATTTAAATTGTTGACGGCCTGCGTTCTTTCTGCACTCATTCCTACTGAGTTATGGTTACCCCACTGCTAGCCCTGTAGACGCACCAGATAAATTCAAATGAGCTTCTTCTTCTTTTTTTTATCATGTTCATATTTGTAGCAGTTACTTTGACCAAATAAACAAACCAGGGCTGCAACTAACAACTAGTTTCATTATTGAATAACCTGCTGATATTTTCTCGATTAATCGATGAATTGTTTTGGCTATAAAATGTCAAAAAGATTTCATCACAATTCTTCATATTGCTTATTTTGTCCCCCTTACATTTCAAAACCCAAAGACATCCAGTACAACAACCACAACAACAGCTACAACTGTTGCTTCATTTGTCCGTGTTTTGTTTAAGGCTCCCGTTATGAGCTGTTGTTTACATGGCTAACGTTTTACACAGGTTTTTTTTAAATGGCGGTTGCCGGTGCTGCATTGGCTCATGTATTCAACCACTCAACGTACACTTAGGTCCACGTCACTCAAGCTTCCTCTTGTGCTGGGAGAGTACCTACTCTAAAGTAGGAGCTAAAAAAGTCCCTAAAAATGGCATTCTAATAACTACGATAGTTCCCAGTTCTTGCAGTGCGTACACAATTTAAGTCCTCCAGTCCTTCTATTGTCCTTCTATTTGACTCTTCCTCCTACTGTACCATCCCTAAATGTAACTGTCTTGCCTTTGTCCTTGAATCCGTCTGCTACTTTTAGTCTCAGCTATGCCTCATGTGCTGGGGACCTAACAGGCTGGTGCGGGGTACCCACTTCGCCTCCATCAGAACATTCAAATAAAAACCTGAAAAGTATTTTTGTATATTTTGCCTTTATGGTCTTTTCTTGAATTGGTAACACCACATATTAGTTAAAGTCACCCATTACATGTAGAAACAGACAGAGCAGTAAAAAATTACATTTTGTAAAGAAGGGCTAGCGGAAGGCTTTGTATCCAAACTCCAGTAGGCTAGTATAAGTGAGTTTCTGCAGACTGGTGTTGACCCAGTTATAATGCTGCTTACACATGACAACTGACCTGAACTGGAACTACTTATTTCTTTATTTCTTAGTCCACAGCAGCTAGAGCAAAACTCAGCAGAATACTTTTAATCTACAGTTGTACTGATGATGAAAAATGCATATTAGCTGACATGTATAGGGTGATGAGTTATGTTAGAATGCAGTATAAATATACAGTGTGTTAAGTGTTTCATTTGTGTCAAATTACTGCATTGTATTAAATGAAATACCTCTAAAGTTAGGATATAAGGGGAGTTAAATTGATCCAGTTTTTTTACACAATAGGAAACTTACATCCGCACTCAGTGTTGATTTATTCTAAAATATTATCCAATTACATTACAACAGGTTAAACTGAAGCTGCTCTGACAGACATTCTGCTTTTCTACTTATAAACTCATATTATGCCACACAACATCTTTTTTCATGATAAAACATGCTTTTAGAGTTGTGAAAAGGAGTTCTGAATAATGTCGTCGGCTGTTGGGTAGTGTCTTTCTCTCATTTTCTCTCTGTTTCTCTCTCTGACTCACACACACACAAACACATGCATGCACACAATGAGCATGTAGAGAAAATGGTTGCATAAATGAATGAATTAATGGATGGAAACGCAAGAAAGGTTTTGAAGCATGATAGCCTGATCACATTGGACATGGCATTCCAAAGATCCAATCACTTTCTCTTCACTGTAGACTTTGTTTGTGTGTATTTTTTTTCTCCTCCAGAAGGCAAACAAACATGCACAGACACACACACACACACACACAATGCAAAGTGTACATACTGTGTGTTATTTTGTTGTGTTTTTTGTTACAGGAGCCGGTTTCAAAGGTAGAGAATGAGGCCAGTGAGGGGATGGGCAGAGTGGATGAAGGAGTAGAGGAGTTCTTCACCAAGAAAATCATCCCTGACTATGCACTGTGAGTCGAACTTACACATGCACGCACACACACACACACACACACACACAGACACATACACTCCCTTTTTCTCTTTGCCAAATATCCACTTAAGGCAGCAGTATACTGGGAATGAAACCTTTGATATCTGAGGGCTTGACTAATTTAACATATTGATATCAGTATGGAATTTGAATTAGGATTTAATTTGGATGTAAAGGTTCTTTTGTTTCAGTGAAACAATCCACTAAACCAGTGGTTCCCAAAGTGGGTGCCTTGAGGATGGGCCAAGGGTGCTGCAAGATTTATCATATCATTGTTCATTTGTTGTGCGTTTTTTAAAACAATTCACCACATTTAAAAAATTGGCAACGTTTACATTAGCTACATTTTATGTTACGTTTTCGAAAAAAGCAATAAACATCAAAATCACCACATAAGAACTATGAGGTTATGCTGCAGCTAATGACATGACAACTTACGCTTGCCATAGTAAAACAGAAACAACTTTTGGAGAAACGCAACCCGACATCACACCAGCAATCAGATCGGCAGACACCCAGGTGAAGAAGAACTTTGTTTACCATGTAGCATTGTAGCATTAGCTGTTTACCTTAATATTCCACTGTTTACTGAGCAACTGTGAATATGGTAGAGAGACTGATCAATCGCCACTGCAATGACTGTACATCCACTGTTCCCTGCCAGGAGGGAGTACAAGGACATTAATCACAGTGCAGTCGCTTGGCCGGTGCTTTCTGGCTCCAAAGTTTTTCAGGAACTCAGCAGTCAGAAAAATAGTGACTGTCAGAGCAGCGATTGAAAGATTTGACACGGTAAACAGAGCTCAGCCCTCAACAAAGTCTGACAGGACTGACTCTGAGGCCACCAACCAAACTAAAATCAGACTCAACACTTGGCTAACGGCTTAACAGCTTGTGGAACACGGATGTTCATGATTATCCGCGTTCCCAACCAATCATATATGTGTAATGTGGCCCTCTCATACCTGGTACACATGAAAACAAGACAAGAAAGCGCCTGTCAGCGGAGTCAGACCTGTGGTGTGTGCTCTCTTCACACATCAACAGCAGGCTCACATGTCCCATTAAAATGCCAGCAAACTTTTTGGTTTTGTTTTGTTTGTTTCATAAACTGAAACTTCTTCATGCCTGTTGATAATTGTCGATCCTAAAACCAGCTTATAGCTGCGTTACCGCCAACAACTAGCCTAGCCATGGCACAGTTGACCATGATGAATTGTGGGATACACTTAGCACTGAATGCCACTACCAGCAGTCGTTTGCATCACAATACCTGCGTACTACCTGGTTGCATGTGATGTACATAATTTAAAATACTCAAAATTATATTAAGTTCTTGTTATTGAAAAGTATTGAAATAGTATCGGCGATACCAACCCCGGTGGCACTTGGTATCAGATCAAATCAAAAGTTGTGATATCACTCACCCCTATTAATGTTGCAAACAAATAGCCCTGCAATGCCCTAAAAATGCAACCCACAATGATGAAATACAAGTCCATAGAAGTCCAAGAATAACTGGATAAAAGAGTCTGCAAAACCTTGGATTATGTTCAATGAAATCATTTTTGAACATTTCCTACCAATTCTTTTTTTCTGCACAGCAACTACAGTATGGTTAAAGGGGCAGTCCACTGAATTTACATGTCCACTCAGTTTACTTGTCATGAGTACTATTCAGTCTTTGAAAACAGTTGTATAATGTCTTCTGTGGCTCTGGGGAAGCTTTGTCAAGTCTGGAAAAATAACCCTGATGATGTCATTGTGATGTCATCATGGTTATCTTAGCTTGGGCTGGGAGACTACAAATTTATAACAGAAAGCCTGCGTTACAACCGGAGCTGTGGAGTTTAAAAGACAGGCACGTTTTCCAGGCAGGGAGGGTCTAATGAAAGATGTAATGGCGTAATAATGACTATTAACTGTAACTGGTGAGTGAACAGGGAGCTTCTACTGTTAGAAGTGTATTTTTTGCATTTTCAAGAAAGCAAAGGCCAAACCTCTCCTGATAACTGCTGCTTAGATAAGAGTGTATTGTTATTTAATAAATGTGTTTGTGATTTCAGCCTTGCAGCTGTATGTGTAGACTGCATGGTGAATGTTTTTTGTAGTGTTTAACAAATCTCGTGTCCGTTCAGTGTAACACCACATAACACACATTCCTTGTCTGAGTTCTGTTCTGCACATGCCTGAGTTTGCTGTTTTAGCTCACTTAACACACAGTGATTAAGATGGTTGTAATATTTTGCCAGATATTAGGAATGAATTGCCATTTTGTCATCTCTCAATTAGTCTGCCATTGGCTCTGTGTTAACTGGTTTCTGTTTGGGAGTGCATTAGTTTTCCCTAATGTATCCATCCACTTGATGTCATTTTCAGTCAACACTGTGTTAGTGATGGCTAGGAGCAGTTAGCTTGGTGTGTGACAAAATAATCTCAATTCAGAGGGTCCCTTACTAGCTTTTTCCGGTGCTTCCAACCGTATTTCATGGTCTTCATCAGTGAATTCAGTGAATGTAACTGGCTCAAGCATTATCACATAGCCCATCACATACAGTAAGTGTAACTGTGATCACATGATAACAGGCAAATGTATATGAGGGGAGATAGTAACCCTCTCTCATGGTCGTTAATACAGGTTGACCTGACCTGGTTCCTAACCTAGTTTATACATTGAATACAGTGCAGTATGACAACTTAAACTCAAATTATACCTCCCATGTCTGTATAGCGGGGAGTGTCAGACATCCAAGGTTGTATGAACAGAACCATGTCCGCTGACCACCCTGCTATTGGCACCCATTTTACATTTTCATTTTCACCCTTTGTCGATACCACCCACATCGTAAAAGCAGCACGTCAGCAGCACAACATCAGTGTTCATCCACAGAACTGCTGTTAGAGTTTCAACCAAGTTCACAGCCCAATACAGAAAGAGAAAAAAAAGATTTTAAGCCTAAAAAGTGTTCCACCCCAAACCAGTGTAGGCAGCAGCAGTTAAAATGGAAGCATATCTGTTCCCTTCATGGATAGGTTTATAGAACTATATACTTATGGTCTTTAAAATGTCCTCTCAGCCCAGTGCCGTCACAGGTGTGGTCTCGTCAGACGGACAACCAAACATGGCTGATGTGTCTGCTGTAGACAGGGTGTTAGAAAGTCTGTGCACGTCACTGAATTATTCTAATCAAAAAGGTTCATCACTTGGAAGCCTGGATGAGCTCTGCTTTTAGATTAAGAGGTGTGTGCAGAGTTTACATTTTTGCCTTGTGATGGAATTATTGGCAAGATTCCAGATCAACCAAAACATTAGGTCTCATTCAAACAAACCTTATCTTATTAAGTCCAGCCATTCATTTTCAAGGTATTTGTTGTTGGCTGGGCGGGAAATTTTGACCTGTCAATGATGCTATGCGAAATGTCAGGATGTAACCAAAATAACTGGGGGACAATGAATATCCAGACCAACTTTCATAGTAATCTGGCCAGTAGTCATTTAGATATCTTGCTCTGGACCAAAGTGTTGAGCAGAGTGACATACTGACCAACTGACCAACATCACCATGCCAGGCCTCGCCTCTAGTGGAGCAAAAGGTAGTAATCACTGAGAGATGTTTTTGCTCTGTGTGCTGTTTGCATGACCTTTCTTGTTGTGTACCTGAACTGAGCATGTGTCTTGAATCCTGTAGCAGTAGTTGTAGTACTGAGTGTCTCTTCTTGTTTGTTGCTCTTTCTGCTGTCTCCCTGCTGCAGAAAAGGCCGGTGGGAGGAGTCAAACCCTGCCCAAGCCACTCCCTCAGAGTCAAGCTCCACCCCCTCAGCCTCAACCCATTTTTCCTCTTCGTCTGACAATATCACTTCCTCTACCACCACCACTGTCACTTCTCCCTCTGTCCCATCTACTGATACATCCTTTACATCCACTGATGTTCCACCCCTTTCTACATCCTCCACTCCCCCCGCCCCCTCTTTTGTCATCACTACCACCACTGCCACTTCACTTCCCACCAAAAACATCAAGAAAAAGTTTGGCGACTTCTTTGCCTTCAAGAGGGCTCGAGCCAGCCGAGCCGCCAAGGCAGGAGGGGGAGAGGGAGGAGGAGGAGAGGGGGTGAAGGTCAAAAGGACCTCCATTGCAGACCTCATTCGACCCCTCCGCGAGGCCAAAGAAAGGGAGAGAGAGAGGGAGAGGGACAAGGAGAAAGAGAAGGGGAGAGAGGCAAGGTCAGTGGAGGATGCTAATGTTTCTAATGATGCTGCCACCACAGAAGGAACCATTGCCACCAGCCACCATCTTGTAGGCGATGCGAGGGGAACGATGGTGCCTGCCAAGACATTAACCACGATGACGCCTCCCAGTGAGACAGCTCCCTCTTACCCCACTATTGCCACAAGCCCTGACCTCACTACTGCTACGCTTTCCAACCTTGAAGAAGAGGCAGTTCCTGTCTTGCCAGGTCGCACCCCCAGTCCTGTGGTCACTTCCCCTATAACTGAGCAGG
This sequence comes from Macquaria ambigua, assembly GCA_008360985.2. NCBI lineage: Eukaryota > Metazoa > Chordata > Actinopteri > Centrarchiformes > Percichthyidae > Macquaria > Macquaria ambigua. The sequence continues at coordinate 17,013 of VMKM01000699.1, read as the reverse complement.
AGAGGAGTGGTGTCCCGATGAAGCTGGGAGGGACTCCATATGGGGAGAGGAGACTGAAGGTGACCAAGAGGTCACTGAGGGAGGGCAAGAGTCAGAGTCTCATACTGCTGACGGGATTAGAGCCTGAAGACAAGGATGACACACACAGTAAGGTCAGTCTGACAATACACTGAACACGCAGATCACCATCAGATCATCTAATAGGATAAGGGACGACCAAATGGCTAGTACTGTGAATTCTTAAATACTGCTTAGAAACAGGCCTAGAGACTAGAGACAGGCATTTATTTCTAATACCCCTGTTTTGTAATTCTATTTGACCATGTTTAAGTAAGACTTCTCCCTGTTCTCTGACCTGCCCCTGTTTTAATTGTTGTTGATGCTGTTTGCTGTTAATGCAAACTCAACATTTCCTCCATGTTTACTTGTCATGGTAAATTCAGCAAAATGCCAACAATACAACAACATGTCATACTCCCACTCTGCTGTTCTCACTTGCGCTTTTTAACACAAACACTTTTGTCTTGGCCTGTGGCCTAATTCATTTCAGTCTATTCCACTTTTCATTTTCATTAGGTGTTAAGCTACTGTCAATCAAACTCAACACTTCCTGCACATAAACATTTACTGCATGAATTGTTGATTTTTACTGACAATAGCTTAAAGGCCCTGCACACTTATGGTCCACCCACACAGGTGATTTTACTTATTTTACTTATTTTGGCTAATTAGAGCTCTTCTCATTGTACAGTCAGACTGAAATTTGCTCCCCATTAATTTTTATGCGTCTCGTTCTGCCTTCTGAGATCACTGTAATAAATGTATCTCAATCATCATCTCTTATGCACAAAATCAGTTTAATAAACCGGGAAACACTGTGAAAGAGCCATTTAAAGTTGTTGAGGAGATTCTTCTCAGATCAGATCAGTTAAAAACAATTTCTCCCCTCTGAGCAAAAGAGTTTAAAAACCCTTGTACAACGACAGTAATAATCTGACCAATTGTCTCTCCCTATATTTTCACTTTTCATGCAGGCCAACTGCATGGATGAATAAATGAATATCCAGCAAAACCCTTTACATGCAGAATGTGAGCTAATAGGAATAGGGAAGGGAAGAGGGTCCCAACTTAACATCTTGTCACTCAGTGCTTGTGCACTGTCAGATATTATAAAACAGGTAGCAGAATTTGCTCTCTAATGGCGTTAAATGATGAAATGTATCAATGGATTCATAAGCTCACAGTGGTCATTAATTAAGGCTTCAGCAACAAAATAAGTTTTAAAACCCATCAGTGATGCAGCCTGTGACAGTCGACCTATCATAGCATTTTTAAATCACAGTTCTCTCTCTCTTTCTCTCTGCTCACTCTCACGCACCAGGTGCCAAATCCACAAGCATGTGGCTCTCTCCGTAAATGTCCATTCATGTCTGAAAAGCGTGTAAAAGTCACTTATGTCTGAATGACAAAAAGGAATCACCTTAACATAATAGATGAAACCAGCAATGTTACATATAGTGGTGAGTGTGACATGACTTTGTTGTTGTAATGATGGAATTAGTGCTGTGGAAATTTAAATTAAAATTAATTTACCATGTGAGCCATGATAGTGCAGGAAATTCTGCCCTCTTTTCACCCGGGCTTTACTATGGACTGGCCATTAATACATTTTTGTCCATTATTTGAAAACCAGCTTTTATTTTAAAACTGACATATCATAAATGCAGAATGATTGGTTTTGAAATTAGTCCCCCTAAGTCAAATGCTCCTTTGTGTAGCTCACAAGTCCAGGTCAAACCAGAACTAAGGCTACATTCACACTATGTGGTCTAATGGTGTGTATCCATGCTAGCATTTCCAGGTCATTTTTGTAAAGATCTGCGGCTACACTGAAACACCTGAACAACAAGAAAATGTCTGTTTCTCTTCACCATCCTCTTTTCAGTTGGCAAACAACATAAGTGTGCTTCACAGCCAACATCTGGCAAGAGGTGGGGCAGACAATCTGGTTACTCCGATTAGTTTAGCTTAGTTGGTTAAACCTCTGTTCAGTCCCCTCCTGCTTCTCTGTGATCACCTATACTGTGTTATAATACAGACCAGCTAACTTTTTAAAATTTTGTTCTCCTTTACATTTTTTCAGGTTTCTGTTGTCAGACAGCTGAACAAGCATGAAATAGGCATCACAGCTCATATTATACTTTTAACCAGACAGTCATTTCTGGCTGATCAAATCATTATTTAATGATCATGACGTGTCAATAAATGATTCTTAATTATATTATTATGGGTTTAGTGCTTGGTCTCTTTTTCTGAAAACATATATCAAGGTTAATAACAACAGCTGTACTGTGTTTGGACATACCTGCAAACAGAGAAAGGTTGTCTTCTTAACTTTACTGCCATACAGCCCCCTGTCCCTCACTATGCAGACTTACATCATTGTTTTATTTATTATTTTATTTTTATTATCAAAAAACTGGAGACATTTAGAATTCTGGCAGCAGTGACGAGTGTTGCAGCAGTTTGATCAGAATCTACCAGTTCCAAAGCTTTTCTGCTGGCTTTATAATGTGTTGATATTTCCATAAGTTTAGTTTACATTTATGATATCATGGTAGGCAAAGGTCAGTGTTTCTCTTTTGTGCTCATGGAATAATATATTCAGAATGTATATAACACCGCTACTTCAAGAACACCACCACACCCACAACAACAGTATGGTCCTTGCACTGGGTAGTTATCAGCCAACTATATGTGTGTTTGTGCATGTGTGTGAACATTTACTGTTCTAAATGTTCATGTATTGTCTTCCAGAAACATGCATCTGAGAGCACATCTAGTTTTGAACAGAGGCTTCAGGTGATGCTGCACAGAATGGGTGTGGCCAAAACTCCACCTGGCACCAAGATGAGCCAGGTAGGATGGATGTGGCCCAGTCATTTTTAACAGGTTCAGACCATGTTGGTTTGCCACTAGATGGGTTTGCTTCTTTTAGTTTTATACAGATCATTCAGAAAGTGTTGCTTGTGTTTATTTATATTATAAACGGGGGCTGGCCCTGAAGTTCATGGAGATTCCTTGATGTGTGTCTAAAATGAATCCCTACGATCTCATGTGATCAATAAAAACCCAATGTGAAACTGACACGTTATGTGGGCGTTTGGCCTGTCCTCAAGGAATCCAGGTATACATTTAACTACAGGGGTGGCACTGTAATGCTCGCACACCATGATGAGACGCTGTACTCCGATTTGGGACTGGTAATGTCCCAAGTAATGCTAGTGTGTCCGTCCCAAAGAAGAAAGGCACATATTCTTGGATATTTGATAATACATCATCATCAGTGCAATATCTGTTTGGTTGAATAATCACTTGATTTTGATCACATTTAGTTTTGGATAGGTCAAGTGGGAACATGGCGGGGTCGTGGGGAGACTCCACAGAGGCTGTGTCCAGGGGCCTCCTCACACCTTTTTATTACAACTTGGGTCTTATTTTGATAGTTTTGTTCATCATTCCTATCTGTAATGACACCTTATTCACCAATAGCTGGGAACACAGTGACATCACTAAAGAGAAGTCAGAAACATGAGCAGTCAGACAATCAGGTTGGAAACATACCAACAGGTTGGACAAATTTACTTGGAAGAGGAAACAAAGGTGAACAGTAAAATGAATACCCAAACTATCTGTTGTAAACATCCATCACAGTTTACAAACCCAACTTCTTCAACTTTGACCTACTGTACTTACTGTAGTAGTGTGCACACAGTTTTCCTGTGTAATAATGGATTATTACCAATGTGTGCTCACTTTCAGTTTAAATAATCAGAATAATCTGTTGGTTTGTTTCCAACCTGTGTGATCATCTGACTGCTCATGTAATGTAATGATGTCACCATGTTCCCGGATTTCAGTAATTAGCTTGGTGAATACAATGGTATCATAACTGATAGGAAGGATGGACAAAACAACATACAGACCCAAGTTGTAATACACAGGAAATATGTTTTCATCTGCCCTTTGTGCACACTGAGTTTAAAGTAAGAATACACAAGTATTGACCATAGGACAGTGAAAATGTAGAATTCATTAATTTTCTCATATAGTCGTAGATAACAAACCAGTCTATGTATTATCCAGGGATGTATATTTTCTCTGGATTTTATATATCTGTGACGCCTTCTTTAAGCAAGAAGGAAAAGATCAGTCATTACAAAGTGCAACAACAAGTTGTTGATTAAATGCTGTGGTAGTTTAATACTGTCCAATGTGTCTGTTATAGAATAAAGACGAGGAGTTGAGAAAGGCCAATTCTGAAGGTAAGCGTGTGTGTTTTTGTATACGGTATCTCCATCATAGCCACATCAGTTATTTTATGTTTCAACACTTTGGATTTGTTGGATCTTTTCAAATTTTACAATCTTACAATTAAAGGTACTATATGTAGCAATTCACATGTATTAATCGCTTTGTATTTTCAGTGTGTGAACGGACTGTAACGTAACTTAAAAAATGAGACCTTCCTGCCTCACTTTAGCTCCAGTTGAGTTCAGCTCCCCTACAGCGCCAACAGTGTGCAACACTAACTAACGTTAGCTTAGAAGTGGAGTCCACTAACATCAACAAACGACCGGTGTAGGTACCAGATAGGTACCCTGAGCATATCTGGTACCTACGCGGGCACCCCACCACAACACAGTCCAATATAAAGTCCACGTAGCTTGCTTGCTAAAACGGACGAATTGTTAGCTTGCTAATGTAGCAAAATACTGTCTTGAGTGAATAACATCATCTAATTCATCCAGACTCCTGGGGCTGATCTGGCTGGTAGTTGGCTAGCTTGCTGTTTGCAGATGACTTTATCAGCTAACATTACAAAGCAACCAATGCAAGATCCATGCAGCGTAGCTAAGTTACAGCTATCTGAGTGGGTATGTTAGTTGGCTAGCTTGCCAGAATACTTCTCTAGCTAACGTGATCCATGATAGCCTACTAACTTATGTATGATGACAAACGGTGTTGATTTTAGCCAACAATAAATGATGTAATGGTACAGGTGTGTAATGATTGCTTTCTACTTGCCAAGAGTGATGCAGGGCAGGGGCGTCCAACCAGCTAACTGTAACCTAAGCTAAGCTAAGGTTAGCCATCTAGCTGTAACTTAGCTACGCGGCATGGATCTGGCTTCGTAACATTAGCTGATACAGTAATTTGCAAACGCCAAGCTAGTTAGTATCATGGAGCCAATGGTCCAATTAAAATATAGGAACATTACGGATAGTAACGTTATTCTAAATATGATTGTAAATCATGTTCAGTCTCGTCACTGTTTTGGCTGATGCCCAGGATGCTTGCTTGTGCCTACAGAGTGTAAGGATGAGCAACAGGACGTTGACTGCAGTTCACTTAACAGCCACCGGTGTCATTAATAACACAGACTTAATGAAAACGCCACATAGAACCTTTAAAATTAAAAAGTATCGGATATGGGATATGGATTGTATTTGTGTCATAAAACTTTTATGTTTAATGACAACACTTGCAGCTGCACCCACAGTCATGTGCTGTGATGAAACTAGAGATTGGTGTACTGCTGGATGACAAAATTCCCTTTCCTTTTTCTTCTTTTTTCCAGTCTTGTTTGAGTCCTTATCATGAAAATGTGTTTGGGGGCCCATCACTTACAGCTGTGTGACATAATTAAAATGGCTTCAGTTGAGCCCAGTGTTCAAACTGTATTCATTACATGTACAGCTTGGATTAAAATTGCCCCTCGGCTGTACTACTATCTGCTGTCTCTGTCCCTCAGGTGCTATCCTGGACAAACCTGAACCACCTCCCACATACATGAAACCCAGAACCATGTCCACTTCATCAGGTATCAATGTTATCTATGCCCATTTCTAGAAGAATATAATAACAATAACCCCATGACCAGAGCCAAACCAATAATGAGTTGATCCTACTAACAAGTATTGTGTGTGTATCAAAGCCTGATATATCTTCTTCCTCTGTGCCACAGAGATCCATTATTGTCCAAAAACTATTAAAACACATAAGTGAGCCACACTGTTGTTCCTTCATTACAATGAAACACACACTCTGTAGTTTATTTGGACTCAATCCCATATACACCGTCCTGCTGCCTCAAATACTCACTAGAGCACCGAATGTGGATTAATCTACAGATGAAAATAGTCCCCAACAAATGCACTATTTCCTCCTATTTAAGTAACATTTGCTAAAAGCTACTGTGACCAGCTGTTTAAGAAATTACTGAGCCTTTTTTAAATATGAACCAATGGACTTGGTGCTGAGAGCCACAGACAGGGTAGGGAAGTCAGAAAGTATGGACAGACAGACTAACACATTGTTGGTTTTGGTATTTTCATGGGATTTGTTGACAAAATAACACCAAACTTGTTCTTTAAGGCTTAAGAGGTTTAGCGAAAATTCATTGACAATTGGCAATAATTCATATACATCAACATGTCTTCATGCTTTCCATAAAAGCTGTATGACAGTTGAACATAAAGGACATGAATTAAAATAATAGTGCTCTATTCTGTGTTTTAACATGTTCCACATACAGTATTATAATGTACAATAGGTAAACCTATTTTATGTTGTTTTTAGTCACTGTAATTTACAAAACATTGTTGTCCTAGAATTACTAGAAGCAAAGCAAGTGTGACATAGGAAAGAGCCAATGAGATCATCAGCATGGCCTCTGGCCTGAGCTGTGTGATATAGCAGTCCTTCCTGATGTCTCTGGGCCTGTGACGACAGAACACAGGAGGGCCTCTGTTGCGCTGCCATGGTTTCTGTGTTTTAGTCCACATCTGCCTGAACATCTGTCCAACCTGGAGTCACTGATTGGACCAACCTGCATCATTTCCAGTGTGTCTGCTAGCGATTTACTGTCTCTTGCCCTCTATTTCAAGCAGACCCCAGGCATCCTATGAGAGCACTGGACGCCATCCGACTGGACCCTCCCTTTTACCCAAAGCCAGCCATCCCCGAGCGTCCCATTGGCCCCCTGCCACCCAAACCTGCCATCGCAGCCAAGCCCCCCCTCCCCACCCCTGCTGCTCCTGCGGGAGGAGGAGCCCGTCCCTGCTCTGCTCCTCCTTTCAGCAGCTCAGCAGAGAGAGTCCAGCTCAGAGCACACACTCATGATGGTGGGCCAGGGGAAACTACAGCACAGGTAAAACAGCAGTCAGTGAGAAAACTCCTTCATTGCTCCTGGGAAGATAATTCAGATGTCAGGCTTTACACCCAGTGGCAAAGCTGTCATCTCATTTCTTTTTTAATATCTACCTCAACGATTTGCTGTATCTTTAGTTCATTGACACAGTAATTCATAGTTATTCCAATAGTTAAAACATACAGTTAAAAAGGTTAAATATAATAAATATGGAAACATTTCATTTGTTTGTATAGTGCATTAAAAATTGGGTGACTAGTATTGGCCACAAGGTGGTAGTAATGTTTAAGCCTGAGTTACCAGTGTGAAAGAGAAGTGTTGTGCAATCCAGGAAGTGACTAACATAAGAGGACTTTGCTAGCACAAGAGATATGTAAACAATGCAATGCCACACATTTAGTCAATCTAATTATGCAGTTTGTTTAGAAAAGAGTTGAGAGTTCAACGTGATGTTCCACTCATTTTTGTAGAAGTTACAGCTAAATCCCCACAAGATTAGATTAGATTCAACTTTACTGTCATTGCGCACAGGGAGGAGCAATACATTAAAATACACTTTAGCATGCAACCACCATAATGCAAAATACAGACATTTCAGGCTCTGCCTTCCTCGCCGTGTGTGTGTGTGTGTTAATATAAAGGCAACACATAGAGCCTGGAAATACAATATTAAACACTTGACCACCACTCTTTGAATTAAAACACAGATTAATGACTAAAATCAATTTTGAAAAAAACACACCAGCTCCTTATATGTGATGATATTTACAGTAGGATTATGCAACTCTCCGTAGCATGACAGACAGAGTGGAGCCCTCTGTTGCAGCACAATATTGACAATAGCCAATACAATAATGGATGTTTTAGTGAGTCTATTTCATGAGTGGGGCTTTAGTTTAACTGTCTTATGATGGCCTGACTGCTGTTTCAGAGTCTTGTCCAGGCTTGGGACACACAATAAATAAAAACATTTTGTCATGAAATTATCAAGGATAATCAAATACACTCAGTTGCCAGTTTATTAAGTAAACCTAATTTAATTCTAACATTTTTTTCACCCCATTTATAGCAGTGAGGGTTAGCTAAATATTAGAAACACCTCACACACACAACATTATACAATTCAACATCAACACAAATTCCATCCTCCAAAGCGACCCTAAAGCTGAATTGAACTACTGGATTTGACTGCATTCGTTTTAGCTAGATAGAGCTAATAAATACATGATTGAATATCACCACAAACCTCTGCCTATTTATAACCCAGTCATGATATAGCAGTCATATTGTTGGTGTCACATCCCACTGAGCACCCTCTGATCTTCATCCCTAGAATGGATGCCAGGAGGGTCCCCGGGGTGCAGCCACAGCTCCGTCCTCCAGGAAAGAGCTGCTTCCTCCAGCCCCGTCTCCATGGAGGGGTCCCAGCATACAGGATCGCTCTGAGAAAGCACAATCAGTGACCGATGGTAAGTCTGACGGATCTCATTAAAACCAAATAATTCACCAAATTAGGGGTGGGCTGAAATTTGAGATTGATCAGTCAGTGTAGTGTGTGGATCTGTGGGAGACTGTGAAACTCAGCCGTTGACACTTTGTGTATCAGAGGAGGCTCTTGGTAGTGTGTACCTTCCCCATGCTAACAGCCCTACGCATTTAATGTCGTCAAAGTCACATGTGAGTCACATGGGCACCATGTGAGAGTCTTCAGAGTCACAATTCAGGTGTGAAATGCTGTGAAACCACTTAGGAAAAGATGAAATTGTAGATAGATATATGTTTCACTTAGTAAGGTTGCATTCAGTTAGGTTTGCTTACATTTAAATGTAACATTTAAATTTACATTCACATAACATTATTCACAATAATGTTATAATATGATTTGAAAAATATATGATCCTTCATTCAGGGTTCCCTCTCTGTCTCTCTTGTTCACTCTCTTCAGTTTGTACGGAAGATAGATTTACTCATAGTGAAATGTACATTTTATAATTAATAATAGTAGCCACAGTAGCTGAAGATCCAAAAAGTTGATTTAAAGCCCTGTGTGTGTGTGTGTGTGTGTGTGTGTGTGTGTGTGTGTGTGTGTGTGTGCACGTGTGTGTGTGTGCATTTGCATACTTTCAGAGAGTCTTCCTAAGCCACGCCAATACATGAAGCCCCTTCCACAACGCAGAGCTGTGTCTGTCCATGAGGATGCTCTGGCAATGACACAAGGTGAGACTTCGCCAAAGTGTTTAATGAAGACATGAAAAAACCTAATTTCTAAATAACATTGAATACCAAGAAGACATTGAATACTGAGAATCGATTCAACCCAGTCAGATATACAGCAGACCAATCAGACAACTATAGCAAAAGCTTAGAAGATGATTTCATTTGCTGGCAATGTCTGCAGAAAGGAACAGTAACAGTACAGTACAGTTGGGGGAAGGCCCAAGGCACACTGGAAGGTCTGGAGATGAGATCCTCTTCATGTCAGGTTGGGACCTCAGGGTTTCATTGGATCAGGTTCTCTGAAGACCCCTTGTTCAATGTTAATAATACCTATCATAAATGACTCATAAGTTCCTACAACATGACATTGTGTAGGTTGACAGTGGGCCAATGCTCAGCTGTAACGTTCACATGACGATCAGGAGCAGTAAGAAGCAATTTTATTATATCACAGGTTTGCTGGAGGAATTTAATGGTAATCAAATCCATGATAACATCTAATAGAGCTGAAAAAAGATCCAAGAAAACCTCTGTGTGTCAGGCTTAAGGTGTCAGTATGCTTCCAACAGCATCCAAAACCTTCTCCCCCCACACACACCTTTTAATGTCAGAATTAGGGCAGCAGTGTCTGACAATTTTTATAACTTTTTGAAATGAACATTTCAACATTCTTGCCCACTTCACACAGTGATTGGCCAGGTGTGCAGAGGTGGAAAAGTGAGCGGAGTTTGAAACTCTTTCTCAAGCTTTCACTGGATGTGCTCCAAAACGGGTGTGGTGTGCCGGATGGGTGTGGTTTTTACTCTATTTTAATTCTGCACGCAAAATGGCACATGCTGCTCATGCTGACTTGAATCGACGACTCTGTGCATCATAAACAGTGGTGTGGTCCCATACCTTTTGGGCTTGTGACATCAATCAAACATTCTCCAACAAACAGAGTTTGGTGTGCCATGGCTGTCTGTCCTTGTTTGGAATTGTTTGGAGATGTTTGGTCAGATTCAACATGTTCAATCCATGTTTTTCCATGTTTGATGAAGTTTGTTCAGTTTGCCATGCTTTCAAACAGGCAATTACCCTGACAGTACGCATATAGTATGCACATCCATAGCAATGCAGCACATGCATGCCCAGTATTAGTCATAAACTCACTGGAAAAATGTAATACGTCGCTCTGGTGTGACTTGAGAGAAGATTACAAAACCAGAGGCCTGTACTACGAAGCAAGTTCAGCTTATCCAGGATATCTTTTCGTTATCTGGCTTCACTAAGCCTAACAACTATGATCATGCTAAGCGGTCATATGACTGTGGTTATCAACTCGGTAAGCCAACCCAGGGTTTCCCAATCTAGCCATGAGCGTGTTCACATAAAAGGGGCGGTGTTTGCAGAATATGACCAATCACAAACATGACAAGTGTACTGGCAACAGAGCAGCATATTTTACCAACAAAGAGCAAACTATAATATTAGAGAAATATGAAGAATTTAAATACATCATCCAGGCTAAAAGCAACACAGCTGCAGCTGCCAAATGCAGGAAGGACAGCTGGCAAAAAATCGAATGCGTAAATTAACAGGCTTATAACATCACTGCCCCATCATTAATATTTCATTAAATGAATGTGCTGCTTAGATGTATTCTTATGGTGTGTATGACAATTTTATCCTTATTCTTTTGGCTCTAACTCCAGCAGTGTCAAACGGACTTGGGAGGGAAAAAAATATAGTGTTTTGTGTAGTATTCTATTATTTATGGATCTCAGCAGCAGTTCCCAGTTTGTCTTCATAAGTTTGGCTCTGGATACTATATCATTTTTACAGCAATTCTGGATAATGGTCTTGCAAGTTTTAAGACAAAAAAATCGACAAGACAATATTCTCAAAGTAAAACATATAAATGGGCTTTACTTTCCATTGATACTTCTGGCGTTGGCAACCGACGTTCATCTAAACCCGGACCCTACTGTGCAAACTGATTGCTCACAGCTGATGGCGTCGGCTGTCAACGTAGCTGTGCCTGGACGTTCAAGTGGGTAAATAATTTCAGCAATCGGGCCGGGATCGCTGGGCCATTCGGTTATGGAGCTGGTGATTGGCATGGCTATGCAGGGGCACACGGTTATGGAGTCGATGTCGGTGATGAACGTGGCTGCGAAGGAATTCTCGATTGTGGAGGCTGCCAGAGCGGATGTACGAACAGCGGGAGAACCAATGTCGGTGTTCGGCGTGGATGTGCGAGGGCACTCAGCTGTGGAACTGCTGCCCAGGATCCTGGCTGAAGAGCAGATGTCAGTGGCTGATACAACTGCGGATGATGAGCCCATACCAGATCAGGGACATGCGGCTGACAGGCAAATGCCCGTTATGACTCCTGCTTCGTTGGATAGGGAAAGGGAAGTCACACAGAGAACTCTGGCAGTTCCAAAATGCTTAAGAATAAGCCCACAGGACTTAACAACAACTATTGAGACAGACTCCACAAGACAGGAACAGGGATCAGGACAGTACCCTCAAACTAACAACTCCAGAAGAAGATTAGTGAGTAAACATAAACTTCATAAAATTTTTCCAACTGTAAATCATGCAAAAGTCATATGGGACAGAGATACTAAACCTAGGGGTATATTTGATGGGCATCTTAACGTTCGCAGTTTACTCCCTAAACATGATGAAATTAAAACACTGCTAATGGACTCAAATCTGCACTTTCTGTGCCTTAGTGAAACTTGGCTTCATAGTAGGATTCAAACCAGCTTAATTGACGTTCCTGAGTACAAATGCTATAGGAAAGATAGAAAAACTGGCAAAGGAGGGGGAGTTATAATCTACATTAAAAACTCTATTAAATGTACAGAAATTGCGTTGGATTATGATTTGCAAATTGAATATCTCTGCCTCAATGTTTGTCTATCGCCTCGAATGTTCTTTCGGATCATGGTTTTATATAATCCTCCTGCTTGTGACAGTGCATTTTATGATAATTTAGAGAAATTACTAAAAATAACCTCCCATAAATCTGAAGTGTGAATTTTTGGAGATTTTAACATTGATTGGTCAGATAAAAGCAAGAGAAGAACACTTAAAATGTTGATGACAAAGTTTGACTTCAATCAAATTGTCAAAGGTGCTACACAAATCACAAAATCTACCAGGTCACAAATTGATTTAATTTTTTCTAACAGGGAAGAACGGATAATTAAGTCATATCATTTCTTGACTGGCTTGTCTGATCACAACATGATTTTAACGTATAGGAAGTTGACTAAAAAACGTTTTCCAACTTTCAGTCAATCTAAACCCTATGTACTAGCTATTCTAAAACGTGATCTTCCAATTCTGGAGAGTGAACTAAATAAAGTGCAGTGGGACAAAGTTATGGATAGGGATGATGTACATACTTATTGTGATGAATTAATGAATGTAGTTCAAATTTCTAAAAAAGCATAAGGAAATCCTCTTTACCTTGGGTAAGTGAGTCAATTCGAAAACCTATGAAACAAAGGGATGTGGCTCTTCAAACTGCAATGAGAAGTCACTCAAATATTGATATGGCTGTATATAAAGGTCTAAGAAATCGTGTTACTAAAGAATTAAAAAATGCAAAAGCTGAATATTATATCTCAGTAATCACAGAGGCCAGAGGGAATTGTTCTGCGATGTGGAAGCAAATAAATGGTATAATAAAACCGACAACAATATGTGAACTTAAAATTGGAAATCGGTTGGTTTCTGGCAACAAACAAATTGCTAAATTCAACAGTTTTTTTGTTTCCTCTGTCGAGGAGCTTGCTAGCAATTTTAAAGTTTCCAGTGTGGAACTACCTGCCCCAAAAAATGCATGTGCCACCGTCTTCACACTATAACAAACACGTCAGACTGAAGTCCTTGCAGTAATAGATAAACTTGCCAATAGTCACTCAAAATATCTTTTTCACCTGGATATTGCCTTTTTTAAAAAACACAAAAACATTTTGGTAAAACCTCTTGCTCATCTCATCAACCTTTCCATTACCAGTGGAAGTTTCCCCAGTAAATGGAAGAAGGCAAGAGTGTTACCAATTTTATTCTTATTCATAAACTCTCAAATTTTAATTTCTCTGACAAAACTTTAGTGGTTTCAATCTTATCTTTCCAACTATGAACAATGTGTTATTATTAATAATGAGAAATCATCTTTTTTAAAGATTCAAACTGGAGTCCCACAAGGTTCTGTTCTTGGTCCACTTCTTTTTAGTTTATATATAAATGACTTAGCACAATCATGTCTTGGAGCAGGTTTTCAGATGCAGATGATACAGTTATATATGTTTCTGGTAAAACTACTCTGTCAGTTTCCACACAGCTGTCATATCATTTACAGTCTATAGCAGAATGGTTTGAAAAATCATGTCTTACACTCAATGTCAAGAAAACTGTGTCAGTTTGCTTTTCGTCCAGGGCTCGGCCCTCAATAGAAGCTAATGAGTTAAATCTACAGATTAATGGGCAACGTATTGAACAGGTCTCAGAGGTAAAATATCTCGGCCTTGTATTAGATTCCCACCTAAAATTTGAGAAGCACGTTAAAATGGTGAGCAGGATTGCAAAAGCAAACTTACATACATTTAGACTTATTAGAGACTGCCTACCATTCCATGCTTCAAATAGTTTCAATACAATTCAATTCAGTTTTATTTATATAGCGCCATATCATAACAAAGTTATCTCAGGGCACTTTTTCATATAGAGCAGGTTTAGACCGACTCTTTATATTTACAGAGACCCAACAGTTCCCACCACGAGCAAGCACTAGGCAACAGTAGCAAGGAAAAACTCCCTTTTAACAGGTAGAAACCTTGAGCAGAACCAGGCTCTGGGCGGGCGGTCATCTGCCTCGACCGTTTGGGTCGAAGGGGGAGGGGGGGAGCGGGAGAGAGAGAGCAGGAGGAAAGAGAACATACAGCAGCACAATACAGTTCCACATAGAGATGTGAAGTAGTAGTTATGGTAATGGTATTGATGTCAACATCAATAGAAATAACACCAACAGCAATATTATAACATTAAAACTAATAATAAGGGCAATAACAGTAATAGCAACAGTGAGCAGGAACATGGGGGCAGCAGGTGCAACCATAGATCCAGACTCTACAGCTCCGGAGGCAGAAACACCTGCAGAAAGCAACAGAAGGAGAGAGAGAGGGGGGAGAGAAAGCACCCAACTACGGGAAGAAGTTGAGTTAGTAATAAGCATTGATGGGATAAGAGGGCGTACAGATGGAGAGGAGGAGAGAGGAGAGAGGAGCTCAGTGCATCCTAGGAAGTCTCCCGGCAGTCTAGGCCTATAGCAGCATAACTAAGGGGTGGCTCAGGGGTCACCTGAGTCAGCCCTACTATAAGCTTTATCAAAGAGGAAAGTCTTAAGCCTACTCTTAAATGTGAGGAGGGTGTCTGCCTGCCGTACACAAACTGGAAGCTGGTTCCACAGAAGAGGAGCTTGATAGCTGAAGGCTCTGGCTCCCATTCTACTTTTGGAGACTCTAGGAACCACAAGGAACCCTGCATTCTGGGAGCGTAGTGCTCTAGTGGGGTAATAAGGTACTATGAGCTCTTTAAGATATGATGGTGCCTGACCATTTAGGGCTTTGAAAGTGAGGAGAAGGATTTTAAATTCTATTCTGGACTACAGGGAGCCAGTGTAGAGAACCTAGTATTGGAGAAATATGATCTCTTTTTCTGGTTCTTGTCAGTAAACGTGCCACAGCATTCTGGATCAGCTGGAGAGTCTTAAGGGACTTATTGGGGCAGCCTGATAGTAGAGAGTTGCAATAATCCAGCCTAGATGTAACAAATGCATGGACTAGTTTTTCTACATCTGTTTGAGACAGGATGTGCCTGATTTTTGCAATGTTACGTAAGTGAAAAAAGGCAGTCCTAGAAGTTTGTTTTATGTGGAAGTTAAAGGACATATCCTGATCAAAGATAACTCCAAGATTCCTTACAGTGTCGCTGGAGGCCAGGGCAATGCCATTTAGAGAAACTATATCTTTAGATAATGTGTTTCGAAGGTGTTTGGGGCCAAGTACAATAACTTCAGTTTTGTCTGAGTTTAACATCAGAAAATTGCAGGTCATCCAGGTTTTTATGTCCTTAAGGCATGCTTGAAGTTTAGCTAATTGATTGGTTTCATCTGGTTTGATCGATAAATATAATTGGGTATCATCTGCATAACAATGAAAATTTATGGAGTGCTTACTAATAATATTGCCTAAAGGAAGCATATATAAGGTGAATAGAATTGGTCCAAGCACAGAACCTTGTGGAACTCCGTGACTAACTTTGGCGTGCATAGAGGATTCATCATTAACATGTATAAACTGATATCGATCTGATAAATAGGATTTAAACCAGCTTAGTGCGGTGCCTTTAATGCCAATTAAACGTTCTAGTCTCTGTAATAGAATGTGATGGTCAATGGTATTGAATGCGGCACTAAGATCTAACAAGACAAGTACAGAGACAAGTCCTTTGTCTGATGCAATTAGAAGGTCATTTGTAACTTTCACCAGTGCTGTCTCTGTGCTATGATGCACTCTAAATCCTGACTGAAAATCCTCAAACAGCTTATTGTTGTGTAGAAAGTCACACAACTGATTGGCAACTGCTTTCTCAAGGATCTTAGAGAGAAAAGGAGGGTTAGATATAGGTCTATAATTAGACAAAACCGCTGGATCAAGAGTGGGCTTTTTTAGAAGAGGTTTAATTACAGCTACTTTTAAGGACTGTGGCACATAGCCTTTTAATAAGGACAGATTGATCATATCTAGTAAAGAAGTGCTAACTAAGGGTACAACTTCTTTAAGCAGCCTAGTTGGGACGGGGTCTAAGAGACACGTTGATGTCTTAGATGAAGAAATCATTGAAGTTAGTTGATTAAGGTTGATGGGAGAAAAGCAGTCTAAATGTACATCACGTTTTATAGTTGTTTCCAAGGTTCCTGTGTTTGAAGATAAGCCAGTACCAGCTGAGGGCAGGAGGTGCTGAATTTTGTCTCTAATAGTTAGAATTTTATCATTAAAGAAGCTCATGAAGTCATTACTACTGAGATCTATAGGAATACATGGCTCAACAGAGCTGTGACTCTCTGTCAGCCTGGCTACAGTGCTGAACAGAAACCTGGGGTTGTTCTTATTTTCCTCTATCAATGATGCTCTAGCATTACGGAGGGCCTTCCTATAAATTTTAAGACTATCTTGCCAGGCTAAACGTGATTCTTCCTGACTGGTGGAACGCCATTTCCTTTCAAGTTTTCGCGATGTTTGTTTTAATTTGCGGGTTTGCGGGTTATACCATGGAGCTAACCTCCTCTTCTTTTTTAGAGGGGTGATAGAGTCAAGTGTTACTCGAAGTGAGCCTACAGCACTATCAACAAGATGATCAATTTGGGAGGGACTAAAGTCAGCATAGGAGTTATCTGGTATATTGAGACATGGAACTGAATTAAATGCCGATGGAATCACTTCCTTAAATTTAGCTACAGCACTATCAGATAGACATCTAGTGTAGGAATGTTTGCCTAATGGCGTGTAGTCCAGTAATAG